>CAHIKZ030004028.1:1082500-1337500 GCA_903632075.3 Acanthosepion pharaonis | reverse complement strand
GCTCGCTAAGCATTGCAGCACGTCGAGATGTCTAATTCGAAAGGGACACGATCGCCCAAGCGTATTGCATTTAACTGACTGGTTCAGAGATAATCAAGTTTTGAAAGACAGAAAATAAACAGGAATAACAGTTGAAGGATCCATTTGCTGCTACTTGCTCGAGGTCAGTTCTGCATTTCAAGAAGAAACAGGTAATTTTGGTAATTTAGTCTGCAAAATAAAACAAACTAGCACCATTACAAATGCTCTGGTTCTCAAATGCTTATTTTCAAGATATTTACTCAGAATATTGACAAGACATAAACTTTGTTTTCAAATATGTGCAAAACATCTTTTTGCACTACATTCTCCATATTGCCAGTGAATCAGCGCCTAGTAACATCATGCAAATCAAAAAGATTTTGGAAATCTATAGATTTGCAATATCTTTCTACGAAAGTGTTTGATCCGCACTGGGTTATCGTGAAGAATTGTAACTCTAATAAACAAAGGTTTCGGCTCAAAATT
Source organism: Acanthosepion pharaonis (assembly GCA_903632075.3). NCBI lineage: Eukaryota > Metazoa > Mollusca > Cephalopoda > Sepiida > Sepiidae > Acanthosepion > Acanthosepion pharaonis. Next base: position 1,336,993 of record CAHIKZ030004028.1, on the reverse strand, counting down.
CCTAGCAAGTTAGCGAGGCAACAGGTACCTGATAAAGGTCTATGGCTATAGCGGCCGTTAGATCATATGCATACCAACGAAAGTTTGCCTGTTCGAATTAAAAGGTTTTTAATAATGGTAATTTTTTCATCTAAAACTTCCAAGTGAATATAATTATCATTTTTTTCTTCAAACAAATTATAGGCTTTATTCCATCCTTAAATTATACAGGGTGAATAAAAAAAAAAGTAGCGCTTGATATCGTTTTACGACTACCAGTGGAGTGTTTCTTTGCTATTCATACAAAATTGTATAAATCAATAAAAGACCAGTTTATCAAAACATTTATTTGGTGGGGTATTATTACAGAACCGTGCTAAGCTGTTTTAATCTCTGTGTTCGAAATCTTCTTCCACTTGATCCATCAAATGTGGATGAGCAGGAAAAATATTATACACATGCCCACAGATTTTGATATGTATTGCCTCAAAATCTTTAGTAATTTGAGTCTTGTGTTCTTGAATTGTCTGAGGCATTTCACGATAAACAATGTCTTTCAAGATTATTCAAAGAAATAAATCTGGGGATTTGAGATCTACGGAGTTTGTCGGATACTCCGACAATCTACTTTCCGGGAAAAAAGGTTTCATTGAACGAAAGAATTAAGAAAATTGGTAATCTGTAAAACAAATATTGCTGACATTGATTCTCAGACTCTAGCCGGTACTTTTGGTCCACCCTGGATTTCCATACCGCTTGAAATATTCGATTTTAGTGAAGAAAAAAGTTTTCGCTAAAGCACGGGGAAACAAGATAATACTGATTAAATTAATGGGCTGCGTACATCAAGTAGCTATTATTGTTTCATTTCCCGGACTGCAAGTATTTCTCTCAATAGAAATGCTTACGCCAACAGCAGGTTCATATTTTAACTGCAACCGCTTCTTTATGCCGTATCCCTTCAGCTTGTTGGTGATCGTGACTCTCCACAATTTCCAGCCATCTGCAGCACTTAGAAATGTTTTTATTTTTTACTATTCCTCCTTGTTCTTCTAACAAGATTCACAAGATCTTTTCTGTCTGTTCCCTGTGTCTTCAATATATCCTCAGAGTTCCAAACTTTTCATGTTGTATTTCCTCAAAATGTATATCAAATTCCAAATGTCTGTAAGTACGTTTCGTTTTCCATAAAAAGTCTTCGGTGCTTACGTGCTCCGTCTATAGTATAATCAATATTTTTTATAGGACCACATAGCGTCTCAATTCTCCTTTATTTGGGATTTAATTATCCAGCATATATTGCCATATAGAAAAACTGATATTATATAGCAGTTGAGCACTTAGTTCTTTGTTTATAACAAAATATACCTGTTTCTTAATACTTTCAGTTTTAGAAGATATTTTTTATTACAATGCACTTTGAGATTTCGGTTTCAAATTGCCTAATATGTGTTAAAACATTTCCCAGATATTTAGACGATTGTACTGGTTTGATTTTGCCATCTCCAATTCATAGATCGTATCTTGGAGTTTCTCTTGTTGACAAAATTTTGTCTTCTTACAATGAATTGTTAGTTCTTACGATTAATAATAGCCATGATCGAGTTTCGAAAGCGGTTTATATCCTGCTTCCGATTAACGTTACAATTTTGGCAAGTTAACTAAGTTTGGCATAAAATAAATATCGAAACCACTCACTACGGATCAAGCAAACTGCTAAACAGTAATGATCAACCATAGTAGTATGGTGATTATTGAACTACGCTGAGATATTCATCTCAAATATTAATCTTGAAACATTTCAATTTATTATGGTCGTTTTATCGTTCACCATTGTATGACTCTATTCAGACCAGCTTCATCAGATAGGGCTTCAAATCGCAAATTTTGTTTCAATGAAAAACTCAGCAGGATTAAAAGTTGAATTCGCTTTCTTTTCATTTGCAAGATAAATGCTTGTTGCAGCATAAATTTAGCGAAATTCTAAATTTACTACCGCTGGGCTTTAGAATATCGCTCGACCTCGTAGTTTATTAGAGATTTCTTAAATGAAGTGAAAATACTATTAAAAAGAACAGTTCGTCTTTTACTGCCTTGTAGAATTGGTATTGCACAAGAGAAAAAGGCGTCAAAGAGAATATTGGGAAAATATTCTTTAAACAGAAAGGCAGAATGAAAATTCATAGCAGGTCAATCGGTGCTGACGAATGCACGTGTAATCCTCGATGATGCAACGGTATGCGGATGCCTTTTTTTCGACTGGACTGCTATTTTTTTTTTTTTTATCAGTATGTGCATGCTTTAAATTAAGATTACCTCCAGTGAAACGCACAACGTATCTTAATTAATCGGAAAAAATCTACTTGTAGTGTCATTTGCCATAGGCTTTAATATTTTATAACCTCAGATATCTCGTAATCATGGTCGTTGTATATTTTGCATTGAGATAATATTCAGTGTTTTTTCATCTCAGATTTGCTACGTAAAAGAACGTGGTTCAGCTAAAAAGTAATGTCTTTTCTTATTTACTTGTACACGTATTAGTCAGAACTCCTCGAGACGTCCTCGTTATGAACCATAGAAATTCTCCAAGATTAGTGAAATTACTTACTCACCTCTTATTCATAATTTTTCAACGATACGGCCCATCTGGACAAAATGAAAACAAAGATGTGCCAGAGAAATTGCGTTCGGAGGCAGAATGTGCTGACAGTATCTACAGATGATTACTGAACATTTCAAACTCTGTATTTGTTGTAATCACCGTAAGGAGATAAATCAATAGAGCTAGTAAGTCGTAGAGAGGAAGACGAAACTACACTTAATGACAGACCCAACAGTGGCAGGCTCTCTGCTGTTATAACTAAGGATTACTCTAAAAATAATCTGTTCTCGCTACAGATAACGCAAGAGGTATTGTTGAAAAACAGTTAAGTTCGGTCGCTTGTTTATATAAAGGTGTGTACAATGTTGTTTACCAGAATGATGTTAGATTCCAAAGGAGAGTTGCTGCCCAAAAACTTATTGATCAGCATAACTTAATTATTTGACATTGTATGAAGTAGATCACACAGGGCTGTGAAAGCGGTTAATCAACTTTTGCGACGCGACTATACATGCCCTCATTTAAAAGATAGGATATCACGATTGCGAAGGAAGTATATGACGTTAAAGAAACGTTCATTTACGTATATGTTATGTGCTTCTGCGATTATATTTATTGGAATAAAAAGTGCAATAAGAAATTTTTAATCAAAACACATCCCAAAAATTGCACAAGATATACAACAGAAAATATGTTAGACCGTATAAGAAATGTTTCTTTTTGTTAGTTGGCTTGTTTAAAAAAATATGATGTGTTTTAATTATTTTATTAGATTGTGTGAATTATTCGGACCAAGAACTTGTCAGCAACTTATCTTATATGCCATTCTTTGATGACGGAAAATATTACGATGATTACATTAAATAATCATATTTCTTTACTGAAATTATTACAAGATCAGTTCACGAATCGCCACGTCGTAATGCAACGGTTAGCAAACTTGGCTTGTAGAAAATAGCTAACGAGTTTGATGTGCATTTTGTCCCTCCATATTTATGCCATAAACTACGATTAATGAATACATTTATATAATTACCTTATGAGCAGAAATATTCCAGGATCATTATACATTTCAAAATATTTATTTCAATGACCAGTTCTCCGAATACTGGCTTCTGACAATTGGTCCGTTTCTTAAGTTTTCACTAAACCTCATTACTAATTAACTTGTTCCGTTTCGCCACATATCAAACTCGCGCCCGTCCTAACATTCTCAGACATTAAATAATACTTTATACGTTAGCCAATAGTTTTGGTTATTTGTTAATTTTTTTTTCCATTATGTACCAACAAAAAAATCAGAAAATTTAAAAAAAAAATGATCCTCCTTAAGGATTTTCAAGGTTCAAAGAAATCACCTGTGACTATTTGCGGATGAAATGAAAAACTTTCATCCTGGAAAGGGGAGAGGGGGAAAAAAACATGGCTGAAGATCTATGACTGGAAAATATTTTCTTTTCTCGATACATAAAAGAAAAAAAAAAAAGAAACCTTGGAATATAAAAAGGCATATAGACGGGTCTTTGAGTTTATTTGCCTAAAATTGTGCTTCTTTTGGCAACTAGCCATATGGAAATGGGCATTGTAAGCCGAAGTGAAAGCTCAGTCCGACGTGGTAATCTATTAAAGGGACACTTTGAAGAATTGTTTATCATGGAAATACGATAAAAGATAATACGTTTAAATAAAGGATTGGTACTCTTTAAGCTTGCAAAAAAAAACACATTGATTCTCACTGTCATGTTCGGATCTAAGAAAGATCTTCTCCCAACACAGTGGTGCATACACGAAGGAGTGCCGAAAAAATTTTAAATATTCCGGACTTATTCTTCGAATAGATTTATGCTTTCTCTGGTTCAATATTTACGTGTATTCGGTTTTGTTTTTCCTGTGGACAATTGGAAAAGGCGATAAAATGACATCTGCCTTCACCAGTAAATAACAGACGATTTTTTTTCAAGCAGTGACACATTAGATGAGATTCCATTCGAATCAACGAAGTGTTTCAAGATCTATAACATAGGGCATTTTCTTTTCGTGAAGATTAACTGTCAAAATATCTGAATGACTCAAATCACTGTCTTTTGCGGTCGAAAGTGCGTCTTCCAATCATCGATTTTATTGATTATAAAAGACGTTTCAGACTTCTCGTATTTAATGAGCAATGACATTATTTGGTGGAAAAGACACAAACTCGCTCACGTATTTTAAAATTGGGTATATTTATAGGAAAGTGTTCAACATCGGAGATAGAGCTTATGTCGACATAAACAAATCTACAACGTGTCTGCGTGCGTAATCTTTAAAGAAATTCACTTTTAATCCACTGTCCAACATTAGTATTACTATTTACTTTGTATTTAATGGATACACGGTTTCGTGTCGACGTTTTTGTTTATCTTTTAATAACAGTATACCTTTCGTCTACAGACCTTCTGAAAAATACGTGTAAAATAAGACATTTTCTCAAACACGAGTATCCACTAAATATAGTGTGTTTAGCAATATTAATAAAAAATTATAATATATACCTCATTCCATAACTACTCAAACGAGAGTCCCACCATTACTATTTTAATGACATTTTAGTATGCTATATCCACCATAGTGTAATTGAATACCAGAAGATAAAGTACATTTTTGCCATAGTTAAAGAGTTATTAACCGTTGAAATTTGCATGAATTTTCGTGTCCGGTGTTAGTAGTATGATTTGCCAAATTCAGCACTTCCCAACACTGCATCTCGAGAAACCGTCTGGCTGAAATTTGATGTTCCTGGAGACTAAAAACATACAATAGAATTTTCAGTGTTTTTTTTTTATGTGTGTTCTTAGTTATAAGCCTTTAAACATGGCTACTTTGTGGGTTTTTCTCTAGTCTCTTGCCGTCTATAAAACTTAAACCATTTACAATAAAATCCAATATCCGTTTTATAGATTAACTTGTGTAAAACATTAAAATATTTTTTTTAAAAGAATAAAATAATTCCTGATCGATCAAAATGTATAACCACCAAGCCAAAATATAATTTTCAACGTTCGTGAGAAATAAGGGGGGGCAGTTAAATTCATTATTCAAATTTTGCTGAATAATAATTTAATCTATTTTATTGAGATTTCTATTCATATCTAACTTGGCAAACTTATTAAAAAAACTTATATGCCATAAGAAATTAATTTCATTACTATTTAAATTGGAAAAATTCATAATAAAATGAATTTTCATTTGTTATTTTAATATTTTCTATGTAAATATATAAGTAGTACTAATGTTCGTTGAACATTGCTGGAATTAAAACGGAAAATTACTGAAATAATTTATGTTCATTAATATAAAATTGAATAAAATATCAATAAAACTTAGCAGTTACTTGGAAAGGTGAACTACACTGAATATTTGCTTTTAATATTATTTGAAATGTCCACTAATTTAGGAGGTATTATTTAATGAATCAATGTAAGGGCAGCAATTTATATTTAAGGTCAGAAATATTTAAAGCAATAAAAATGACAAGCGCTTTTATTGGTGAATGAGATTTTATTACTCGGCAATATATTTTATCTGTGTGTGTTATTTTAAAGAAAGCTCATTTTTGTGTTAATAAGAAAAATAAAACAAGAACTTGTAGATGTGAATTTTGGTAAGCGTAGCAATTGTTACTTAATTAGTTTCTAGACGACATAAAAATACTAATAAAAGTTTGATAAAAATAATTGTATTTATTAAGCACATAAATTAGTCCTTTTAGACTTGTCTATTCGTGATGTGAAAAAGAAGGCAAACTGCTTTAGTTCAGTCTATCATTATACAGTGAACTGAAGCCGTTTACTTTCTTGCTGTTTCTATTGATTGATATATAGAATAAAGAATTCTGGTTTCAGTTTACTTCCGTTTTTTGTATTCGCTTATAAAGACCATTATATTTATTTCAATGTGTGCATGATTTTTATAAGACACGATTTTAATTAAGTTTCCAAAGAGGAGGATGAACTTAAATTGACGTCCACGTTTTTCAGATTTCGAGATAACATTTACAAGGAACGCTGCTCGAAGAACATGGATGCTTTTAGGGAAACAAGTTTTTGAGCCAGTTAATTAAGTCAAGCCACATCTACTCCCGAATTTTCTTCGGTTTGGTCACTTTGAATCTGTTATTTCTTCGACGCAGATTAAACGTGTTTTTAATCACCCCACTATTGATCTAGGCTCGGTGTTACTCATTTCCTTATTAAAAATAAAATAAAAACAGGGATAGCCATTCAAACACGTACACCCAATGAAAGCATCGTTTACAGTAATAACTATGTTTTTATTTAGCTGTTGAATAACTGACCCGAGTTTGAAGAAATCACATTCAATCTTAATTTGATAATTATTCGAAAATTAATCCTTACTTTTTGGTGATATTTGGTCAAGTTGAGAAATAGGGAGTACGCACGCCTGTGTCTGTGTATATAATTATGCGAGAGTTTAAATCATTTTGTGTCGTAGAATGTGTCGTTAGTAATGTCATCAACATGTTGTTCATATTTATCAGTGAAAAGAAGGCACTCACTGAAGATAAAGTCTATTCACGAAGCAAATAGACAATTCTTTGAATTAAAAAAATCTTCATGATTCCTGAACCTTTTCATTGCTATTTTCCCCCGGTTCACCCTGACCCGGGGTGGGAGCACCGGTTAGGTTCACAGGTATGTGTAAATAGTGAGCCTCCCTCGCCCTGAAAAAATGAACTATGAAAGTATAAAAATACATTTTAATGGTAAAAATACCAGCAGTAGGTTTTTATATAAAAAGACTGACAATGCATTTTATTTGAAGTTGAAGGCATACAATTGCGTTCAAAATATTTAGTTGAAACCATAAAATTTAGTTTAATATATATTTAGATTTCAGTATTATATGACGCAGAGAGATGTTGATACGTCGTGAAACAAAACCAACCAAATCGTGAATCTTGATAGTGTTCTAAAATATTGTAAAATCGAATGAAATGTAAAGTTTTATTTTAACATCATTGGTCCTGACCTGGTATATTAGCTTCAGTCATATCTCCACTGCCGTAATTGTAGTTTCTCTGTGTCTTTTCTATAAATATTTCCATACTAATTGTTCTGATTAGCTTACCAACGTATTATGGTAGATGTACTATTAAGTTTGTGTTATTTTGGTGGAAGGAATACCCTGGGATATTTGTGTCGCTATTTATGGCTAGCTAGTTTTAATTATGTAACCAGCTCTCCTCTTTTGACTTTGTGCCATATTTTTATATATTGACAAAATAAGTATTACTTTTCTCTTACCTAGAATCTATTAATTTAAGCGCAGTGCCAGATTGGCCTAAAATTTCACAGCTGAAATGGCTAGATGCAACTAGATGCATGTTCTATGCTAAGTTTCTTATTACGCACTTCTCGCTTGTGTGAACTCTTCCTTCTTCCTTTCCAGTCAAATTTGATCTTCAGAAATCTAAATGCAATTTCAGTTGTTAGTTTCTTAATTCTTGTTATTTAATTGTTCTGGCTCTTTAATAATGTTTTTTGTTTCTTTTGTACTGAGTAACGCCATTCGTCGCAATGGCTTTCTCTTGCTTGTAGTGAAACGACTAAAAATAAAATTAAAAAAATCTAAATCAACAGTAACCACAAATTCTCATTCGTGTGTAATATTGAAATATAAGGACGAATATTGCCTAGAAATTCAGCACTCTTTTATTTATTTCTAATGGCGAATGGAAATAGAATTTCATATCGGCGAGGGATTGAATTGTTAGGTATTTTATGATGAACACAAAAAGAGCAAAACGCCCATGTAGATTTGATGACAAAAAATAATTATAGACCTTCCCCATTTTGAAAGAATATAGCAGAGAGCCTTTCTTAGTAGATTAGAAATGGAAGACGATTAACTCATTCGTTCTTTCATGATTTCAGCATATCATAGACATTAAAGAATAGCATTTAACTTTGGAAATATTTTGTTCAATAAAGTGGAAAAGTGCATTGATGGGAGACTAGGTCTCCTGGAATTCGAAATAATTGTTCACAAATAACTAAGGATAATTATTAAAATCAGGTTCGATAACATCAGAGTAACCTTACTTGTAATTCTGTAAGGTCATCAGTCATGTATTTCTAGCCTCACATTATTTTTTAAATGTTTTTTTTTAAATGTTACTTAAAACTATCAAAGGGAAATGTTTTTTTTGTATTTATAAAATAGGAATACTTAGTTTTATTACAACCTCAACATGTGTAAATATGTTTTTTTTAATACATTCCGTAGAGAGAATGTAACATTTTAGTGATTGTTACATGAAAAATTGTGACTTTATAGTAAAGGGGATAATACAGCTGATGTTTAAGTCAGTAAATGCAACTCACTAAGTTCGGGGTAATATAGTAAAATCCAGCACTTTGGTATTTCGCCAGTTTTTGGTTTCGTAACACTTATCAGCTATTTATGAACATTTGACTTTAATTATTTTGTAATGTTAAACTATCCATACGAAATGATTGAAGCCTACACTTTAGTGAAGTTCATCTTGTGCTGGTTAGTAGTTGATGTTTTATAACATCACCGATGCTCCGGTCGATGTTGGAGGTAAAGTAAATTCGAGGATAGAAAAAAATCTACCAAGTTGATTTTTCAGTGTTGGGAGACATTCTTCCTTCTCTCGAGTTGGTTTTAAAAGAACCTGTTCGGCTATTTAATTTCTTTTAACGTACCAATGTTATTCTAGACCTTTCGTTTATTTTATCTTCCATCTTTTTCCCAGTCTATTTCTTTATTCCAACCTGTTAATTCCAACATCATTTATTTGTCGGGAAAGAATTATTTTGAATTCATTTTTCAATTTTTATACAAATCTTAAGCGTCGCCCATATTCAGTTAAAATTATCAATAAATATCAAGTAAAACTAATATCACATGTGCCCAACAATAGACCTGCATAATTATCCTATTCCTTCACAAAATGGTCAGTTTGATAAGCAGTCACAACGACAAGCCTAACACCTACACGGCGCCGAAATTGTCCCTTTCCCTCGACACGTAGTCTTTTGTGATAGCGCAGACACTGACCATTGTCTTCTCTTTCTTTGTGTAATGGAGAAGTTGTAACTTGGCTGACTTACTCCCTAGAACTCGACATAGGTTAATTGTTTTATCGGGTCACGTAAAAACGCCAAGAAACAATTATTTTGTTATAGGTTTACTTTCGCACAATGCAACAATCATAGGAGGATGGAAATCACTAAATATTAACCTGACACCAATTCCTTGACACCCTTATACCGTATTAGAACATAAGTATAAGAATATTTTTGGCTATACAACCAGAAAGAAATAATCAAACAATGTGGTGTCAATCTGTGTAGATAGAAATCAATTATTTGGGCACTTGTAGGCGGTTAGCAAGCTTGTCTCGCTAGAACAATTACGACTGAGTAGTGAGTTCGATTCTCACTGGGTGCCCCATACTTTCGGCCTTGTGCTACATCTGAGCTACGCTTGGAAAATCACTAGGGCACCTCGAGGTGGTGTAATGGTTAGCAAGATTGTCTCGCTAGAACAATTACGACTGAGTAGTGAGTCTGATTCTCAATGGTTGGCCCCTACTTTCGGCCTTGTGCCACATCTAAGCTACGCTTGGAAAACCACTATAAATCAATTGTTTCATTGGTTTTTGAATATATTAGCTGAAACTTTAGGGGCCATACCCACAAGCAGCACTTCTCATTCGAGAGGGGGACTAGATGTATTGCCCGGTGCATGAGGCGTCCCCAAAAGAGAAAGTTCCGAGGGAGTTTGAATAATTTTTCCTGGGTATTGCCGTTAAACCCTCATTTAACCTGACATTGTGTAGCATTACTAACAATATCGGCACACTGAGAAATACATATATCTACATAGAAATTTATATTTTCCTGTGTACGTTGCCCCTCCCACTTTAAATGTGTCTGTGCGCATCACATTTGAGTGGAAATGTCTACTTCTAAAATAAATTGTCAGGTCGGCGAGATTAGTGATCTATATAATCGAAATTGTATTTCGTTACAAAAATCCGTTTTTTTTTTTCGTCTAGCGATTTGATAAAATATTTCCCAGCACGTAATGACATCATGGAATATTTTCTTTTCTGGTCTTATTTGCCCACTCGTGTGTATTCTCTTATTTTACTAATGTGCTAGCATCTCAAATACTAGTTTTCAAAAGAAACAACCTTTCACTTTCTTGTAGGTTTAGGAAACCTCATTATTCGCAACATGAAAATTATCGGTATTACTTAAATTAACGAGTCCACCCGTAAAAATAAAGCAAAAAAAATAAAAAATAATAATACTGACATTTTTGTAGATTACTCTTCTTTATAGCTTCCTTAAACCGTTACATGTCACAATCGAGAAATAGTGTAACCCGGATATCAGAGAGTTGTCGGGACCGGAGAAGTAGTCTCTTATACCCGGGTTTCTCTTATATCCGGGTTACACTGTACTGATTTATAATTTCAGAAGGGAGATTTCTTCATGATATCTGTAGTTTAAAATCTATCCGTTTTTTTAAAGAGTGAGATGAACTTAACTATTTGTTTAAAAAATGTCAAGATTGAAACCGTACTTCAATATATTTTTACGAGTATACCGTCTATTTATGTAGTGCCGAATGCGCTTTTGTGCCTGACTAAAATTATTCGATACTTACCTGGCACAGGGCTCGTCCCTGGGCTGGTGGTATCACGGCTAGGACTATCTTGGACCGGCTCCGACCTAGACAAGCCAAGACCAGCTATGACTAGCTTAGACCAGCTCTGGCCAGCTTGGACCAGCGGTCCGAGTGAAAACATTCGGGTCCCCACGTTAAAAACTGACCTTGTGTCACAACCTGACTCAGTGGGGGATCAAGTAAATATACTTACCTGGTCCAGTACTGGGAGAGTTAGAATTAGTATTAGCTCAAGTCCTAGGGAGCCACCTCACAGCCATTATATTTTCTTCGTGAGAAGGCTGTTATCCTTAATCGGCGCCTGAGGCGTCCACAAAAGAAGATATGCCGAGGGGTTTAGAGCAATATTCCAACATTATTGCCGGTAAACACACTTTAAATCTTGACCTTGTGTCAAATTTGATAGTGACATGGGCGTGCTGAGAAAATACACCTGTCTAAGGATGAGATATTTGCGTATCTACTATTTCTCATTTTAACCTTACCAACAGAATATTTTACATTTGTTCCATTAAGGAATGGGGGCCGCGTTAAATTTAAAACATAACGGTAAATCTTAGTGGAGATGTCGGTAGGTACCGTGCTTGTTTAATCTTCGTCCCCTTTACAGTTTGAATGAAATGCCCGTTTAAAATCTATCAAGAAGAGGCTAGGCTATATTCACGTTGCAAATACAACTTGGATAAATATTGTGGCTGTGATGTATAATAAAATATATATTGAATAATTTGAGTTCGATCCTCACTGGGTGCCCTATACTTTCGGCCTTGTGCCACATCTAAGCCGGGCTTAGAAAATCACTATATATTGAATAATTTGTTTTCATTTTCGGTAAAATAAGTAAGTCTTTGGCTAATAGACCTCCAACTGTAGATTTTTGTTTTAATGTTTCAGATATATTTGCTTCCAACTGCATAAACTATTTGAAAATTTAGATTGTATTTACCACCTAATCTAAAACAGTTTAGCAAAATTACATGCACATTACAACATGGAGATACCAAAATAAAACAAGTACAACAATTTTAGTACGTAGAATATGTTTTAACGGAAAGAGTGAGACTGCAATCAAAAGGCGCTTTGATGATAGATTTAAAAAACTAGGCAGACTATTAGTGTACTGAACTGTTACGTAGTATCAATTCTCTTATATGGTAATGAATGCTTGACAATCTCCTCACAGATGAAGAAAAGACTTGAAACAACAGAAACAAAAAAAGGTTATTGAATACTTACGTAGTATCTGTTCTTCTATATGGCAGTGAATGCTGGACAATCTCCTCATAGAGGAAGAAGAGACTTGAAGCAAAAAATATCTGGTTCTGCAGAAGGTTGCTGAGAAATCCATGGATCGATCATTTCTGCAACGACAAATTTAAAAAAAAATGGAAACAAAACTGAATTATATATTTAACACCAGGAAAAGCCAGTTGACATTTCTAGGGAAACCTAATGAGGAAAAACGTCTTGTAAATTTTGATACTCACATGACAGTGAAGGCAAGAGGAACAGTAAAGCAGTGCATAACATACTTGGTGAGCTTGAGTAACGGAACAAGTTTTACGAGAAATAATAAAAAGACATTTTATTAAGAGTTAAAAATGACCGAAATTAATAGAAGAGCATGATTGTCAACGCCTTGAAGGGACACAACACATAGAGAAGTAATTTAATCTCATTATGGTTTAAATAGGACAATTTTTGGCTCTTTCTTAGCAACCAGTCTAAGAAAAGGAAAACTTTTCTTTCAGCACCACATTATAAAACCTACTTACTACCGAAATCACAGCTGCAGCATCTCGCGTTTGACGATCAGGCCCCATCTTTCACAGGGAATCAAAGCATTGGAGGAGGTGGAGGGTGCTTGACAGATTTGAACGCACAACACAACGAACAGTTTTTTCACATAAATATCAGTATGTACCGCTCTAGTGAAATCTAGAGTTTAATAGTACTTGCATTTCCAAAGTGGGCCTATCTGACGAATCTATTCCGATATACATGTTAGAGTAGAGCGTTTTTAATCAATTCACTCTAAGGAAGCCGATAATGTCACGAGGACACAAGAAGTTACTAGGAATTAAAATGATCGAAAAGACTTTAGAAAGAACCGGAAACCCAATCCCAAAGACGAAACTAGGGATAAACCTCTACTCCTGTTCAAAATACTGGGGAGGAGAGTGAACTGGGCAATAGGCGAATCTATCTACTCCTGAGAAAAAAAAATACATAAATGCAAAATAAAATTTCAGTTTAGATGCGGATGTTAGAATGTATAGTTGAAGTAGACTTTAGAAGGAACTGGAAACCCAATTCTAAACAGGAAACGACAGTTTTGACTGCACAAATTAGTTACTCCACAAAATAGGAAAAACTCCGTTTCAATCATTTTTCGTCGGGTAGTTTCTTTGGATGAACGTTACTTCTCTCAGTAGTTGAGTGTTGAGCTTATTAAAAGAAAATCTTTTTTTCCCTTTATTTGCAATTTTTATATGGTTAAGTTGGTTAATATTTTTATGCTTGCTGAAAAACCGTTCAAAAGTGAGTGGTTAAAAATTAGTGAAGGTATCTAAAATTTACATGATTCCGGTTTCTCACTTCCTCAGCTTTTTAGCAACTACAATTTTTTTTGTTGGCAATTCTTTCTATTTGAGCAGAAAAGAGAAACTACAACAAAGCAAAGAAGCCTGATTTTTTTTTGTGTGTTCTAATACCTTTTACCTGATATCGATCACTTATCCAAATTTTATTCCACTCTTTCTATGAAAGAAAAACAAAATCCCTCAACAGCTGTTGCAAAAGTCTATTTAATTTCTTAGGGAGTACAACGGGCGCCTGTCTCTTACAGTTTTAGTCAATAGTAAATGATTTGGATTATGTCGAAATCAATAATGTTAAAGAATAAATTGTAACCACCTGACAATTTTGCCTTTACGATTCGCGACCTCGCAGACATTAATTTTTCTTTTATGTTCATGTTACTTATTTTACTCAGTAAGAAACATTCCGCGTCCAACCAAGAATGCTTTTAGCAGATTAGATTCAACAATTATCAGATTTTTACTTTGCTTGTTATATTTTTGCTGCCACTTGGAAGCTAACTTTCCTGTGTCCAGAAACGAAAACAAATGGATCCCTATTTCATGATTTCTATTTAGTTTTCTTTCCGGTCGTAATTTCTCTGTTTTTCTGTGGGTAAATCTCTGCCGACATTTCGATGCATTTATGAAGATAAAATTAGAATAAACAAAACCAGGAAGAAAAATCACAGCAGATGTAGAAACGTTTTGGACTTGATGGCTTTTCACCCACGAACATTATGAAAGGACTCTCACAAAAAAATAAAAAACATTTTCTTCCTCAATTCGTTCAGGTACAGTAAAATGGTAGCTTATTAGTCCACCATCTCCAGAAACGAGGCAAGATGTAGCGACTAAAAATCCATAGCATTGATAAAGAAAACCTTATAGATTAGATTTATCCATAAGCGAACTACAATGGGAGATGGCACAGGTGTGAATTTATAGTGGGTGTCCGACGCATATATAGATCTAAGTATAAAAACTGCTTATGTTCTCTCGGAATTTCATATTTTGGTGCCGCTTTAGATGTTATGATTTAATAGCCATCTTCTTTGTGAAAGGTGCTGCAAAGAGGAAAATAATTATTTGCATGCTCTTAATCAGAGTCGACTTTGTAGACAGTATACATGTATATTGACTAGAAATCAAATTTGTATATCTATTCAAACAATCAGTATGAGATAAAGTTACCCTCCTCCGACAGAAGACTCTTTCACTCTGTCCCCCATTAAATATCTTTGTCAGAAAGAGACGATTGGAATTTCTAAAGCACATAACGAAGTAAGATGTCTGGGAAAATCTGATACTGAGAGAACAAATTGAATTCAAGAGGTACAGATTAAAACAACGAATAATATAGTGAGCTTCACTAAATGGATGGCGGAACAAGGTTTGAGAAAAATAGCAAAAAGGAAATATATTAAGAGCTATGAAGGACAGGAAATTGTGGAGAGCCATGATCGCCTACGTCCTGAAAGAAAAACGGCACATAAAGAAGCACTTTGACATCGTGAGATTCGAACTCTATACACATCCGATAAAGTTTATATCTGAGCAAATAATAATAAATCTAAATAAATAATAGTAAATAGTAAATAATTCTCTGAAGCAGTTAGCATTTTTGAACGTATATTACAGTAAATAACATGAGAAGCGAAACCAAGGATTTCCAGACCAATGTAGAGCTACCCTCGAACCATCGTTTTGCGGATCAGAATCTATGGATTGATTAGATGGCAGTGATCGGGTGCCAGTTCAACGGCTTATTACTGATGTGCTATATACAACCACAGGAATACAAAGCAATTTTCAGTCATAGTTTACGTATGACACAAGGACGAAAGTATGGAGCACCTAGGGAGGATCAAACTCACTACTCAGTGGTAATTGTTCAAGCGAGATAACTTTGCTAACCATTACACCGCCTCGGAGTGCCCAAACTGGAGGAATATAAATATATCTGTTGAAAGAGGAAATCCTTCAAGAAAAGATCGAATTTGTGTACAATTTACCATAATTAAAGATTTTATATATATATATATATATATATATATATATATATATATATATATATATATATATATATATATATATGTGGAAATTTTGAAAAACAAACAAAAATCCATAAATGTAGTTAAAATGAAAGAATTGTCGACGTCAGACGTTTCGGTTTTAATAAACCATTTTCAAGACAAAATTCATTAAAATACAAATTCAGTTCAATATGACGAAAACGATGGACATAAAAACACAAGTCTTATCCAAGAGTAAAACAGATAACTGACAATTTTTTAAAAAGATCAGCTTTCCGTTTAACGTGGTCACGTCGTAGTCACATGGGCGACGCTTTCATAACGTATTCCTAAAAGTTCGTGATTCTGTCGGATTTATATCCATTTACACTTGCTTATATACTGTCTACTGAAAACACAAACCTAAATTCGTTTTTTACAACATGGAAGATTGCAGGCTTATCCGGAAATACAGGAATTTTAAAATAATCACGAACTTTTCTGACGTCGACAATTCTTTCATTTTAACTACATTTATGGATTTTTGTTTGTTTTTCAAAATTTCTACATTCTGTCGGATTTATATCCATTTACACTTGCTTATATATATATATATCTATATATATATATATATATACCTTGTGAGCGAGACAAAGCTAGCCAGGTTTCACCTAAGCGGATCGTTGGCTTTCCCTGACGATCCGCTTAGGTGAAACCTGGTTAGGTTTGTCTGGCTCACTAGGTTTATCAAGGTCTGCTCTACGGTTGTATTGAGCTCTTTTTAGTTAGTTGTTTACTCGTGTCGGGGTTTTTTCTTTAGGCTTTGAACCTGTATCTGTGCGATTTTTTTCGACAGACTTTCATGTTCCTGGCTCTTTATTTTTTTTTAAAACTTTTTTTTCCTTCGAGATTGATTTGATTATTGGCAAAATTCGAAGGTTTTTTTCGAGACGAGTATAGTTACCTAATATATATATATATATATATATATATATATATATATATATATATATATATATATATATATAATGTCTTGATAATTATGTGGACAAATAAGCAAAATATGCAATTGATAGCTTGTATCCATGTATAATCATAATTTCATTTTTACGTTCAAATTTTTTTAAATGTAACCGTAATTTTTTGTAACTGTAAATTATTTGAAATTTTTGTTTTTATTTACATAAAATGATAGTTTATGGAATCAAATACGATTTTATTCAGATTTATTCTCATTTTATTTCCAACAAAACATGTTCAGTTGACCACTGATGACAATTCCAGAACAACGTAACTATAAACAATTTTTTACTATCCTCTGCCAGCCGCAATTATTATTATTATTTTTTTTTTTAAAATATGAAACTTATTTTTCTTGGATTTACCAAAAAGAAAGAAATAAATAGAAATTATCAGAATATAATTTAGTTGAACGAAATTATCTAAAATGTGAAAGCGATTACATCGCATTAGAGTCCAGTTTATTCAAATTTCATATATTTCCATAAAAGACAACATTCCGGTGGGAATTAACTAGAAAAATCGATGTTAATGAAGCAAAATCCCGAATAACCATTAAAAAGAAAACTATAACAAAACAGGCGTACAAAAATTCAATTATACACTCAGCCAAATAGTCTAGACAAAATTTAACTTGCTTCGTCTTTCTCAGCGCCTGAATGGGTTTAATACGGGACATACAAAAATAGTCGCTGATAATTTATAGCAGCCAGGATAAAAAGTAGTATTTGACTTCATGATTTCTGTCCGTAATTTTTAACGCTTTCATGTGTACAGTCTCATAAATAAAGCTAGCGTGGTGCATTGAATCGAAAAATTCTGGTTTCATAGGCGGATACAGATATAAACAGACACTATTGGTTGAAACGATTTTTCATTTGTTTTTGTTCGTTTTTTTTTTTTTTTTTGTTGTTATCAAAAAATGATGTCATTCAGTAAACTTGTAACTGGAAATGCTTTATCACAGACATTCAGAATTCTTTTAAGGAACAATGTTTCTTTGCTTACAGGCCGTGTGAGTTGTGTATATCTCATCGGGTTTTGATTGTAGGGATATTTCAAGACTGGTAGATGTTCCATCACTTAAGATTATGAGCCAGTCTTTGTACTCTTGTTGCGGATAGGATATTGAATGACGGAAGATTACAGAGCGTCTAATGACGAGGACGGCTGGGGCGTCGGCCGATGAAGAACTGGAGCTGCGGATTATGATGGCTGCTTGGAACTGCTGCTGCTGACCAGAGCCGTGGCCGTCTGTCGGAACAGATGCTACAATTTGGTCCTACACATCGGGGAAGCGAAGCCATACTTTTTTGATGATTTGAGGTATTTTTATACCGTGGATGACTTTTAAAACGATAGCTAGTTAAGCTTTTTCCTCCGGTTCTTTTTAAAAAAGGAGGGAGGGCCAACTAGATAAGACATTATTGTCCCGTCTTCATTCCATGTATTATTTGACGAAGGTTTCCATATAGTTTGTCAGCTGATCGATGTTACCTTCAGCATCTCAACTCCAGAGTTTCGTAGGCGAACCTCTCCGTCAATTCTTTAGGGGTTATAGGCAAATTACTGATTTATTTAATAGATAGATATTTTTTCTGCATACAACGCGTGCAAGACCGCACGACCTTGAGCTCGTCAACAGTTATTCTGGAAATGTAATAGTTTAGGTGGCTAAGACGGTACTGCAATTCCAGACGCCATCAACTGCACCTTTTTTTCTTCAGTCAGTGTATTGTACTATCTGTTTATATATTGCCATTGTGTTACACTCGTTCTTAACGACCTTTATTGATGAGGCAGAATGAAAGGTAAACAGATGTTTCACGTCAGAAATAACATTGGTTCGCGAGAATGTTTTTAATTAACTTTGTTTACTTATAACTGTTTATTTAGGATCTTAACCAGATTCAATTCGACGCCTGTTGAACTGTGGTCTGGAGACTTCAAGCAACACGCTTTAGGCTCCTGCCAGCGATGTCCACCTTCAAAAGGATGGAAACGATCTATCGTCCAAGGAATGCACGGCTCCCGACCTCATCTTTGCCACGCAGTCCGATCGCAGCGATTCGTAGCGGGTTTTCTTTCGTCTCGGGCGTCCTTCCTGTTCTTATCCCATGGAACCGTTAAATCCACTCGGAGAATACACTCCTTCGATGCAGACCCCGTTACAATGTCTGGGCATGCATCTGTCTGGACGATGTAAACTGGAAATTGCAGATGTGTTCTGAGATCAACTGACACCCTCCAATCACGGACTCTATCAGTAGCGTCATGTTGGGAGTTATTCGCTTCTTCCGCACAGGGCGTTCACCTTCCTGGATCTTAAATTTTCTGGCTGGTACTGGCAGCCTTTTGGCTGCTTCACACTGTTTGCTAAGTCCATAGCCACTTTCAGAATTGCAGTGATGGTGAATATGTAGGGTGCACATAACGTGAAGTACCTCGATCACTTTGACATAATGCGTATACATCAGTGTCAGTGTATCCCCACAGATTGAGGGTGGCAACTTTTGGAAAGAGATTATCGGCAGATCCTAGGATGAATGATATTGCCAATGGCTCCAATGCAATCAGGGTATTCCATAATAGTTTCATCGGATCAATTTTACTCCATAAACTCCAAATACATTGTTTGGACTGAGAAACAGCAGTAGCTGTTCGCTGCTCTTCCCCAAAATTCTTAATTTCTTCAATCATAGCGTCTCGTTTGCTCTTTGGACCCTGTTTGGAGAAAAACTTGTTGCTTCTGCTGCCCAAGTCAATTCGATTGGTTTGGGTCACCCCCATAATCCCTTTGGTTCGCAGGCTAGATTATGCTTCATATATATATATATATATATATATATATATATATAATATGTGTGTGTGTGTGTGTGTTTTTTAGGCAGAAAATTCTCTTTTAGACATGTCTGATTGAATAAAATTACAGGCATTATATTTGCTAATTTTTAACGAAATCCGTTCATACTCACGAATAACCTTCTGCGTATTGCTGTTAAAGAATGAGAAAAATGTTCCATAGCTGTTTAAATTTTTTTATTTTCATTTCCCAAGTACTTTCGATCTTCTTCCAAGATAATCTTCAGTAATGCAAGCAATAGAAAACCATGTAATGTTCATTAATATAAGTATTCAATATATATTATTCAACCAGACACACACACACACACACACACACATATATATATATATATATATATATATATATATATATATATATATATATATGAAGACATATACTCTAAGGTGCGCTATATTTATGGTATAAGGTGCTCAATATCAGAGATAGAGCGTGTGTAAATATAAAAGTGAACATTGAGGTCAACAGTTAGAGGCGACAGGCTGTTTCATGCTAGACGCGTCTAGCATATAACAACCTGTAGCCTCTAAGTGTGTGTGTATGTGTATATATATATATATATATATATATATATATATATATATATATATATATATATATATATATATATATTTCAAACCGATATTAATAATTTCCACAATAATCGCGATTTTTTTTTGTTTCCTTTGCAAGGAATGTTTGTGATTTTTGACTCAAACTGGCACAAGAAAATCAAACAAATGAGATTGAATGAATATAAATAAAAACTGATGAGGATATGAAGGCCAGACCCTAGACTTGGAGAGATTAGATTGCAGTATTTGAGGAAGCATTCACATGGGAGTATCTGTTCTTGGGAAGAAACTTTCTGAGTGAAATATCCTTCTTAAAATGGAATATGTAGAAAATGATGTTAATTCACCCATTTTGAAGCAAGTGGGCCTTGACTGTAAAGGTTTGAAATAGTTTATCTTGCTACCTCAGGTCTCAGACTGGTATGATGTTTTTGTCCCAAGGAGGACTTCTGGTGTCTTCATTTCTGTGTAGATAGGAAGAGATTTGAGTTGTCTTCCTTATATTGATTGATTCGTTTTCTACGCTTTATCAAACCTTTGTTGGTTATTTAAAGCCAGAAAACATTTTTATATTGGAGGACAATACCGGTATAGTGATACAAGGCTTACTAATTAACCCATAACTGGGGGACAAATAGGTGGATTCATATTCTATGTGCGTGTAAGTGAATGTAAGAGCCTAACTGAAATTAAGACTCTCTGATTAACAATTCGGAGCCGTTATCCATTAAACCGCCAGCACATCCAAGCATACATCACCTGGTGATCGCAAGTGGTCGCCCATCGAGGTGCTAACTAGGATCGACGTTGCCTAACTTCGGTGATCGTACGGGAAAGGTCCGAATTTACTTTACAATTAATGGAAGCGAGAGTAGTGCAGTGTGCTTTTGGGCTATATATGAATCGTGAAGCATTTACAATATTTGTTATTTGTCATCAGATGGAAATCGTTTGCTATATTCAAGATTAAAGAACGTATCGATAACCTTGGATTAAAGGTTGACTGCCTCCAATCGTGTTAAGGGCGATAAATCCCTACCAAAGGATTTAATTTTCCAATTCCCAAACCTGAAAGCATAATCAATAAATTCAACTATGCCTATGCCGGGGAAAAACCTTCAGAGACCAGAAAGGAAACGAATGTTATCACTTCGGGCGGCAAGTAAATGCCTCAAAAATGTAGAAAAACCCATGGGTAATCAGTACGGGTATATTTGCAATCGACCAAGATGTGAAACGTTTCATCACGGCAAAATGCCCAATTAACTAGTGCTGTTATTTCCATTGTTGAAAACAGGATTCTTTGAATAAAAGAATCTATTTTCTCATGATGATGAAGTCTTTGATTAGATAAATTTCTTTTTATTCAGACAAAAACTTGGCTGGATGAATTATTAACTTGTATCGATAATTAGTTTTATCGTGCATATCGCAGAGTTAACCTTCTCTTATCAAACAAAGTTCATTAAATGATTAATGGTGTTTTATATTTTGTATTATGCTCAGGTTAAAATTGTTCTCCTGTTTACTTCATAGATCCCAAATCAACAGCCATGAAAATAATATTTAACCTTGTTATCAGCGTTCACTTGCCGGACTGGGCCTAGACGGATAAGGAGGCCTAAACGCACAAATGGCTTTCCTTGAGGAATTAAGCATTCATAAGGTGTCCATCAATCATTCACTCTTGCTCTAGAAACCAATGAGCGGTTCTGATACAAGAGTCTAGTAATGCCTCTTAAAATAGGTCTTGTTCGACATTTCGCCATTCATCTTTTTCGCGTTTAGATTAAAAAGACAAGGTCGAACGAAGGCTTTCGCTAGGCCTAATCATAAAATCAGATCGCTTAACACGTGTTCAAAAAGCTGCTAATCGATAAAATATTCCTTAGTACCAATTCCTGTTTCTTGTCAAGTATTAAGTTACAACACATTTGACTTGGAAATAGATGTTCTGGTTCTTATTTTGGGTCTGTTCAGGATATTGGTGATAATGGCTCTCTACAACTTCCTGTATCTTGCAGGAGATTAAATGAACCATTAGATAAGCCATTGTTTCAATCTGCATCATCTTTGTCTTGTCACTTTTCATAAAGTATCCTAGTAAATTAAACTGTCTCTATCAATCCTTCTCCCAGATCGCATTTTCAGTCCCAACATAAAATACTGCTGCCATATATGAGCAACTCTAGCACAAGATTCCCTCTCCAGCCTTGAAAAGTTAAGAAAAAGTTTACGCGAACATATGAGAGCTAAATTAGTTTCAATCCAACAACCCTTTGTCGCCGACAGACAAACCGTTAGTCTCTCGCTATTCCTGCACAATGTTCAGTCAAATTACTTGCTTCCACCAATCCAGAGCTTTACGGTTATGACCCGACAGACCATGTAACCAGGGTCGTTGACTCCCCATTTCCTCCGTATTCCATTGGTAAGGAGAAAGTTCCACAAAGACAGCTTATTTATTGGTAACGTTTAAATTTCTCAACCGCAAAAAGAATCAAGCCATCTTAACCCGTGTCTTTAGAACTAGCAGTGTTCACAATTATGACGATTAAGTTTGGCTTCGTGTTATTTAACATTTACTTCTTAGGCTCTTAGCAGTCAAGAAAATCTGGAGAGATAAGATACGTAAGCTAACTAAAGCCTAAATATTAATGTCACGGTTGTTTGATTTCAACCAGAGACGAAATCATGAGAGACCCTAATTAATCACTGTAGTAATGCAAGCTGACTGTGGTTTATTAACTAAATATTTTAAAAAATACGGGAGGACGTATGATGTTCATATTCAATACTCTAGGAGATGTTTGTCGCATAAGCTTGCAGTAACCTTCCCGTAGTGCAGAAATATCTAGAAGCGGCAAGTTAGATTGACATAGTCCAGTTAAGTTATTCTCTGAATTGTTTTACTCTTAGGTTTTTCATGCAATAACTAATATAAGCAATATCTAGAATGTACACGTGGTTGTTTACAAAATTAAGTTTCGTTAGACTCATGGGGGAATGATGAATTCAATTTTAATAATCGTGCTCATTCTATTAATTAGATCAACAGGCTTTATATCACTGACCTATTTATATCTATATAAAAGCGGATATAAGTAAACAAAAGTGGGACATTCTTAGAGGATCAAATTCTTAATAAAAGCCATGGTTAATGAGATCAAGGTAAAAAGGTATTTTTTGTAATGACCTCCCGAATTATTGACCAATATATTTAATATCATGTAGTAATTGTGCTTGTTCCTCCTTTTGTTACTTCACACGACCTTCACAACTTGCCAATACGTAATAAATAATGGACTTTGCCGTTTTCATTGCATGGAAAAACAATTCATATCAGAGACGCTACTTGGGTTCAATGAAAAAAGAAATAAATATAGTGTTTAACGTCTCCCGCTAATACTTCAAATAACAGACTATTCAGTTTTGATCGCGGGAGAGTACAACAGACATAAATGACGCTACTTGGTTTCAGTCAGATAATGAAAAAAGGTAGAAGTATTTAAAGTCTGGTTCAGTGAAATAGTTATCAATTTCAAATATTTTGATTTATACCATCTTACTTTAGATTCTGTTTCCATAGGCAATGCCAATTTTTTGGGAAGGGTGAAGGACTAATAATTCCTAGCAGTGGAAGAGTGCTCGAAAGTAGAAATACCGAGGACAGTGGTCTATTTTTGGACTCTGGTTCCACGCATGCTTAGTACAAACCTATTCATATATTAAAAAAAAAACTTACTCCAGATTAATATCTTAACAATTCTTCATATTCCTGGGTTCGAGACTGAAACGAATGTTGGCAGCAATCCTCCTGAAGTTGAATCTTTCACATGAGGGAGTCATTAATACCTGATGCATCCACCCACCAAAGAAAATAACAAGGTAACGGGAAAATGTCTTGCATCAACCCGTTTGCCTATGTGTAGGAATTACGCATTAATTAAAGCTTTATCGTTAACCAAACCTCATGAGTGTGGAAGTAAATAAATATAGATATAAAATAAACGAATTATATTTGACAGTGGTAAAAATTTATCGGTCCAACTCCCTCTTGAATGTCTTACCTTCTAATATTTAGTATTTAATATCTTAAGCTATACCTGGTTAGGCAGATATCGTTACATCACCCTGCGGCCTTCTCTTCAACTATGTATGTATAATTTAGCTAAATCAATGATAAAATATTAAATGTTCTGGCAATTTCCATGTAGACATTTTTTAAAATACTTTAAAATGAAAGATTAACTCTGCCAAAATATCGTTTAATTGCTATCGCTTGCAAAAACTAAAGACTCCATCATTTGATGATAGAGAAGTGTTAAATAATAATGAACCTCATTAAACGAGAAATGTTTTATTTCCTATTTATATCCACAAGGACTACAACGGATACAGAGAGCGCAACAGTGCCATTGAAAAGAGGCTTTCAGGTTTTAAAAATACAATAGTTACCAATATTCGTTATCCTTTTTCGTTAGCGACGAATAAAAAGTCTGTATGGCAAGAAACATCTCTTGTCACACAAACTCAACGATTGTCAGCCCTGATAAAATACCTTTACTCAAGGTTAAACTTTACTCTCAACCACTGTATATCAAGTGTCGATAAAAGTCAAGGGGTGCTATTTTCTCAGTATAAAAGAATTCAATGACAGACTTCTGCTTCGTAGGCACTTTAATATCGAACGCCATTTTGCCGGTCACTTTGTAACTAAATTTGTAAATATAAATAATGGCGGAAGGGTAAAACCACTTTTGCTGTACTTCAAACATCTGCCTCTGACATAATGTGCGAACATATTCAAGTAGGAGTCATGACGTTTGGAGCGAAATTAATATATCGGCTTGTAAAGAAAAAACAAAATGTAAATTGTAGGCCTACTTTTACTCTTTTAACAATCTGAAATCTTCTAATAACTTATTAGGATATAAACCAAAATTATCCGTTCAATGCTAAATAAATCTGATGATCTGATGGCACAGATAATTTGTAACTTTGATATTGTGCCGTACAATGTTAAACTATACAACGAGACCCCCGTTCTAATCTTCATGTCATAATAGTATATCTGTATTTTAATATATTTAAGTAAATGATCTTATCAATAATTACCATTCTGGAAATATTTTTTTTAAAAATCCTCAAAATTATCCAGCCTTGAAGAGAGAAATTTCGGAAGTCTGTGAAATAACATTTTTTTTTTTTTTTTATAAATATAAAGTTGTCTTATATTTAATCGTAGATTATTTCCAGTACCGTGTCATCGATTTGGACATCAATCAAAAATCAGCCTGGCTTCGTGAGCCAAGCAATGAAAGCTATATTTGCTCAGATATTGACATATAGGGTGACACTTTGCTTGATTGGGGAATGGAAAGAAAGTAAAACCATTTAAAGAATACATAAAACATTCATAAACACGGACAGCAAATGGAATGGTCCAGTTTTATGAATCTGTTAGTTTTTTTTCTTTCTGAAAAACTTTAGATCACACATTCTTCTTCGAGGAGGTGCCTTCATTAACGTTTGTCCTCCAAGATTGGTATACGCCTCTCTCTCCTCCTTATATATATATATATATGTGTGTGTGTGTGTGTTCAAAATGCTTTTATTTCCAAGTTGACATAAGAGACATTACGATCTGACATCTCTTCTCCAATATATACGATCGTAGACAGCGATTGATTTTAGAGGTTCGATAAACTGAGGCGGTGAATATGCTACTGAGAATAATCGAACGAAAAGGTAATAGAAAAAAACAGAACTATTTATAAGAATTCTCAAAGAAAACAGGATTTGGCAGAAGAATTTTCGATGATGCGATGGGATAAAAGAAAACACCTAAAACTATAAATTGCGACAAAGAATATTCTGCAAATGTGCTTTCTGACGTCTGTTCGGAAGACAAAACGTGTCCATTTCTGAAGCAATCGTCTTTTCCCACACTGGCATTGTATTAATAAGAAAAACCTTTTTCACATACTTTGATATTCTCAGCATGCATGTGATTTAATGTATTTGCGAATCGAGTTTCTTAGAAATAGGTTTTCTTCTTCACACGTCAAAAGTATTACGTGTTAGAATTACTAGACGCCTCAAAAGATCCATAACTAGTTGTCAATTTTTTTTTCTATGAGGATGAATACCAAATCCGTAGTCATGATTGACGCTATATAAATATTAATATATCAATGTAATATACGGTACTTTTTTGACAATCGTTATTAGAAAGGACTTTAGAAAATTTAACTCAAATACGTGAAAACAGCTGACGAGATATATTGTCCGAAATTCGTCCTGAGCTTTCTATGTCACTGTCTAGGGTTTGTTCTTAAACATATTTCTTTGATCTGTACAAAGTAAATGAATGATTTTCCGTAGAGCGGTCAAACAAATAGATTCCGTTCCAAATTGTTTAATATTTACATGCGGACTATTGTCCTCGTATTTGTTGTAGTTAACCACAACGTTTCAGTCGTCGTGCCATCCGACCTTCATCAGGTATATATCGATCTGGTTAACCGACAGGGTATTCTGAATTGAACCGTTTATTTAATCAACAGGAGTAAACAGCCCACTGCTCATGTTTTCTTATTTTTTTAGTACTACGCAGTTATTTGCTCGCCTAAGTACACACGATGGCTCTGTCGTCAAATTCGAGAACCAATATTTTAATCCACTGTGGCAATTATCTGTGGAGAACTTTGAACCTCAAACCTTATCTGCCTGCTGATGAAGGCTACTGAGGCATTTTATATAAGATAAGAACGCTGACCGGAACACTATCGCGATTTCGACCGCCAATGTCTTGTCAGGTGATTTGTTCAGCGAATCAGTCAGAGGCATCTCAAAAATTTATATGCCTTCATTCGACACCGGAAGTGATGGTGGTGTAGTAAAAAAAATTCCAAATTTATCCGGGTTCGTATTTAACTTCCTGACATGTCTACATTAGGCGATAATCTCAGAATTCCCGTTCAACAACTCGGTGCTAGCTTCGTATGTTGCTATAGCTAGCTTCTCATCCAGACACAGCCTGCACGTCTTGACATTCACTTTGTTAGCCTTTACATTTTGTAAAATACTCCATTTAATATATATATGGGTTTAATTAGTTTGGGTGATTTGTTGATAGTTTTCCTGTTGTGCTTTTTGTATTTTTGTGTAATAGTTTGATGAATATTTTTCGTACATTTGTTTTTACGTTTTTGATGTAAGGTTTGGATTATTTGTCCTCTGTGCTTTGTGTGTATTTTGACAGGAATCCACTATCTTTTGGGGCTGTTTCATAGTCTTTTTTAGCTTCGTTGAATATTTTCATTGGAAGACTTGTCGGAAAGCCAGCGGTTAATTGATTTTGATATCTGCTTGATTATACAGAGCGGGTGATTGGAAGATGTGTGTATATATAGTGTGGTTTATCATTGGGTTTCCTGTATGTTTTATATGTACCTTTTTTTAGATTGTAGGTGACGTTTAAATATACTTCGTTTGGTTTAGAATTTTTCTATGTTGAATCTCATATTTTTGAAAATATTTATTAATTTTCTAGCTTTGTCTGTGTTTTGTTTATTATAGTTTCTTAAGATTATGAGACTGTCGTCCCTCTAGAGTCCTGTATCGTTTTACTTAGTTCGTGTAGTAAATATATACCTATGAGTTCGCAGGTCAGCACCGTCAAAGCATACCAGAGTAGTATCAAAGATCCTTTATCCATGCGTCTTCATTGTCAAATAATATTGATTTACGGGAGTGTTTATTCTTATTTGTTCCTGAACTAAGGTGATGGTTTTTATCTAGCATGGGTTCTGTTATAGAAGACGAGAATCCTTTTATGTCTAGTTGTATAAATTAGCAATTATGTTTATTTTTATGTTACAGCAAAGGTCAGATGTTTTTTCACTGACTTACTCCTAACTTCTTTAGTTCTGTAATAATACTTATGTGTGTGTGTGTATGTATATATATATATATATATATATCTTCATTCCAGCATGTTTGGTTCAATAATCTAGAAATATTATGCCCTTTTTTTTATTTTACTCCTCTCAAGTTTATCAAATTTTTACTGTCTGTACGAAATTGATCCAGAAAAAAGCCGTAATTATCCATATTATTTTTATTTTCCCAAGTACTTTCAATCTTAGCCGAGATCATCTTCAGGGGTTGAATTTCTAAGACAAAATTAATGTAAGTTATGAATATGTGAGCAAAACGCTTTAAAATTGAAAACATTTAATTACTATGTAAGAGAGGTAATTTGACTATGTAATTCGCATTCGAAATATAGTTACGTGTTTTTATAAATACTTTAATTATAGTTTTTAACAATTAAAATTTAGATATATTTAAAAACTTTACTCTTATGTTTTAGAACGTTGTTGTTATACCCAAAATTGACTTTATTTATTTTGGGCTGTAATTTTTTTTTTATATAAAGTGCTTCGAGAATTCGATTTTTATTATTTTCATGTTGGAGTATAGTTATATTGTCGATTATTAGCTGTCTAATTCGTGGATGTGGACAGGAATATTTATTTAAATGTTGAGAGATTGAGCTATAATCATTCACGTGAAGTGCAAGTGTCCTTGACATATTCGTAGTAGTAAAAACAACATATATACTTTACACTTTTGTCAGAGATACAATCTCTCAAAGGACATTTAAATTGATATTTGGTGTTGGTCTTTTGCAAAACGCTAGCTGACGGGGAAGAACTAATGTGGATGACTAGTTGGTTGTAATCAATTTAATATAGTGCCTAATCAGTTATGTTTTTTTTTTTTACTGGGGTCGGTGGGGGGATATATTGGTACTTATCAGTATTTTTAGAATTTTTCACATACTGTATAGTTAGAATGTATTTGATTGCGGCCTATTAGGCTGATATGTTTAGGGTTATTTGAGGATGTATTATGTTCTTTTTTTTATTTGTCAATGTTTCCAATATTTCGTCAGATTTGTTAATCAACAATGTAATCAAGAATGTTATTAGTAACATTTTGATTAATGTTTTTCTTTTTTAATTCAGTACAGTAAATATTTTTGTTGCAAAATTTTCTTTTGCATGGTTTATTAAATTCCGTATAAGAGCCATTTTGTAATACGGCATTCAGTTTTATAGTTGAAAGTGCGCGTGTTTATGCTAGTTGTTTCTTTATGTGGGAAATGAGTAAATGTATTATTATTAGTAGTAGTGTCTATATTAGGTAAATATTTTCATCTTAGTCAAAAACATAGCCGAAGTACATACAGTACAAAAAACTTTTAAAAATCTCTGTCCTTAAGTTCGCATTCGAACTTAACAAAAAATATCCTCTTCTTGATGTGTTGATTGGCACTTAAATGTGCACATATGCAGTAGGAAGATTGATGACAGGGTTATTTGCATTTTTTATGGGGCCAAACCCTGTCGTACTACTTGAGAAAGGCGAACAATAAATCATATGCTTTTACTTGTGAAATATACTTAGACAATTATTCTATTTTGTTTACTTTGTATTGATTGATATTTGATTTATTGGGATATTAGATGTTTTCAAATAATGTTTGAATGTGTAGTTTTTTCTAAGCGTAGCTTAGGTGTGTCACCAGGCCGAAAGTATGGAGTACCCATTGACGATAGAAGCCACTATTCAGTCGTAATTAATCTTGCGAGATAAGCTTGCTCACTATTACACGACGTCTGAGTTCCCTAAATGATTTTCTAAGAGTACCTTAGATGTTCATAATGCCGAATGTGAGGGATACCCACTTGGATTAAACTCACTACTCAGTCGTAATTAATTTAGAGTGAATATTTGAATACATGTATAATTTAAATTTTTTTTTAAGGAAAGTTTCAATATATAACTTGTGTTAAATTCGACATTTACTTTATATCTGTTCTCGTACCAGTATTTCGTTCTTCCATGATTTTAAAAAATCAGAAATACAGCAAAAAATAATTTCGGATTGTAGCAAATAAAAACTAAGCGAGAAATATCGAATCACTAATTATAAAAGTAAAAAAAGTAAGTAAAAGTGTGAGTTTCTAATCGGGGACATCAGAAACATACTGGTACTGAAATGTATATTACTGGGTAGTGTAAATACGGAAAATTATTTTTCTGTAAATATGTTATGCTTATTTTTATAGATAATTCTTTTTTATTTCGGAGGGCGTTAACTTGAAATATTTGCCAAATACCGCCCTCGACAGTTCATAGATAAGAAATGACTGATGGCAATGATAAAAACGAACGTAAATAGTTTTTATTTTGCTAGATTTTTTATTCCTTGGGCACAGCAAAATAATTTGAACGCATCATTTTTCCTATATTTATTTTCAGATGTCCTCACCAAAAACCTAATAAAAATTTTCAAAATATTTGAATCTGTGTTTTAAAATATTTTTTTTACATTTTTTTTCTACTTTTTTTTCTATTTTGGTGAGATTATAAATTTTGCCGTTGTATTTATAAATTAAGTATCAGCTTGTAATATTTTAACAAAGGTATTCGGATCTTAGGTAGGAGGTTGTCTAAGGTTGTTATTTTCGTCTTTCTGTGCAATTTTCTTCATATAAATGAACTTTAACGCATCCCGATCGCTTTGTTTATACGTTTTCTTTTATCGGAAAGAAACAAAACTCCATGGCAAATGAACAAGGACGGATTTAGGTAATGCACGTTCACAGCTTTCTAGAACATCGGACAGACACTTAGACGCCATTTTACTTAACCAGCATTTCAAGGATGTAGAAATAACTCGGAAAAAACTTTACTCTGAAAATAAATTTAATAAACTTTTTTTTCGTTCAAATGAGAGTTGCAAAGAGGTTGAAATTCTTAATCTGTTTGGGAAACATACAGAGAATCGTAAATACAACCAAGTATATATGCATGTATTTAAGTAGAATGACAATGTAAATTCGGTGCACATATTTTGCAATGTGCAACTGTTTTAAATGCTCTGAGATGCACTTAAAGTTGATATTTCTTTCATACTAATGTTCACTCAATACAAGGCAAAAGAACGAAAATTATGGGAAATTATGTTTAGTCGTGAATTTTTGAAGTTATGAATATGTCTTTTAATATATATATATATATATATATATATATATATATAATTATGTATGCACGTAAAAGAGTTATAGAAAATAAACCCAGAACATAATCATAACTTTATTCATGAAATTCTTTCCACCACATAATTTAACGTACAAGTAATCTTTGGAAAAGCGTGATCTGACTGAAAATTATCCACTCTCTTTATTCCAATCACCCTGTTTATCTGAATCTCAAATGTACGTATCTGTCTGTATTCATATTTTAAATGCATTGTATTTATTCCAATTATATAGGAGTAGATATGTTTGCCAGTTCACACTTCGGATTGTTGCCCTCATCCTAATTAAACCGTCAATTAATTTTGTCCAGTTTCAAAGATTTTTTGAAGTAAGTGCAAGATATATTTACCGAAAAGGATAGTACAAAAAAAACACAGAAAGAAGTATTTCCTTCCTAGATAAACGATAAAGGGGAATACCATGCTACCCGCTACACTATAGTTCATTTTCTAGAGGTTTATCCTCACTTTCATAATTGATTTGCTGGCTAGTGTTGTAAAAGACGATAGAAGTTGTAAAAAAAATATATATATATCTGAATGTTCTCTGGTTTTCTGGGACAATGCTTTGACAAAGGAAAAGAGGACCTGAGACAACAGATGAGATTTTACAGAAGGATGTTAGAATGTCATGAATTTAACACTTGGACAAGGAGAAAGATTTAAGAAACAAATCTCAAATAAAATGACACGTGCATAGGACAAGGAAAAGACAATTATAGGACACATAATGATCTTAGAAAACTTGACACTCACATGACATCCTAAAAGTACGATAGACAGACGTAAGCTGTGAGTAACGTATGTAGCGAGTTTTGTAGAAATGGATAACAGAATGATGCTTGGGACGAGATAGGTGATAAACTTTGTTGGTAATTATAAAGAATAGGAAACCTTGGTGAGTTATGATCACCCAAAGGACATGGCACATTGATATTTCATGAAGATGCGGACTTTATATTGAAAAAGTTTTCATTTTCTTTTTTATTACAGTGTTCTTTGTCTTTACTTTTTTTACTTTATTTTTTACATTATATACTTATATTTTAGTTTTTAATTTTTTTACTCATTTTTAATTTTTTTACTCATTTTTAATTTTTTTACTCTTTTTTAATTTTTTTAATCTTTTTTAATTTTTTTAATTTTATTACTCTTTTTTAATTTTTTTACCCTTTCTTTTATTTTTTACTCTTTCTTTTATTTTTTACTCTTTCTTTTATTTTTTACTCTTTCTTTTATTTTTTACTCTTTGTACTCCTTTGTTACATTTTTGTACTCTCTTTTTACGCTTTTTCATTTACTCTTTTTCATTTACTCTTTTTCATTTACTCTTTTTCATTTACTCTTTTTCATTTACTCTTTTTCATTTACTCTTTTTCATTTACTCTTTTTCATTTACTCTTTTTCATTTACTCTTTTTCATTTACTCTTTTTCATTTACTCTTTTTCATTTACTCTTTTTCATTTACTCTTTTTCATTTACTCTTTTCCTAATCGTTAGTCTTTACCTTTATTTGGTTCACTTAGAAAGGCATTTGTGTATTGTATATGGTCTCTTATAAATTCAATTTCTCAGAGTAAATACACTGCACATTAAAGGTCCTGGAAAATTAAAATTTCAACCAGATCCCAAGAACGTTGTTGGTAAGTCACCGCAGTAATGACATATTTTATAAAGATATTAAATTCTGAGATTCACAAATGTTTACTTATTCCTGAGAACACTAGAATTAAATTTTAAAATCTGCGTCTTCTATACATCATTTTCTATCGTTTTCCCGTGCAATGTCCCTTCAGGACATGGACCACCAAGGCTCTCCACAACATCCTATCCTCTGGAGCTCTAAGTAATGGTTATCCCTAGTATTTCCTGTCGGTCGTAAATCTACAACCTATCAATACAAGCTTATGTTTGATGACTCAATCTTTCCACTCTGCTCACCTTCTGCGAGTGTCAAGTAATATTATCGTTACATGTTATTATAGTAACAGTAGTTTCAAATCGAAAAAATATTTTAATATAAGGAAAATCTAAATTCTGAATGTCTATGTATGCGTAATTTTCCTGTAGGTAAAATTTATAATTTCGAACTGAGAGAATGGATTCTTTTTCGCAGGTAATAGCTATGCTTTTGTCAATGTGTGTTTGTGTAGTTAATGAGAATAGTAGTTAATTACGTTATTAATTCAAATGTTGTGTGGGGAAAATAGAAATGTGTGTTCTCGATGAGAAAGTAAATGTGACGCATGAAAGATCCCTAAACATTATTCATTTTTCTCTGCATTTTAGTTTAAATGAGTTTATATTTTTATATAAAGTATTCGTTTTAAGATTTTGGTGTTGCGGGATTGAAACTACTTATTATTGACTCCAATAATCAAATTGACAATAATGTTTCGCAAATAAATTTATCGACCCTACTGAGAGAAATAAGGAAATTAAACCGAAATGAGTGTAATATATGAATTTTCTGTAGATTTAACAAAAGAATATAATTCAATCAGCTGTACGCGTTCACACGAACGTACTTGCGACCCGCTCTGCTATTCATTGAACTCAGATTATGTGCACTCGATCGCCCTCTGCCTTCTTGCAAAACACGAAATACGTCATTGTTTTTGCGAATCTCTACACACAGTACAAACGTTTCATCGCTGTCGATTGATTTTAGGGTGACGGCAAATATTCTCGGCATCGCCTGCACTTTGAAATTCACCCGATTTGGTGGTAGTTAGCGAAAAACGAAAAAAGTTATGCGGTCTTCAGATAAAGGGAAAGAAACCCCAAAAATGAAGTAACGCCAAAATATTTGTGTAAATGTTTTTGTTTTAATTTTGTGTTGCTTCCAAATTGCTAAAATTTGGGGATTTTTTTTCTGTTAATTCACCCTCCAGTATAAAAAATATATATATTTAATAAAATTCACACCAAATTCTACCAGATCGAGACCCTTCTATTGCACTCCGTTTGGGCTGATCTTTGCGTTCGCCTCAAATCCAGGGCGACTCTGCTGCGCTATTTTTAATTAGGGTGGGGGGGGTGTTAAGTAATGGGCTGCGATCGCGCTTACCCCGATAAACAAGGCAAAAACTGTTTTTTTGTTTCTATAAATTTTCATTTTAAATTGTAAACAAATTCCAAGTTCCTCAAATATCATCCGCAACCTACTAAATGGGAAAAACTCCCTGACGTTTGGTAATTTTTCATTGTGAGGATTGGACATGTTGCTAGACAAGTTTAATCGAACTTGGATTCAAAATTTATAATTTCTTGCTTTCAGTCCGTGACGTGATTTCCTTATAAAATCCACGAGGTCACTGTCCTGTCGGGCTATTTGGAACTTAAATTCTGAAAACTTACTGCTGTCTATTTTAATGTCTTGATAATATCAGTGTGGGGAGAAAATGCCAGGATGAAGCCCGTCCTGGGTATGACAATAAACTACATCAGCGTCCTGGGTAAGACGGTAAACTACGTCCAAAGACAAGTCCTCTGATCAGAAGGTTTTGAGGAGCGTGGAACCATCTCTTAATTTCTGGTGTTCCCATATCCAACCTGACCCGGGGTGGAAGCACCTGTTAGGGTTCCCCGCTATGGGCAAATAGTTAACCCCGAAAAATGTAAAGAACATTATGAAAGTGTAAAAATAAGTTTTAATACCAGAAATACTCTGTAAAAAATTATTATCAGAAATAAATTTTTGAAGTAAAAAAAAACAATTACTATTATTTGAAAAAAAAATAAATACCAGCAATACGTTTTTGAGAATAATATTACCTGCTATACATTTGAGGAAAAAAATATTACCAGAAATAATTTTTTGACAAAACAAAGTATTACCAGGAAAGAAAATTGTCGGCATTAAATAACCCATTGAGGTTAATACGCCGTAAAACAAAAGAAACCAACAAACCAGCGTGAAGTACCACTGAACACTGGAAATCATACACGCGTTCACTTTCACGTGAAGACAAAATAAATCGGAAACCGTTGATACATGTGCTCGTGCAAAATTACGTGTCATCGCTACTGAGGGCTTGAGCGTACCGGCCTAATTCAAATCCTTATCCCACCAGATTATCAGCTCTATCTAAAAACATTAAATGGTCCGCTTGGTATAGTTGCAATTTAAACTCTTGGCTGTCTCTGTAGGCGTTGAAAGAAAGAAAACTATTTTCTTGGGCTGGTGTATCCAACAGGAATTAGCTATCCTACGATAGTGTGAGACTGACATATGTCAAGGTAAACATTTGGTGTAATAGCATTCTGTTGCTATTTTGTTTAGCTAGTAAGATAATTTCAAGAGTGCTTTATTCACGTATTCTTTCACTCGCCTCTCGGATATTTTGCCACTAATAAGTCTTTTTTTAGTAAAACTTTATAACAAATTGGTACACAGCCAAGAGGCAGACCGCAGCTTGAATATATTGTAATTAAAGTAGTAAGCTCCAAGATATAATTGAACATGTGACACAAAGCTAACCCAACTCTTCTTCTCAAAGGGGCACTTCGGCGTGGTGTAATGGTTAGCAAGCTTGTCTGGCTAGAACAATTACAACTGAATAGTGAATTCGATCCTCACTGGGTGCTTCAAGCTTCCGGCCTTGTGCCACATCTAAGCAGCGCTTAGAAAATCACTGTTGGGCACCTCGAGGTGGTGTAATGGTTAGCAAGCTTGTCTGGCTAGAACAATTACGACTGAGTAGTGAGTTCGATCCTCACTGGGTGCCCCATACTTTCGGCCTTGTGCCACATCTAAGCTATGCTTGGAAAATCACTAGAAGTTTTCTCAAAGAAAATGGGGTAAATGTTAATTATTCTCTCAAAGTATCATT
This sequence comes from Acanthosepion pharaonis, assembly GCA_903632075.3. Taxonomy (NCBI): domain Eukaryota; kingdom Metazoa; phylum Mollusca; class Cephalopoda; order Sepiida; family Sepiidae; genus Acanthosepion; species Acanthosepion pharaonis. Next base: position 1,300,699 of record CAHIKZ030004028.1, on the reverse strand, counting down.
GTCGGAGGGTTACGAGGTTGCTGTGATATGTTAATAAAATGATTTCTGAGTCTTGATTTACGCAGTATCTGATGACTTTGCACGATTTGAGGCGACGTAAAATAAGTCAGTTAGTAAGAAATTACATTTCTCGACATTTTTATTAAAGTGGATAGTTGGCTTAAGCACAGCATTGAAATTGAATACTTCTTTGCAAGTGACACAAGTTAATTTCAGCATACAGCTACCTAACCAGCCCTGTATTTACGGGCTGCTTGCCAAATTGTTTCTGCAACAACGTGTCAGTATGCAACATTAACCGTTCCAAAAACTGAATCATCCCACCATAAAATACGTATTTATCTTTTGGAAATTTAAAAAAAAATTGTCTGAAAAAAAAAAAAAAAGAAGCCTCGGGATTTTGTTTAGCAGATCTTGCTTCATGGAATCGTTTTTTTTATCAGATCAAATTTCACTTTTCCGAGATTCGTACATTCAATAGTTAATTGGTTAAATAGGAAGCAAATGTGAAAAATCCTAAAATAATGATTTTTAAAGACAAAATGGTGCCAAATGTTTCATAAATCTATTTAACTGGACATAGAATCCTACAGAGGAAGTTTCTAATAGACATTTATTTTCTTTGAATACAACACTCTTTCTGACCTTTTTTTTATTTCATTGATTTTAAGTCTCTTCTGAACCTTTTTATTATCGGCTTGTTTTACAACATCCCCCAAATAAAATACTTAAACGGTTAGTTTCGAAGATTATTTTATACTTCATCACAAAAGTTAGCACTCAGTTCGGACCAAACTTAGCACAATAAATACGGTCTGCGAGACGAACTTCTTCTCCGTCGTTCTGCCCCATATATCTTGAAATGTTTTACACATATTATCTTACTCTTAATAGTTGGTCTCTCACTAGAGTAATGTCTCCACTCGAAATGGCCGAGAAAACTTGAACGATCTTGGCTTGGTGAGGGTCATATATTGAAACGAAAGTGACAAGACAACTCGACGGAGAATTCATTTGGAAAGGTAAACAACTCAAACAATTTCAAGTTCTTTTGAAGAAATCGACTTTAGCTCTGATCGACAATATTTACCAAACATACGTTGACAACAGGACGCTCAACATTAAGAAAGAAAGACTGAAGACGTCAACTCGCATTACTAACACGAACAACTTCCGTTCACGTTCATTCTGAGAGCGACAGTTTATTCAAGTAGAATTAATCTTTGCTTTATTTGCGCTCTCTATAACGATATTGTGACCAACCATATGCTCGCCACTTTGCACAAGGGTCTTTGGCCGATTGCCCATATTTTCTGTTAATCACCGAAGAAAGTAATTTATTCCTGACTTGAGTGATAACCAGATTGACTTGACGCTTTGACAAATAACTATAGATGAAACTATATTGGCCTGGTTTGTGCATAAACAGTGGTTATGATTTCATACGTGGCAGCTCATGAAAAATGATGACACTAAATCAGAATGATTTTAAAAGTGTTAAATAGGTTAACATTGCTCTCCACAGCTTTTTGTATGATGTAGCTTTAAGTAAGGTTTGTCGTTTTGCTATCTCTACTAATTCCTGTTCTGCCAACTAATTACACAAGCTCATTACATGGAATATTCGCTGATTTCCTTTATCCTTCTTGCTTTTAATATATCTTATCTATGTTGTATTCTTCAATGCCTCTTTCTTGATTATATGTCCGAGAAATCTCAACGGTATTTTTTTCTGATTCTAAGTGTATTTTTTTTTTTTTTGTTTTTCATTCTAGAGTAGAAATTCATTGTTGCTCACTTTTTCAGTCTATGGTGTTCTTAGCTTCCTTCTGCAGAATACACATGTCTGTTGTCTCAAATCTCTTCATAAGGGAAGAGATTGTCCATCAATCACTGCCATATAGGCGGACAGATACTACATAATCGTTCACTACTCTTTTCTTTGTTTCTAACGAAATTTTCTTGTTAATACTTAGCTTTTTGAAATTTCGTTATTCAAATGTACAGACAAACCTCTCATCAACGGACTTATAGGGGAGATGTTTGGTCCGTTAAGGCGATTGTCTGTAGATGGGAAGGTATTAATTTAGGAGTTACAAAACCACTATAGAAACTACCAGTAGTTATGATCATAATGTAAATACTATAAATATCTAACATAAATAATTATCTACTTAATAGATATATTAATAAAAACAATAAAAATAATATATTTCTCACAACTTCTTTCGCATGCACGCGCTAATATATTGTATCTTATATACTGTACACCCATCTTTGTTTTCAATTGAAAGGCCAGTTAGAGCCGCCAAGCGGCCACTTCGAGAACTAATACGACTCGTTCCGCTAATCCCGCAAATTTTGAAATACATCGCTGATGATTTGAAAATTTTTCTCCTGCATAACATTTTTTTTTTTTTTTTTTTTTTTTTTAAATTTTGCCTGCAGATTTTTTTCGTTGCATCCGAAGTCCGTTGATGGGAGGTTTGAATTTTTATTCGGATTTCGGTGTCACATTCAACGTCCTCTGTTAAAACAAATTTTAGATATTTCAATTTTTGTAAAATTTAATGGAGAAATCAATGAATGTTAATCAGATCTGAGAGAAAATCCTCAACCGTTCACTGGAAAATGAGACTCCACGCCAAACAAATTAAATTAAGAGAATAGAAGATTAAAGAGTATATATTGCCTCTCATAAAGGACTTTTCTGAAATAACCGCGATTGAAAATGCCTCGGTGGGGAAGAATTTTAAAATGAAGAAAATATTCGATGAATGATTGTGTTTTTCATGGAACCTGATGAAATATCAGAGAAGAGAAGATAGCAGAACACATAAAATTGTTGGCCGAAATAAAGAATTCTCCGATTTGTTCAGGGCAAGTCTCTGATAATATTCTTTATTTTTAAATCGTTGACTCGATGCTTTCGTTTGGAAAATAACTACCATTTTTTTTCCTTTTAAATATCAGCTTCATATTGATTTTTATATAAAATAAAGGATAACGAAATAAATCGTTAAAGTCTGTTAGGATTAAAAATCAATTTAATAGAAATTATTTCTTTATCTACTAGACAGCATTTACTCTCTAAAGTCTGGAATGAAAGAGGAAGTTGAAAGGAAAAAAAAAGTATTCCAGTTTTTGGAACAAGAATGATGGTTGAGTCATTTGAAATAAACAGATAGGTCAAGAAATGAGGAAATAAAATAGATGAAGATCTGAAATATCAGATGGGAGATTAAAAAAAACAATTTAAACAGCCGGTCAAGCACGTCTATTTCGGATGCTAGAAAACCCTAGCCTAAATCTATTCGTTTCAAATTTTAAGTTTTGCATTTGTTATTTTATCTCATCATAACCTGGAAATTGAAATTATGAATCTTTGGAGAAAAAAGATCGGTTGTTTTCAGAGCAGCAGGAATTTCTACAGATTAATAATACTGACCAATCTTGATAATAAAGTAGTCTTGAACAGCTAAATGCTGAAATTGATTTATATGCTAATAGGATGTGTGTGTGACCGTAAACCATTATGGTCGTAGGTATAGCAATAGTGTTGTTTCTTGGGCAAGATAGCCTAATTGAGCTGAACCCATATCAGCTGTGGTGTTAAATTAGTCTTTCCTTCTAGACTGGTTGTCGCCTTAAGGCAAGAGAATCCAGTCTTCGGAGGCTGTATGTATCTGCAACTGATTTGCCTACAATAAACCAATAGTACAGTGTAACCCGGATTTAAGAGAGTTGTCGGGACCGGAGAAGAAGTCTCTTATATCCGGGTTTCGTCTACAGTGTAACCCGGATATAAGAGAGATTTTCTCTGGTCCCAAATTAGAGCCTGTGTTAATGTATATATAATAGACCAAACCCGGATATAAGAGACTTCTTCTCCAGTCCCGACAACTCTTTTATATCCGGGTTACACTGTATTTTATATACATTAACACAGGCTCTAATTTGGGACCAGAGAAAATTTCTCTTATATCCGGGTTACACTGTATTGTTAAATGTTTAATAAAACGCCAATTCAGATATATCTTCATGATAGTCTTTTAATACACACTTTGAGAAAATTTACCGAAAATCAATTAAATCATCATAGATTATTATTATTATTATTATTTGCTTAAATTTACTAATATTTCTAGAAATCAAATATGATAATTAAAATAAGCGTTATGTGATAAAGAAAATTATTGAATCACTTCATATATAAAAGTAAATCAATCAAGAATGGATAAAAGTGTAAAATCATACGTTGCCCAACTGTTAGCCACCGCAGATGTCTCAATGAAGACTGTTTCAAATAACTAATTTCATGGACGGTCATGTATCATAAACTCATGCAACGTTTACGCTACACAAAAGAAAATTCTTTTAATTCCGGTCTGGAATTAAGGAATACAATCATAAAGGAAGCCATATTAAGAACGAACAACGTGAAAAAAAAATCTATAGTAGAAATTTTAAGAAGAATTTAATTTAAATTTCTTCTCATCAAACATAAAATGGATATCTTCTTTTAGAGAGTGTTGTTAGAAATTGGAGTGACTAATTGCGTTCTACTGCTGAGCAATCTCGTCTTGCAGATGATTTATTCAGTAGTGAGAGTGATTCTCATTCAGTGCCTGTACATGTAGACTTGTAAGAAATTTCATATACGCTTAATGTTAAAGTAACTATTTTAACGATATTTTCTTCGATTTTTTTTTTTGATTTATGCAATTTAAAAAAAAAAAAAAAACGAATAAGCAAGCGCATTTAGTGAAAATGTATCGGGATGTGTGCATGTCATCTGAAATTTCGCTAATCGTACAGGCATTTTAAAAGGACGCATACTTAACATCGCGAAGAGACAGTCGAAATTTCCAGAGCATATAATATAGAAAGAAGGCTTGGAAAATTTGAAACCTTGAGGGATAGAGGAAAACGACGCATAACCTATCTAGTGAGTTCGAGAAGATGGATGGCGGAACAAGTTTTAGGGAATATAATAAAAAAGGCGTATTTGTTAAGAATTTCAAAGAAGAAGAAATTGTTGAGAGCCAAAATTACCATCATCCGGAGCACAAAGAAAATCTCCAGCTAGTAATGAAAAATGTCATTTTTACCATTTCTTATCATTGGGCTTTTTCAAAGAATGTCACATTCGCTGCTTATAGTAAAATCAAGTTGTTTCGATTTTTTTACATATTTCTATTTAGTGTCATATTATTTCTATGTGGTACAGACTAAAATAGTATCCCATTAATCTCTATCTATAAAAGGCAAGATGTGTGTGTCCATGTGTAACGAATGAACGGCCGCAATTTTCGACGGATCTGCACCAAAATTTACATGAACGTGCTTCAAGTTAGCGGGAAGGCCAAGACTGACTTTGCATTTCCCAACTCCCATCGATAGTGGAAATAATCGAGTTTTTCATGCTTCTACGGCAGTTTTCATGTACTTTGCGGCCATTTTGTACTGAGCAAAGTGAGAGCCTATAGCTGGCTGCCACGAATAGGCAGGAAGATTCTATTGGCCAGCGTGAGAGCCAACAGCTGACTGACATGAATGTTAACTAGCATGCAAAAAAAAAATTGATAGCTGCATTCGTCATAAGTGGGGAAAAATTTAAATCTGCATGGCACTTGACTCCAATTGGCTCATTCGCTTGTTTAAACTCAACGTTGATTCTGATTCCGCAGAACTGGGTTGGGTGTGAAAAAAGTATTTGTTGTTAATATTCTTTTTTCATTCGGTTTTTCCAGTTACGAGTCCTTTTTTAAAGCTGATCGTTTTGTGTTCATTTTGTTGAGTTCTTTTTTCGTAACTGTTTTAATGTTTAGTATAGAGCTTAGAAAAAATTCGCGGTGTGAGATAAGCAAGAAGTAAGGCATGTAGCAACATCAGCACGGCAAAGGGCACTCTTTTTAAAGGTAAGGAAGGGCAAAAATATTTTAAGTCAAGTGATAGCGATTGTTGTACGAGTCGTACGATTCTTGAATCAAGCACGGGCAACGCCGGGTCATGCTGCTAGTGGCAAATAATCTTGCTTGAATTGTTAGAACGCTGGTCTACGAAATCATGATAATCGTAAGTTCGATATTCATTGAGATCCCTCTGCTGACTTCTTTTTATGCTAAAGTAATGTTACGCTTATTTGATATAAACTATAATTATGCCCGTAAGTAGAACAGAATATGACGTTGCATATCGACTCTGAACTGGTAACCTCATTCATGATTCTAGTTTCTATACGAACAGCTTCTGGAAAATGTTAAATATATTTAATAAATTCTTCCTGTCAGGATTCGCTCGCAGACTAGCTTCGAGCATCTCTGTCTGCATTTGGTAGACGAAAATTCTTTCTAATACTGACATTTTGGTTCGATATATGTGAATACATATCAGACAGGATAATATACAAGTTCGAAATAAAATATGTTCTAGAAGATTGTGGCTTTGGCACTGCTGCTAGTAGCAGAAATATTCATTTGTCTACGCCTTAATGATCAGGAATAACGTAGGTAGAAATATTTTGCGACTATAATATTTCTCACGACCATAACGATAAGAAAGTCAGATATTGTAACAGAAGCGTCAATAAATTGTCAGTTTCCACAAATACGTTTGGAGATTTGTAAGAGGTTCCTAAGATTTTGTCTTTGTCCAGACTAAGCAAACGTGGTCCAAAAATCATTTTGTGATTCTTAGGAACCTTTTATATTGTGATATATTATCCTTTAAGTTAGTGTTTATGCAATAAAATTAATATCAAATAACGGATATCGGTTATATTTTCAGGATATATGAGTAATAAAATATGCACTATGAATTACAGATTTCATTTTTTTTTAATTAGAAATAATTACAATAACTTTTTATTAGTCTTCTATTTTATTGAACAAATTGACTGTTGGTCATCATGTAATCACACACACACACACATACTGTAATTAATGAAAATAATTTTATTCCAGCGTTTTTCCCAAAACCTTACCTTCGGAAGAGAGTTCTCCCTGTAGGGTTTAAATATGAAGAAATATTGATAATTTTAGCGTTGGGTTTTCGTCAGTCTTGTCTAATGACGACTTCGGATTTAAAACTACAGGCAAAAATCGGGACACACTCTCCATTTACCCTAAGCAAGCAGTGCTGTCAGTTCGCAGATAATATTGAAAAGGACTTTGTGAGGATAAATGATAAACCTTTAAAAATTTATGATAATTTTAAAATACAGAAAATCAATCGAATTTTTATTTAATGTGTCACGTAAAAATTTTAAACTAAAGAATATATTTACACAGTATGATACCACTTCTCATTTTGCAAAGCTGACTATATCCCAATCTACCAAAAATGTTTTCAATGGCACCAAATTAATAGAATGGGCTCCCACCTACTCCAGATATGAATCCAATGAAAACCGAGTTGTATATTAAAATACTAGCAGTAGAGCCCGGCGTTGCCCGGGGATGTAACAGTAAGAGATAGATCAAGTATCGACTATCATAAAGACTGAAAAATAAAATTGACAAAGATTATTGTTTAAGGTTGACGGACACGCATGTCTTAATTAGTTTTTTTTTTTTTTTACGAATTGGTCAAACTCAAACAAAAACATTGTTTTCAATCGTATTGAGTCTACCGATTGAATAGAATTTTATTATAAACAATTGTAACAATTGTCTTGTAAATGGAATTTTTAAAGCATTCTGAAGGTAAAAATAAAGTGAGCAAGACAATAAGAAACACTACCTGCCAAAAAAAAGTGAAGATTGTTGAAATCGGTTGAAAAATGTAGGGAATCAGATCCCACATATAAACGAACACACACACAACCAACCTAGGTTTTATAATAAGTATAACTCGATACGAGTTGTCTCCCCTTTCAATAATGGCTCTTAATCGTGTTTTCAAATTGATTTCGTCCAAAAACAATTGTTTTTTCCAATTTTTGGCGCTGTCAGAACCACCGCAAGGTAATTTTATGTAGTCCGGTGAAGTTCGGTTGAAAAATGTAGGAAATCCGATCCAATATATAAACGAACAGACACACACACACACACACAACCTGGGTTTATAATAAGTATGATGACAAAGTATGTATTTACGCAAGATAATATTCTCATTTTACAAAGCTGACTGTTATATTTTGCAAAATGAAAATATTATCTTCCGTAAATATATACTTTCTGATATTTTAATATGCAAGTCGGTTTTAACAAAATTATTAACCAACCGATCATGGCACGATTGTAATTTTATTTTTTTTTTTTTAACTCAAAATATTTTCAATGACACCAAATTAAAGGAATAGGCCCCCAACTATTCCAGATATGAATCCAATGAAGAAAATGGAGCCTCCTTATTAAAAGATGTGTATATAAGAACAGAACATATTCAATCAAAGATCAGTAGGAAGGTCTAACAACCACTGCATGTAATGTTAAATTCAAAATAGTAAAAAAGGTTACCATCAACAGGGAAATACTAATTCAGAGAATAGAATATTAAGGAACTCGTATGTACATGTAAACTCATAAAATCATTTTAATCAGTTATATGGAACGTTGTGTAAATAGAATGGTTACACGCACTATATCTTTGCGGGCTTAATTTATACATTATAATTATGTTTTCAGAATAAATCCTGAATCACAAGAAAATACTTTGCAGGATTTTCTTGAATAAGCTGAAACATACATTATATATTTCTCTTAGAAATATAGAATTATGCCATGATCGGTTGGTTAATAGTCGGTTTTGCGAAAACCGACTTGCATATTAAAATATGACAATTTGTTTAAGGTAAGGTGAAAGAAGACTAAAGTAGAAAATTATTTCTTAGTTTATATTTGGCTTACAGGCGTATTGAAAATGCCTTCTGTTAAACAGCTCATTTATTGGAAATAAAGTATTTTTGTGACTTTTAACCCACTTTTGACGATATTCAGTAAAATAGGTGCCTGTTTAGCAAATGTAAACCGGGAAAAGATGGATCATTTAGTCTCCTTTATCTACGTTATATTATGCTACTGATCGATGCCATGAAGTGTATCTTGACGTTGAACACTGAAAACGTTTCGGAATTTACAAGAAAAATAACTTTGTAACCCAGAAGAAAGAGCGATATTCTTCCTATTTCAACAGCTTCTAACCAAACTTTTGCTGCATATTAGTTTTTTTTTGTACAGCCAAAAGGAAAACAAAATCCTCATTATTTTTACGGCTACATACATAAATTACTTTAAGCTTAATTATAATGACTCCTTTAAGCTGCCATGGCCAGGTTTGTTGTAATTCTAATATATTTGCGAAATTTTTGTAAAGAAAAGCAAAATATGCGACAATAAATAATGTAATGAATGATAGCAGACGACAAATACAAATGCTTCTGAAGTCAATTCAAATTCTATTTCTCTTTGCTTAGGTGAAATATCACTGGTTTGAACGAGGTATTCTCTTATTACGAATCCTATTCAGACAAAGCTTTATATTTCTTTATTCTATCTTCTTCTCATCTTTTTTCCAAGGCATGTAATACGTTTTCAGATTCCATTCAATGAGTATGCGGTCTTCTATTTTCTTCCGCATCAATCCGTTTAGCTGAGCAGCTATTACGATCTTCTAAGCTGATTATGACCATCCTTATCACGTGATTTCATCACTTGTCAAAGTGAATCTGCTCTCGATCCGATTTTGTAATAAAATCAATGCAACTCGAAACACAAGACTTAATAAATGCTATTATTTTTTTTCTTTGTTTAAATATACTTGGAACATTCAATTGGATTTTATTGTTCTCTGCACGCTGATACTTTCTATGAGATTCCTGACTCGTTATACTCGAAGTTAGAATGTTTTTCGAGTTAGTTTCTGCATAAATGAACGTTTCTTAGACGAGTGCCGTAGGAAATGTAATGTTTAAAATTATAGTCCAATAAAACATGTTATTTGAACAGATATTTTTGATTGCCCTTAAAAGATAAAAAGTGTTTCCTTCCCCAATCCTCTCAGAGCTCCGTATTTCAAGGAATACAAGCAGTTTCGTATTTCATATTGGGTGAATTTACGTAATATATTTTTCTCATTACTCTTGTACATTTATCTAAAATTCATTAAGCAGAAACAATTTGGTTTATTCACAGAATGGTTCTCAGCACACAAAATCTAATACAAGTATTATACTCTTATAGACATCTTCTGGAAGTTTTAATTTAGTGTGGATATTTTTTCAAAATTGAAGATGAAATTATATTTCATTAAAAATATTGTTGGAACTGGGGACTTCTAATTTGAAGAATTTTCTCCGAGATTTAGGAATGTCTTTAAAAAAAACAACAACTCTCACATTGAGAAATCACTGACAAAAATAAGTCTGTAATATCAGTTGCCTTTTTCCAAAAAAATAATTCCTTAGTCTTAGACCAAATCGCAAGTAGTCGACAGTACCTCAGGTTCTTCTGCGGTCATTCAATGGGATCTAAGCTTGGTTCAGGCTTTTAGACTATAAATTTATTTTGTGAAGTCAAAGAACTCTCGTTGCCACCTTTGGGATGTCAACGAATACTCGTCACTTTCGTAATGCCCGTTGTAATAGAGATTTTGTAATCGCCAATACTATAGTAATAGCGTTCAACAATACTAGTGTCGGACGCCTTCGAATAACACTTGTACTAATAGAACTCACTCGATAATACTCTCTGGAACAGTAATCCGTATAGAGAAGTAGTATAGTGAGTAAAGTAGCGAATAAAGATCCGTATAGTAATAAAGGATAGAGTAGAAATAATGATCAATTAGACACGGTATTTATTGTATCACAAAAAAGACAATTATGGCACAAGACCGAAAAAGGGGAGGGGTTGAGGCTGGTCTTAACTAACTATCCTATATCTAGCTAATCCGATTCACAACCCATTCATACATTAAAATTTCCACATTAACCACAAGAACTCGTCCGTCACCAATCAATCCTCCATACACCATAATACCTAATTCTCTCTAGGGAGACCTACAAAACGCGCCCCGTGACATAAAAATGATCAATTAGACACACGCTACCTTCCATATATGCATTTCTTTTATGTTCACGTGGTCTGCTTAATTCAATAATTGGTTTTACGCACTGGCGATCTATGTTCAAACTCAAGTGTCGGCAGCGACACTTTATTCTTATATAACAATTTATGCATAAGATTGACGTATGCGAATATGTAGCGCATAGCCGAAGAATGAAAACGAACGATAGAAATCTTTGCAAGTCTTTTGAAAATGACCACAGACCAAGAGTTCGGAATCGTTTAGATATTATTCCATATTACTGTGTGATGTGTGCGTATAATTCACTTTAAGCATAATACACACGGTTTCACTTGAAAAAAAAGTAATTATAAAAAATGTAAAATTTACAAATTTTGGTCAGTTGATATGAAGCACCATAGAAGAACAAATTTCTAATAAAAAATGAAGTAATTTCCTGTTTACATGACATCTGGGAATTATCTGATTTATATTGTAAATAACACAATTTCGGCTACTGACAGGTAGACAAGAATTTTCGTATTTTCATAAAATTTTTCAAATGCGAAGAGTAGGTTTTGATTTTCTAAAAAGAGAAAATTGACAGCATTTATTGTTATATAAAAAGCGTATCACGATTGGTTCTATCAATGTGAAACTTTTCGTTACACATGTTTGTCATGTTTTTAATAAAATGCAAAAAAAAAAGAAACATGCGTATTAAACCCTGAGAGTCATATATATATATATATATATATATATATATATATATATATATATATGGTTGTGTTTGCATAAATGCAACTTCAAATTTAAACTATAAACTGTCACATTTCTTGTTTCCTTCAAAAAGAAATCTTGCAAAGATTAGCAAGTCTTAAATGTTGATAAGAAAGCGAATTCTTATACAAATGCGTTTCGTTTGTTAGTAACATACATATTAAAGCAGTCTATTGTTTTCTAAAATCCACAATTTAGCTATCACGTTTCATATTCCTGTATTACCTAAACGTTGTGAAATTTTAAAGTCAAAAACGTGTTTCTTGAAAATCTATCGTAAAATGAAATAATCCATAATCCATAGAATAATTGGTAAAGGAGATTTGTGATACTTCGAGGTATGCAGTTGATTATATCGTGCCATATTAAATCCATTATCTTGTGAGAAATAAAATCTCCCTAACCCCCTTACAAAAGAGTTCAGCTGTATTCCCCCTTAATTGATAGGCTGACATTTCTTCAGAATCGGATTTTCTGACTGAAAAATATGATCAGTATCATCGCGTATTTAAAAACAAATTCTATTATTAAATATTAACACATTTTCTCCCTTGAATTTCCTTTTACAACTACGTGGATCTGCCTTTAACCGTTTGATTATTATTTTATATTTATCCTCAGTGTCATTGTAACCGCTTTTGAAAGTATCGCCTTCGATCGCGTTACTCGTAAGAACATTCCATTCTTATCACTGAATCTGATTTTACACGCATTAACCCTTTGTTGCTCTTGTCTCTATTCTATTTGTTTAAGCCGCAAAACTAATTCAATTCAATGGTTAGTGTACATTTTACTTGAGAACTCCAAAAGAACAAAGACAAAAAAGAAACATTCATGTTAAAGTTAATCTAACCCTAACAGAAGAATAAATACGATAATATAAAGCTAAATCGTGTTGCGGACTCCATATTGTGGATGGTATTTTCGGCATTAAAATCAGCATCTGGAATCCGGGATTGATCATAGACACAAGATAAATATACAGGTCTTTCTGGATTTAGACCCATGTGCTAAAAATCATTAAACATTTTAGATAACATTGGTTGATTTTAAAATGTGTCAACCCCTGCTGCGTTATTTCATTTATGGAGTATTCGGTCAGGTTTGAACACACTACTTGGTAACAGCCGTAAGTTTTTAAAACATTCACTGCCAATCGCGAGCTAACTGGTAGACGGCGTTATGAAAAAAAAGAACTGGCAATTTGGAATCGCCTCGTGCCAAATTCGAGTTTATTCCCAATGATATTTTTAGTACGAAAACGTTATTAAACTTTCAATGAAGACTATAAATTAACTGATAAAAAAAATGTATTGCCCAAGTTGGCTATGATAAAAATGTCGTTTAAAGTCAGATTTCGTAATTGACATCTGGATGTCAAAGTGTTATTAATAACATTAACTATGGCATAAACCTAGCACTGAATACCGTGAGGACATGTTTGTCTTATATCAGAATCATAGCTTTTATTCGAGCTCAAAGAGCGATCACATCACACGAGTGGGGAAATAGGGCGTTATCTTGATTGTGAGGCAAAGTTTTTCTTGTTTTTAGAAACGACACTCAGCCTGCACACAAAACGATCGTTTAGCTCAAAATCATTTTCACTTTCGTTGTACTCAAATGTGTTGGCAGATTCATCAGGAAGTGAGAAACTCTCCAGAACTGCTGAGATTCAGGATTCTATTTAGCCTGTAATTTAAAAAGTATTAAGCTATATTTTTTTTTCTTGTTTTAAACTTCTTCCGGGTTTCCTTTGATTTGAAGAATATTTACTTTTCATTTTGGAAAACATTTCGCATATTATCTCCGGTCGGGTTCTATCTTAAATCATCAATAAGTGATAGAGACGGGCTAACGGCACAGAAAATGGACGCAAAACTTGAAGCAAAAGCTCAGTTCAAATAAGTTGGCAAAAAAGATTGCATAATGCTGATTGTGTGAACTTCTAATAGAATTGTTATCGACATGATGAGAAAACACCTGAATTCTTGTTGTAGAAAAGTACACACTGATCATGTAGTCATTTAGAAGTGTCGTTTACTGTAGTTGTTTTACTATAGTGGTTTTGTACCAGACTAAAAAGGGCTCGCTAAAGACCGAAATAGAGGAATCACTTAAGATAATTGGATTCACTTAAGTCATCAGTTTAATCATTTGTTTTCATTAAAATCCTAAGGGCTTTAATATATTGACAGTTATTTTCTGAAATGTTTTTTTTTTTCAATCGGCGTGAGTAATGACTTTGCGTCGTAACGATTTGCGTGCAGGTAACATTATCAAAATGAACACGGATTTTAAGTAAATATAGGTGCGTCCGTGGGGGGTGACTGTAATGTTCCAGTAAACATAGTTGAACTTCGACACTAAAGCACAGATATAAATTTAGAAGACTTGTCTATACAGTCAAGTAAGTTGTATCAGCTTCGTATGGGATGAGTTCACAAAGGCAATATCCGTGAAGACCAGGAATCGTGGCATCAGAAAATGGCTACTGAGACCAGCTTCATAATCATTCTGCACGGGGCTATTTAGATAAGTCTTTTAGTCGTCATCAAGAATGATAAAAAGGCCTTTGAATCCATTACTTGTGTCTGATATATAGAGAAAAGATGGCTCCTGATTTAAACTGCAACTTTTGCTGTGTAATGGTATTAAAGAAATGATTGCAATTAAAGCAGTTCGATAACTTGAAAAATGGCAGTAATTTAATTTATATAATGCATGTTATATGATTTCTAATATGTCAAATAGGTGTCAGTTATGGATGAAATAGCAGGACAGACTGGATCCTATAGCCTTGGGTGGAAGCTAACCTAGCAGAAAGAAACTATGACTTCAAAACCACTTGTTGCTTTGAAGATTCTGCCAAAGACTAAAAGAAGGTAACTTCAAAACAGATCTACCTCTGAGAGGAGGGACAGGGTAACGCCACAATGCTCGGAGCTAAAGGAACGGCAAGCCTTTGCACTGTTTGGTATTAAAACCTATTTTTACACTTTCATAGCTGAGACCCTAACAGGTGCTACCACTCAGGGTCAGGGTGGACCTGGGAACACCAGCAAATAAGAGGTGGTTCCACGCTCCTCAAAACCTGATCAGAGGCCTTGCTACTGGACGTAGTTTATCGTCTTACCCCTTGACGCGGATGTAGTTTATCGTCTTAACCTGGACAGCCAGTGCACTGTACTGCCTTGAATGTCACCATGGGCCACAAATCTGAGAGGGAAGGGAGGGGTGACCACAGCGGCGCAACATGCGTTAACTGAACAAAGTGAAAGAATGAAGTTTGAAAATAGAATATTAAAAACGTCCGTTTTGTATATTTTATTTTTCTCCAAATCTCTGATCTAGATCTTACTAATATTTTACTAAGGTTAACACTTTTAGGGAAGAAAATGCTTTATTTGAGTAAATAATTAAATTTTAAAACCTATAAAGAAAGAATCGCCTATTCGTAAAGGTAACAGAAATGTCGGGAGTAAATAACAATATAGTTATTTCGAATAAAAGTATTTTAAAATGGAATATGCAAATGAGTTACATCCAATTGTCCGATTCCTGTAGGCGTCATTTTAAAATGACGCTACTTTTAACATACATAATGGCGTATTTTCATGCAAAATCTTAAAATAATGAGGTTTTTTAAAGGAAAATATTTTCAATACGTGGCGACGAAAAATACCTGAAGTTAAGCAAAAAGTGTTTGCAGGTTGACTTGTATAATAAAACCGAATCGGGCACCTTGAGGTGGTGTAATGGTTACCAAACTTGTATCGCTAGATTAATTACTACTGAATCGTGAGTTCGATCCTCACTGGCTGCCCCATACTTTCGGCCTTGTGCTACATCTAAGCTACGCTTGGAAAATCACTATAATAAAACTGAATTTCTTTAATATCACAATATTATATATATTGCATGTAAACACAAACAGAACAGACTATCTCTCTCTCTCTCTCCACTTGTATCTCTCTCTCTCCACTTGTATCTCTCTCTCTCCACTTGTATCTCTCTCTCTCTTGTATCTCTCTCTCTCTCCACTCTCTCTCTCTCCCTTGTATCTCTCTCTCTCTCCACTTGTATCTCTCTCTCTCCACTTGTATCTCTCTCTCTCTCCACTTGTATCTCTCTCTCTCCACTTGTATCTCTCTCTCTCCACTTGTATCTCTCTCTCTCTCCACTTGTATCTCTCTCTCTCTCTCTCCACTTGTATCTCTCTCTCTCTCTCTCCAATTGTATCTCTCTCTCTCCTCCACTTGTATCTCTCTCTCTCTCTCCACTTGTATCTCTCTCTCTCTCCACTTGTATCTCTCTCTCTCCACTTGTATCTCTCTCTCTCTCTCTCTCCACTTGTATCTCTCTCTCTCCACTTGTATCTCTCTCTCTCTCTCTCTCCACTTGTATCTCTCTCTCTCTCTCTCCACTTGTATCTCTATCAATCTCGTTTCAAGTGAACAGACACATAAACTTTGAAATTTATATTTTAGTTTAAAATAATATATATTGATATAATTATTTCGACAAATGTTTTAATTGTATTTTCTTTTCTTTTTGTAGGTAAGCGCTTATTTTCCTGATATTTTCGAAAGGCTTTTAAGGTAAATCTTTTTCTATGCAACAGAGCATTCTCATGTCTAAATTGTTCTTTTCTTCTTCAAGAAAACTGAGAGTATTTCGAAATCGATGCGCTTCTAAGGTCATAACATTAACCTGTCTAGATATTTTCTTTTCAGTACTCATAATTATATATCAGAATAAATTCACAGCAATAAGGTCATATCAGCGATAACTATAATCTTGCATCGACATTACTGTAAAAACTGCCTAATTGAAAAATATTAAGAAAAATTCACAAAAAAATTATCGAAGAGATTACTTACCTGCGAACTAATGTTCTTATATCTGTTGTCAACGATTTAACACATGACGGCTGGAGGGCACTATGACAATAATCCGGCTGTAAATAGAGTAAATAACGCTAACTACTTATCCTAGACAAAACTGCTACTGTCTCATTGGTAATTTATTTTTAATGGGAATAATACATTTCACTATTTTTGGTTACATTAAGTAAACGGTTTAATAGGATGTTGCAAAGGTACAATTTCGAAAAAAAAAACTACCTCGACAGGCTAGCCACATCAGGCGCCATCAGACGAAATGATTTTATTTGAATAAACAAGAATCTACAGTATCTAAAAGAAAAATCTTTTGCATGAAACGTCCAAAAAGATTTTTTTTTTTTTTACATTTTACAGTGCTTGGATAATTTGAGTCACATTATATATGGAAGGCAAGTGGGTTATAGGTAAACATTTATCGATTTTGTATAAACAGATTACAAAAGAGGGTTTGTGTGGTATATAAGTGGTCAAATATTTCTTGGAGCTAAAAATCAAAGGAGGTTTTAAAGCGCCATAACCACGCACGCCTCAATGTGACAGATGACCATATGAACGCCTCAATGTGACAGATGACCATATGAACGCCTCAATGTGACAGATGACCATATGAACGCCTCAATGTGACAGATGACCATATGAACGCCTCAATGTGACAGATGACCATATGAACGCCTCAATGTGACAGATGACCATATGAACGCCTCAATGTGACAGATGACCATATGAACGCCTCAATGGGACAGAGGACATAAAACTTATATGAATATACAAATTAAACTACCACTTATGCAACCTTAATAATGAGTTAAATCTCAAGTTGCTTATGAAAAGTTAATTTTGTAATAAAATGATTTCATAAAAACATTTGCGAAATATCCGTAAATTATCAGTTTCTCTATTTCTTCTGTCCTTTTTTTGTTTTTATTTGGTGTCATATATAAACATTTCTAATCTGTGTAATCGTGCATTTTCTAAAATTTCCAACAATTATATTTTACATGCACTATTTCAATTCTGAAAGATTGTGGAAATGCGCCGAATTAAACCTTATACATCACAAAACTTCGAACTACCTTAATTCCCCATATATAATACGCATTTACTTCTAAAAAATGAACAAAATTATGGGTGTGTATTGTGCACAGCTACAAAAAAAATCTTTAAAAATATTACCATTTCATACGTCGGTTTTACATGCGAAATGACTACTCACCACAAACATACAATGTGACACTAACATTCGGCGATTGCGACCCCATAAAGATGTCAAATACAATTATATGTACCTAACAATACTTACAAATGTAAAACAAAATAAGAATTATCATAAAACTAAATGAGAATAATATTCTATGTTTAAAACCATTTTCTTTTAGTAAGAGTAGGAAATACTGGCCGTAATGAAATTGGAGAGGTACAATTTATAGGGTTTGATTACCAAATGGGTGCATGTTATGCGTGAGTAGAAGCATTTCCCCACACTTTCAGCACAATTTTCGGGGTGTGTATTATGGATAAAGGTGTATTATAAATGGGGAATAAACGGTACTTCTGAAACTTTTTTCACAACAAAACTTATAATTTTACTTAATTTGAAATTAGCAATTTAAAATAAGTACCAAGTAAGTGATATTAGTTCTTGTCGGAAGTTCATTCTTTCTTTTTGATCCTGCTGGTTTATATGACGATGGTAAAATAATACAACAAATGTTAAGAAAAAAGAAAAACCAATAAAAATATTTTGTCCACAAATCGAATAACTTCCACAAAATGCTTTTCTTAGGAATATTTTAGTTTCTTCATGAGATGAAATACGTCTTCAGAGTATTCGGTAAAATGACATTAATTCCACTTTACAGTTAGCTGTAACTTGGTCTTCCACTTGGATTGTAAAATAAAATTAAAATTTCTTTCTCCCCAATATTTGTAACAAAGAATCAGTTGTGATGTAGACAGATCTTCACTAATAATATTGAAAAAGTCTCGTGTATTTTTAACACAGGGTAAACAGATACGGAGCACCCACTCAGCAGTAATTAAATTAGAGAGAGTAAACGAAGCGAACACTGCGTCCTTTTCAAAACACGAATATTTATATTTGTAAGAATTGTGAAAGAGCGATGACTTCTTCGCACTCTTGAACTATGACATAAAAATATACGCACAGAGAAATTCTCACCAAAACACCCACCCACGCCCATATATATATATATATATATATATATATATATATATATATATATAATAAAAAAAAAAAAATTAAAATCTTCAGACACACTGTAGATTAATATTCTTTCGTTTACTTATTATTATTTCATTTAGATTCCTCGACTAGTTTCGGCCAAAATGGCCATCATCAGGAGAAGAAATATTTCTGCTTGCTGGTAGCAGTAAACTACAGAAATGAATGTCTTGCTGGAGAAAAGGAACTTTTGTCTGTAGTTTTCATCTGTTTTATTTTTATTTTTTTATCTTTTTAACATTCCTTGTGTTGGTCAAACAGTCTCTTTTAAGTTGTTATTTGAGATAAGAGCTGGATGGATGTATGCTTCTCTAAATTCCCGTGGTCAGTTTGACAGTTTTATTGGTCCTGGAGAGGGGAGTTGTCTCTGTTTTGTGTGTGTGTTATTTGGTTCTTAGGAAGTGAGTGAGTATGATATGTGTAAGCGTGTGTATTGCTGTGGGTGTGTGTTATCATTTGGCTCATTAGGGAGGGAATGAGTATGATGTGTGTATATTCGTGTGTGTGTGTGTATAAGTGTGAGGCCTCCACACCTACGTAAGCATGTCTGTCTTGTGTGGGTGAGAAATGTGGGTAGGTTTTGATTTGTTGAGTTATATATTAGTACTATCTATATTGTTAAATTTATGGTTTAGCCCGGCTGGTTATTGTGTTTTTAGACGTTGTATCCACTTATTTTCATGGGACTCTAAAATCTTTCTAATGTTATCTGCTCTGAACTTTTCTATTCTCTCAATTATAGTGAATTTGGCATGGGTTTTGAAATCGTGTTTTTCCAGGCGGAAATGTTGTTCTACAGGTAATAATTTTTCATGGGGAGTCGACTTAATTCGATTGCGATAATTATTAATTTTGTATTGAAAGGGCCATTCAGATTTTCCTACATATTGTTTCTGGCATAGTGTGCAGTCTAGGAGGTAAAATATATTATGACTTCTAAAGTTAGAATCGTGGTAGATTTTGAAAGTAGATTTAGTGATTGAGCTAGTGAATGAATTCGTGTGTTTAATATGGTTGCAACATATATATTATATACTTTTAAGGTATGCTTCATGTATAGGTAAAAGTATACAATATCAGGCATAGTACATTATTTACATTATTCGGACTATTGTCCTCATCTTTGTCACCGTATTTATTATATTGTTTCGGCCGTTTTACGCTCCGGCCTTCTTCAGGTGTTTGGAATGTCGAACTTAAGCCTTTATTTCGCTCACTAGTGTAGACTGTTAAATATATATATATATATATATATATATAATATATGATATGATATGATATGATCAAACAGAAACTACATTTACAGCTTTCCAAGTCGTCGGGTACTCATCTGGCCACCGGTGTCCGGATTGATTCTAAAAATGGCGGCCTGACGAACCGGGACGTGACAATTCACGTGAACAACAATGGCTGTGTTTCTTCTTTATTTGTATTTTATTTTATTTTATTTTAATTGGATCATAGATCGCTCCTCACTTTCTGAAATATTGAGTATTTTCCGCTATTATTATTTTATGTTTTTAGTCATAAAAGATTTAATCATTTTGTATAACATCACCGATGTAAATATTACGTTATTGAACAAACAGAAAGTTGTGAAGAGGCATGATCGCGAACTTTATCCAATACCGATATAAAAATTTAACGATTGGTAGATAGGAGGAGATATTCACAACTTTTTTTTTCGAAATATTTGATTTCAGTTTTACATGAACAGTTCTAACAGGAATCGAACAAAATTCGCTGGCTTCGTTCATTATTCTAATAAACTTTACTGTCCATTCGTAGACTTTTCTTAAGAGGCTCGTGGTTGTGGTGAAAATTTCGCGGCCCAAGTAAGAAGTTATTCCTCTCCCCTAAAAAATGAAAACATTATGTTTGTGAAGTAGCTTTGGCTGAGTGCTTTACTTCACCACTCTTTAAAAAAAGATAATATACTCAATGATACGACGGTACTTTGATATTCTTAACTATAAAAAAAGTATGTAATGTTTTATTTACATTATTTATATGCAGTCTATTGTCCTCGTCTTTTTGTTATAACAAATTTTTGGTCACCGTGCCTTCCGGTCATCATAGGTGTATGTCGATCCGACTAACCTAAAAGAAATTTCAAACTAAACTCTTGATTTAACTGACATGCGCAGACTATTCTCCTTTGGCTGACCTTCATCTACTTTTTAATTTTAGTACTGCTCAATTACTATTCATCCTGTTTCCACTGGATCCATGTACGCATTGCCCGGCACAGGGATTTAACAATGACTATGTCCTCAAATTCAAGGAAAAACATTTTAATCATCTATGCTTTTGTCCTATAATTCAATGTCTTAGTTATATCTTGTGATTGTTTTAAACATGAGTTAAAATGATTGAGTTAGAATTCAAGATACATGTGTAGGAGAGTGATAAATGAGTCAGAAGAATAAAAAGCAATAAATAATTCACATAAAGAACCACTCGAAGTATTTGAAAGAAAATTGTTTAAGGAACTTTTGTCTATATATGTAAACTTTGCCGAAAGACAAATAAAACACACCTCATCAAATATTTATATTCTTGAGAGGAATTCATTTTATCTTGGCTTTGGTTTGCTGTCTTCTGCTCTAGGATATGTTTAGTGTTTCGTCGTGTCAGTAATGTCTCTTGAGTGATCAGCCACGACAAATTAGCTTCATTCTTTCCAAGACCAGAAACTCCCGCTATCTTCTTACTGATGGCATCAGCTTGGAACATCATGTAATGAGATAACACTGACGCTTTGACAGCCGACGAATCACAGTAGATTTTCTTTCCTGGTTTGGAGATTTTCTTTATTTTTTCCCCCTTCCTAATTTTGCTGGGGTTCGGGAAGAAGATATTTTACGAACGGCATCGAGGCGCTGGGAAAAAGTACATTAGGATTTTGTTATCGGCAGTGTGTCAGACGGTGGATCGATTTGTCCCTTCGTTAGTCTCTGATAGGAACTGGAGCGATGCTGTAAAGTTTGACGTCGGAAAACGTGGCCAAATCCGTTTGTCTCCAAAAGCAATACCAAAATTCAAGAGGAAGGATTCTAAGTTGGCCGCAGTAACGTGACACTTTCATTTAATCGTTCAAATGACTGAAGTCAGTCTGGAATTGGAAAGAGGCACAAAGAAGAATTGCGGTTTTAGTCGCTTCTCTTTCAACATATTTATTTTCTTACTCAGTCAAGTCATAAATTCAAAAATATTCTATTTAAACGGTAGGTATGAAGATCTAACCTTGCCATGAAAATGAAATTAGACTAATATTTCAAACTTAAGAAAATGCATAAAAACCGTAATTTAAAAAAGCATATTTATTGGAAATTTATCGTTTTTCTTCCTTAGCTTATACTTTAGAAATGACATTTTTTCAAGTTCCAAGTATACATTTAAAATGATTTTTGCTATATTCTGCTTCAAATTATATATATATTTTGGCTTATTTTGTTTATCGGCCTATCAATCTCTATGGGTTATTTAATGCCGAGATCTACATATGTTAAATGTAGTTTTTGTCTTCAACTACAGATAAAATGTATTGTTGGTCATTTATCTATAAGATGTATTGTTGCTAATTCTACTATAAATATGTATATTTTTGGAATGTTTTTACACAAAAATTATAGACTTTTTTCCTATAAAAATGTATCTTTACACTTTCATAGTGTTTGGGGGTTTACTATTTGCGCATAGCTGGGACCCTAACATTTGCTATCACTTCGGGTCAGGGTGAACCTGGGAAGAGCAACAATTAAAAGGAGGTCCCCAGCTCCTCAAATTCTCCAACCTAGGGATCAGAGGTGTATTATATCGTCATACCTAGGACTAATCTTTCTGAGTCACTCCACGCTCAAATCTATCGGCCGGATGTGAATGTTACAAATACAAAATTAAAAATAAAAACGTCATTTTCTGTACATGGACACCAAGCATAGCATCCGGCCTATAAGACTAATTCCCATAAAATGTAGAATAGAACTTAAACATCAGAGCCCATCACAGACAATCGCTAAACGCAAATGCATGACAAAACAAACGCCGATTCATGTGTTCAACCATACTGCTTGAAAGACTCACTCGCGCCACACAAGACACTCGACGGGCTGTCATAGAGTTCACCAGTGGAAGTTAGAAAAAATGTTTTCGTTCCTTTTATTAAATACACTTGCGTGAAGGTTAACTTAAGAAACAAAACTAGGATTTGAGCATGGCTTGTCTATTCCGTTTTCCGTACCGGTAAAAGTTACGTTACCCGTTCATATTGACTTTGTTAGTTGTCGATATTCACTGAGCTTTGCTGTTTTGAATGCAAAGCTGTACACTGTAATGTACTTTAAAATACTCCCTGAATGAATATCGGCCTTGTTACTCTAGTATTAGTTTTGCTAGAGTAGCATATTAAAGTTAAAATTCCAGAACACTTAAATAAATTCGAGCTTTCTACCTTGCTAATCACTGCTTCACAGATCATTATGCTTATTTACTAATCTTAAGTTAATCTGGTACATATGTTTTCTGCAGTGGTGTTACCAATGAGGATTGAACTAGTTATTTTATTTTTTCCCCCTATATATTGGTCCTTGTCTTAGCCCCAATAGAGAATTGGCAGATCGATTTCTTTGTGAGAGTCTAAATAAATATTTTATCATTGGTACTTTTTTCCATTTTTATTTTTAATATATTCCCCAAGGTAATCATAGAAAGGTGTGGACATTCTGCGATAATTAACTGACATCGTTTTCGGACGAGAAATATCTCACTTAATTAACCGACTCGAAAATACTTGCATCAAATATTTGTTTGAAGAACTTCCAGCAGATAGATGGAACTAATTAGAATATTTCTTTAAAAAAACGGGAAATACAGGGCAGAGCTTCAGCAATATGACCCTTGCAAAAAAAATGAAAATATAATTTTGACAAATATGACCAAAACGACAACTCATAAAAAATGATGAATGATAACGGCAAAGTAAATAGTGTCGACACATCAGAAGAATCATTGAAAAGAAGAGAGCTGGGGGAATGTTCACTGCTGATGGTATTTATCAATTCACCCACAGGAATTGAATGTGGCACAAGGCCTTTTTAATGTGGGTATGTCCGAGCCCGTAGGCCCAGCCAAAAATAAAACCCATCTAAACCCGTCCAAGCGGGCTAGTTCCGTCAACCTCCCCGAACGAAACCCCACCCTTCGGCGGAGCTTCGTCCGGGTTCCTCTCTGCAAGCAGAGAGTTCGACAGACACCCGGCTCGGCAGCTCACAAAGCGCAGATACTACACTTTGATCCTAGCCACCGGGCCGAGCGGGTATTCTTTTTATAGATACACAGAAAATCACATGACTTATGTGAAGGTATTTGCGTGTTTACTCGGTGTATAAATTAATAGCAAAAACAAGAACACTGATATAATTATTAGTATAAGCTCAAGTTATGAGCGTGGATTTTAAAGAAGTGTCTATATTTATATCCCAGATGAAATGCTTATCATTAGTAAGTTTTTAATGACCTACACTTTTGGCTGAGATGTGACGAGGGTTTTAATAAAGTGACTCTGAGCTGAAAAGGCAAGAGAACTTTGTGGAAGTTTTTAGTTCGAGTTCGTATCCCATCCAACACAATGAGTTGTTCTTTAGTAGCATATCAATCATTTGTGGGTTATTTTCGGTTGTAAGAAAATCTTTATTTTTAATGGGGAGATAATATTACATTAACAATCTCCTGTTATAATAAGAAACACTTTTTCAAGTCTTTCTAATTAAGCCATATTGTGGGAAGAGATTGATTCATACCTTAAATTTATTTGCACATAAGTTAATATAACGAACATAACTGCGAAGTGAACTCTGATGTCCGATTTCTCATCCCGAGCCGTTATTAATTAGACTAGCTTCACGAAAAATGTCTAACTGTATGTAGAACAGCTTCACATAGAATGAGGAAAGTACAACAAAGCTTAGGAAGCGGAAGTTGTAATTTCTGGTATACATATCGAGGAAAACTAAAGCAGACGGGAATACGTGTAACCTACTTAAAGATCTCGTGTGAGTATATGGCGAAGCAAGGACAAATAAGCGAGTTAAGTGATCAAAAGTTACATAAAGTCTAAATCTTTCAATATTTTCATGTCAAATGTTCACATGATATATTTTCCCTATCTCCACCTGTTCAAACTTTTACGTGATACTTCCTAGGAGCCTAATCGCCCTCATTTCCACTGTTTTCCAAATGTAAGAAGAAAGGTGAATTCAGCTTTTTTTCCCAGGAACTATCACTTCATGGGACAAAGTTCCACTGGGATGCTTCCCTGGGCATCCCAACCGTAACGTCTTCAAATGAAGGGTCAATCTCTATCTACCCTCTTTAGTGATTCTTTACCACCTCTTCTTGTATTCGGATCACACACCTCATACGTCATAGCCATATTAACAGGAAACCTCTGCTTCGGATTAGGTGAAATTTAGTATTAAATGAAATCGATAAGACAAAAGGTTCTGTAGATCCATAACACATGTTTTTAGGGGACAAGGTATATAAAAGAAACGTATTCATATAAGCTACACTTAGAAAATCATTTGAGCACTTAGATGTGGTGTAATGGTTAGCAAGCTTGTCTAGCTAGATCAACTGCTACGGAATAGTGAGTTCGATCCTCATTTAATGCTCCAGACCTTCGAGCGTGTGCCACATGTAAGCTACGCTGACAAAACCAACATAATTAAGTTGCATTTAAGAAAGATTTAAAAGCTATGGTTTACAAGATCAGATTAATTATTGGGATATGCGAGTTGCTCTGTCATTTTAAATTCATGTGATCTAAGTACATTTGCACCTTTCCTTAGTAATAATTAAAATAAACGCAACAAACAGCGCACATATAATACCAATCTTCTCTGACTCAATCCGTTTTAGTTCGATCTCTTGTTAGTTGTACTCCGGATTTAATGTAGAATGCAATTGAAATATCAGCCGTAAACTCCATTCTGCCTCCATCTTGGTCGGTTGAATGATCGTTGCATTTGCCTTGATGACGGACTGTTACTCCAATATTGCTCGCATGGATTGCATTGGTGAAACGTTGTCGTCGAGATTAAATCATGTGTCATCGACATTAGCTTATTTGAACTTAGCCTGGCCAGCATTGGCTTGACAGCTTAGCCTGATCGGAGTCAGTCTGACCGTCCATCTTCTGTGGTATTTAGCTAGTGTGCAAAACCTGGTTGGAAATTATTAATATTGACGTAACGGATTTTATGCGCCGAATCGGCGCTTGTCAAGCGATGTCTCAGCATCTGCTGCTCTAGTGATTGAGCGGTTATTCTGACAACTCTTCGGTCAGTTTGTAGTGATTGGCCAAAATTGGCATTCGACCCCTTTTGGAACAGTTCAGTAATGTCTCCAGCCGGACTGACCGTTGAAGCTCTCTGCTTGGCTGTGCTCAGGTCAGTAAACATATATTCGATTTTGAGTGAATCTATAAATAAGGATTATCTATCGTTGTGTCCACATGCAATAATTCCCAGCTTCTAAATTTACTCATTAAGCTGTCAGTAAAGTTGTCTTCTTCTGCCGAAATCCTTTCAATCACCACTCAGAGTGATGGGATTATGATATGTTAAATGCATATAATTTAGACTTTGACAAACAATATTTAGCGTGCGTTAGACCCAATATAGCAGATTTTACTGAAATGTTGCAATAATACATACATGAGACATTTTTTTTTTTTTTTTTTTTGCATGTAAAAATATTGAATATCGTACGGATGCTAACGATAAAACTTTTCATTCTCAAATACGATTTCGATAAATGTTGTGGGATTTTTATTTTTTGTATTTGAAATTCCGAAAGTATGAAACCCCAGTTTTTAATATTATGTATTGGCAATTTCCTTATTCTTTCAGATTAAAACTTCTGCAGTTGATCGGCTTTGAACTCCGAATATACATTAACGGTGGAGTAATGAATAGAGGCTCGGATTGAGTAATCGGAGAGCCGAATTCGAATTCCAATCGAATCTATTACATTTACTTGTGTTCTGATACCCTTGGGAAAGGTATAAATCCTCTTCTCTGCCCACCCCCAAAACAGCTATAGGTAAATAGCAGGACAGAATGGGTTCTATAGCCTTGGATGGCATCTGGTCTACTGCAGAAAGAAATGGCAAACTACTACGGGAAAAAAATCTGCCTCGTCAGTCATGTATCAAAAGGTGCATGATCGCCTAAGCGTGTATCAGGCATGGCACATAATTGATACAAGATTAACCATAATTACTATTCTACAATAGTAGAATAGTAATTATGGAGATGATAGGAAGAGTCAACACAGTCACTTAGTTTTATCGTAAGAGTACTTAGTAATATTAGGATAGAACAGCAATAGACTACCCAAATGGTAGGAAAACTGTACTGCACCAAAGCATTAAGAACAATGACGATTTGAACAGGTGACCAAAAATAGTAGAATTTCTGAAGGAATACAAATAACTCTATGCAGTTTCCGTCAAGGTTGAAGAAGTCATTGGTCAATTGATTTCTTTTGTCCGATTTTTTTTCTGTGGTCAATTTAAAAATGATTACGATATATGCAAATATAATGATTGCACAAATTTAGTCGTTAAGAGGAAAGAAAAAGCTTACGTAAAAAAAAAGTCTGTAGTGCTTTTTTTTTTTTTTCGTTCTTATTCAAAATTAAATGCACCTGAGATTTTGAAGCGAGGAAATGAATTTTGTGCGTGTAGAAATACTTTTGCTAACATTATCTTAATAACGATCTTAGTTACACTTGGTATAACAAAATTATTAAATACAAATAGAGTTTGGATTTTCATCAGTTTTGCATTTCACAGTTAATAAAAAGTTGAATTGAATAACAAGGTTTCAGTAGTAATGTACAAGGATGATCATAAAAACATTTAAAAATACGTTATGAAAGTATTTAATTTTTAAACCATAGATGCTATCAGCAAATTAGTATATATTTCCATGGGCTCCATGAAGGTATAGGGATTTAATGAGTCATTTAAAAAGAGTTATTTTTTTTCTTTTAAACATCCCTTAAACATTTTTGTTAATAAAAAGATTTAATAATTATCTGGAAATAATCGAAGCTGCTGTTCAATAGGATATATATATATATATATATATATATATATATATATATATATATATATATATATATATAATTTCTAATAGATCCTATGTCGGTAGCTCGACTCAATGGCCGTTAAATGAAATTCGCGTTCTGGTGGCGTTGATTTAAAATTGTGTTAAGACTTATTTTATTTTATTATTGTTGTCTGTTGTATAAGAAGTAATTATTTATAATATATATCATTGGAATTCTTAATTTCTAAAGACGAAAAATTAAAAAATGTCATACCCATATGTATATAGTGGTATTCAAAGACCGCTGAAGATGAACAATGTGTTCTTCTTTTCCTTAATTTCTAACAGGCGTTCAATGATTTCCAATAGTTTAAGATGCATCGACCCCTACAGAATTTCTCTGAAGAATTTTAGCTCATTATTGTTAGTTTATTCTTTCCTTTTTGGTGTTGGTTGTTTATAAAATCGATGTGCGTTTATCAGAGCGCCAAATGAAAAAAAATATCAGCCTTGTGTAGTATTACCGTTTCGGCATTTCTTGGAAAACGGACACTGAGTTCCTTCGTAATCAGGTGTATCTCAGTCGATAGAGGACTGAATTACAAGTCACAAATGAGACGCTGTCTTTACGGTCATTTCTTTTTATCAGCCCAATGATGTCTTCTGAGGGACAGTATATTATGTATAAATAGCAATTAGCTTATAGCTGATAGTCTTTCACTCACTCTCTATCTCTCACTAATATATATATATATATATGTGTGTGTGTGTGTGTATTCAGTACTGAAACAAACCTTTCTTCTACCTCATTCTTAATAAGTGTGTTCACATCAAGAATCAATTTCTACCTATATTGTAGAGGAAATTAAGTTGTTCTTCTAATGGCAAATAATGTGATGTATAAAGCTCAGCATAGTTTGAGACTAGACCAAATGTTATGTCTTTTGTCCAGACAGGAAAAGTTTTCTTTGGCCGTATGTGTTATGAAAATTAAAATTGCATAAGTCAGCAAATTTAAACAAAATGAAATATAAAAAATTATCTCATTATAGTTCTTCATGTCGCACGACCGTTACGTCCAGTCAATATCTTATAAATAATTGATTATTCTGTTTTGATCGCGTGAAAAAAAAAACGTAAAAAGGCCAATTTAACACACTACTTGAATGGAAATGTGGAAGAAAGTGTTTAATGGCTGTTTTAGTGAAATAGAGAAAGTTTTCAATTTCAAATCTTTTCATTTGCACCCCCTGCTTCTTAGAACCACTGCCAGCATTCCTATCTACGATCGTTATTGCAATCTTTCGTTAAAGTTAACTATGCGATTGGGGAATTTATGCAGATATTTTCTTATCGTAGAACTTACCATGAGCTTATTACGTCATTACCGTAAGAATTAAGATTAATCGAAAAATAAAAGTAGGAAAACCGTCTAACTTTCCTGAGTATTTCTCGTAAACAATATTCAACAAATTTTACATCATAATTGTTCCTTAATATATTCTTTTTGGTGTGCCGATCATTAGCGCTCACTGCTCTCGATATCTTTTATAACTCTAAGTAATTTTTATCTCTTTACTACCCCTAACTGACCCTTTTTCCGCCATCTATTAAAATACGTTCATTAACTTGCTGTTTACCTCTACTGTTTTTGTATTAATGTCCCGTGGGTCAAATACTGAAAGCCCTCTCTCGTGATTGTGTTTTCTAGAAGTTTCAGTTGTTTCTAAATACAAGAGTCCGTATTGTTTATATTTTGCTTTAAAGTCTCCCTTTGTTCACATGATCCACCCGAATCTGAGTATCCTCCTGCAGCACTCCATCTCATTTTGCCTTAAGTCTCCACTTCTTCTGGGAAGAAACTGCCCACCATTTACCGTGACTGATATTACATAACAGTTAGGCATTAATCTTTGTTTCTAACAAAATTTTCCACTTTCTCATACTTTAGGAGGCACATTTCGAGATTAATGCAGCTTCGGATTTCTGTGTCACGTAATGTTTTTAATAATATTTTAAATCGTCTATTAAAAACTTTTCCACGAAAACTTAAATATAATAATAATAATAATTACCCAGCTGTGGATAAGTAACAGAACAGACAGGATTATATTGGCTTGGGTGGCAGCTGGTCCAGTAGAAGGAAAAATTCTGAATTCAAAACCTCTAAATAAATAGTACGGTAGCCGTGGGCTCTTTAGCCATGTTTGGCATCATGCTAGAACGACAACTCTGAATTCAAATCCAAAGTCCCTAAAAGTGTTCGATAGCATGTTCAATTTTGTTCTGGCAACTCCTACGACGACGTCGGTGCAATTCTGTATTTAGCCTCCTGGCTTTTTCTTGGATAATATCGGTAGTGTGCAGCGAGGATATGTGCTGTATAGGCAACTGCCGATCTCTCATAGAAAAAAAAATCATGACCAAGCTTGAGCCCTGGAGAAGGCTTAAATCTTCGGGCGCAGATCTATGGTATCTCGATAGAGTCGAATGCCTCATATTATTATTATTATGTATTGAAATCAGGCATGACACTGACAGCTTCTGATCTTAATTGTTTGGAAATGTTAATATGTAAGCGGTTTGTTTCGGTAAATTAATGGACTACGGTGGATATTGTTTTCAGTTTCCAACCTTGATTAAGTTAACCGACCATAAACCTGTGACATATACCTTTTAAGGGCAGATGCACTATGTAGTTCTATTTGTGAGCAAGAGCAGTATGGGTGCCTTATAGAAATAGTGTTTTTTGTTTTTTTTCCTTTTTGCGTTTGATAGGCAAAGTAGCTAAGGAGACATGGGAGGCATATTTAATACTTGGGGAATATTTGTAGTCGGGGGCCGTTTAAACGATCTGGATCAATAGACCTGGAGATTGTTATAACTGGGCCACACTTGCGAGATTATGCATTGGTTTTATTTAAGCTTGTCATAATATTGCGCGTATACCTTTTCCTAACTAGGAGTCATAATGGGCTTCGAATATTTGTACTCCGGCATTACGTTATTGGCTTGCCGCTCTTTCTCTGTAATAATAAAGAGGAGAATGCAACAGATTTAACGATACTTGGTGTCATGTGATACCTAGCAAAGATATTCATTAATATCAATTTTGTTTACGACGTTGAAAATAATTAAAGAATGGTAATGAAAGCGATGGAGATTACAGAAAGACAACGTTGCCTTTTCACATTAAACAAAATCTCGCAACTACACTGGTGATAAAATACATATAATAATCGGATATATAGAACGCTGAATTACAAAAAACGTTGTTAAACCACAACGTATATCAGCTGATACTGCTAATATATTAATAAATCGATATAATAATGGGTCTAGAAGAAGACTGGAGACGAACTGTCGCTTGATTCCGGGCGAAAATTGATATTACTGACGTAAAAATTAAAGAACAAAGATTGTTGGAGACTTTCTGTCATTCGATACTCATCGACAGCCATTAGATATCTCTGGTGTGCATAATCATTGACAACAATAAAAATGATGGCCATTCTTGGTTATCAGGAAAACACATTAACGCCAGGGTGTTCGTGACGCGTGTTTTTTTTTTTGTTTTTGTTTCGTGATGGGAACAGAATACCACATACTGAAGGCCTTTTGGATTCATTTCCATGTTCTGTTTGCGGTTACAAAAAATATTTTTAAAAATTGATCATCTAAAAAACGCACGTTGAAAAGAGCAATTATAATGGCAAATTGAAAAATAATTAAATGATAGTCTTTAAAAGAAAAGGATAGTTTAAGAGGCATGGATTCGATTTCGAAAACAAGTCATCAATCAACGGGATTTGCTTTACGATGGCACTTAATTTGATTTTCATTTCTTTGTTGTCACCATTTACTCTCCTACGCAATACTGATAATTTCTTTTTAAAATTTCGGTGTAAATATTACAAATAAATTATAGCAGTCTTTAAGTGTCTGTTTTTCATTGAGAAATATTTGCATTCCAAAGTCGATGTCATTCAGTGAAGCCGCACTGCCAGTTATTTGATGTGTGTCTTCTGGTTACTTAGGTAAGCGAATGCTGAGGGTATGTACGAAATCTGGTCGGGTAACACACTCAGCTAAATAAATAAATAAATAAACTCTATCGTGATGCTAAAGTCGCGTATACCCTTCTTTTTAAATGGGTAAGGTTTTTAATGCTGGCTATGTAACCTAGGAGTAAATTTTGCCTCTTCCGTGCAGCTGTTGAATCCATTTTTATCCATGGGACTATTACTTGAATATAGTAAGCAGCGATGGAGCAAACCAAAAACAATGCTCACGGTGAATGCTCTGTGGTGCCCTCAGAATATCACGACTTCTTTAGACCTGTCAAACAAGAATTCTCGCCAGTAAAATATTTCCCATTTTTGAGATCATAAATTGACTTGCGTATGACACTGATGGTGTCATAAAGAAGTTATTGCTGATGTATTGCTGTGTTCGGTAGTCCTCTACTTATATATATATATATATATATATATATATATATATAATGAAACTCTCTCTCTCTCTCTCTAGATATATATATATATGATTATACGTTTTACCACTTTGTAACTGGAAGGGATAATTCCGAAATAAATCCAGGGGGAGCTCAATGTAGACTCTAGATCATTATAATGATAATAAGAAGACGGAGATTTTAATTATCCAATTCGTTCCAACGAAATGGATTATTAAAATCTCCGTTTTATTATCTTACAGAGATATATATACACACACACCAGAACGGTTTATAGAACCAACTGACAACTTGTTAAAACCTAAAACCCATATCCAGAGAAAGTCTTGGTCAAAAACGACAGTACTGAAAAAAAGAAAAAGGCCTGAAAGCAAATTTACCTACTCAGTAAAGTGCACGTAGCCTAGATTGACGAGAAGCAGCCAAAAATTAAAATCTTATGAAAGAATGACCCTAGTCGTAACCCGAGTTTTATGCACACACGATATTCAGACTACTTTTATATAATTAATAGTAATATGACAATTGTCACTAATGTGATTAATGTTACCTTCAGCAGCACGACTGTAATGTTTCGTAGACGGACTCTACAGCAAACACTCCGTCCACTCCTCAGTGGATGTCCATGAATACCAAAAAAATTCGATGTTGAATGAAATGATTATTATATTCCTGTCTATTGGCATTTACTCCTTTCAGGAATTCATACATATTTGTCATTTATATTTGTGTATTTACTAGCCAGGTGGTCCCAATATATTGTAGCCCATAGTGACAGAACAATATTTTTACTTTTCATGTGTTTAATAACGCAAGTACATAATGTTAAGAAAGTGATAATAGTTAATTAAAACTGGCGATGAAACACATACTCGGACGCTGGCAATTGCTTTGAAGCCAGGCTCCGATATCAATACGTTTAAAACACGTATATCAACTCACTATTTTACCCTGTAAAAGTAACGTTTATATTATTAAAAAATGTCATGCAATCTCTTGTCAGTAATGCGCTTGAACATGGAGATAATATACTGAGGTTCACATATTTTACCTCTCAGATAATGACTGTCAGTATGAAGAGAAACCTTTTCAATGTGTAGCGTAAGGTTAGTGGATGTCAAAAGGGATAAAAACAATTTTGTTCATCCTGATAAGAATATGAAGATAATGCTACACATTTAATATCAATTATAAATACATAAAGACTACGCAAATAGAGAATAGAGAGAAAATCCAGCGTTGTGACCAGTAATTACAAAAGTTAGCGATGAATGGACATGATAATCATGACTTTCTACTGGAGATTATTCTAACCTGAGGCGCTATTGAATTATCTATAATGCTAAGCTCCGTTGAGAAGTTACGGTTATTCAAAGACATCATGCGGGAAATTGGCGTAGTTTTCTGAGAAGGAACTGTAAAGCCGTGCCCTTTTCAAGCACACAAAAGTCCTATGAAAAAGAGATTAATTTTCAGGTGTTTCATCGAACATGGATAGGTGGGCAGGCGACAGAATCTGTAAATGGCCGGTCAAGAAAGTTAAGACGAGGATATAGAATATAATTACAAGCAGAAATTTGCCAGTAATCCAAATTACTGCCGAAGTTCTTCTCGCGGAAACAAGTTGATCTGATAGAAGTTGCGCTTTTCTCTCTTGACTGAAAGTTCTGATATCAATTATCCTTAACTTTCCTAACTTTTTATTCTACATCGATCTATCTATATATCTATCTAATATATATATATATATATATATATATATAAACATAAAATATATTAAAATAATTGTAAAATTTGGTCCATTTTATATATATATATATATATATATATATAATGGACCAAGTTTTACAATTATTTTAATATATTTATTGTTTATACGTTATTCTTATATATATTTTTGTATACAAATAACCGGCCTGAATGTCCGAGAGATTTCATGAAAAATATGTGTTCTCCGACAAGAGTCGAACCTGTATTCTACACGGAAACGTCATATAGTCTGACGTCCTATACAATTTAGCTACAGAAGAAGCGCCGGAAGACATATTTTCTATGAAATGTCTCGGACATTCAGTCCGGTAACTGTTAATGCTGTTTATTAATAAACAGAGCATTTACTTAAATATTTGTATCTATAAAAATAACGTATAATATATATATATATATATATATAATACATATATATATATATATATATATATATATATATATATATATATATATATGGCCGAATACTGAGACCAGGTGCACTACGTGCCACAAGGTCCCCAAATGAACATCCGCATGTTTGAATGTAGAGCTGTCCTTCTCGTAGACCAGTTGTCATTCAAGGCCATAGAACCCAGTCTGTCCTGCTATTTACCCATAGCTGGGGGAGAAGAAGAGGATTCGTACCTTTCCCAATGGTATTAGCCCGTAAGTGAATGTAATAAATTCGACTGGAATTCAAACTCGGATCTCCGATTCCTCAATCCGAGCCACTATCGACTACTCCACCGTATACTATATATATATATATATATATATATATATATATATATATGGCTGCTGAGTTATTTGAGAACATAGCATGAATGGAGTGGAAGTCATATATCATGAGAGAAGAGCTTTGAGGAAAAAATGGGCATCAATAATCTTGAGACACTTCTTGATGAATATACTGAATTGATCTGCTGTTAGCATCGATAATGCCTCTATACGAGGTCACATTTGCTGTCATGTCCCAATCAGATGATCTGTATCTATTTTGGACAATGTGCTATTTATGGCTTCATAGATTTTATTGCAGCCCTCATTTTGGGGTGACGTGTGCGTGGAGATTGTAACTCCCTAATTTTTGGTTCGTCTTGGTTATTCCTTTTCTTAGGCACTCTAATTCAAGGGGACACAAACCAATAATTTCCCGCACCCTTCCTACAAATTGGGTTGTTCTGATAATATTAGGATCATTAGAATGTCTTATTAGTTTGATTGCTGCCGTTCAATGTTGTCAGCGGCTTCCAGCTCTTTGTGAACTTTGACAACATATCACCGTGCAACGTTCAGAGAGCGAACAGTTAATAAATTCCCATTCTCTGCTTTTAAGTCAATGATTACAACAGACCTTTTCATTTTCTGGGATAAACTGATGTTTGATATCATTTATCTGAAACAATTTAGAAAATGAATAGAGATATTAAAATACGTGTTACTAAAGCAACTCTTTTTCCAACTCAAGAGTAAAACACCAAACTGATCTCTCCAACAAATTTTAGGAATTGAAAGAGAAATACATGAATCCTCAGATTAACGGGGAATTCATAGGTTTTGCTCAAATTCTTAGTAAGTTTAGGGGTAGATGTAATTTGAGTTTAGAAGAGAAAATCAGAATTATTAAATTAGAACATCAAAGTATTTTGCTAAATTTAATGAATGAATTGGTCGTTATGGAAGTAAATTCAAACAAATATAAAATAATTTCAACCTTGCACTTTTATCACTAACACCTGTGCGTTTAATTTTTTTTTCTAATCACTCTTTTTAAGTAACCTTCCGATTTAATATTTTTTTTTTTTTTTTTTGAGTTTTTGTTGTTTTTTTTTTTTTTTTTTTTTTTTTTTTTTTTTTTTTTTTTTTTTTTTTTTTTTTTTTGTTGATTTTTTTTGTTTTATTATTTTTTTGTTTTATTTTTTGTTGTTTTATTTTATTGTTTTATGTTAGCTATATCTAATACTCTAAATTGCTACCTGATTTTGGTCAAGTTTCTTTTTTATCTGTATTTTTTGTAATTTCCTCCTTTTTAAATTTAATCTCTAATTATGTTATGTGTTTTAATTATATCTCACTTATACGGTACTTGATCTCTTTATTTTTTTTATTGTTGTTGGGATTTTATTAACTCTAACATTATTACTATTATTTCCACCGCCTTTCTTTAATCATGTCTATCCTATATTAATTTCTGTTAATCTTATCTATACCATATAAATTTCCATTTTTTTTTTTTTTTTTTTTTTTTTTTAAAAAAAAGAATGCAGATTTTTGTATTTTTCTTATTTTCAGTTATCATATTTTAAAATTATCATGTTTACTTTTAATTACTTTTTTAATTGATAGCTGTGTTTTTTCTAATTATGTTTATGTATGGGATTAATTGTATTGGATATTTTCCTCTTGAAAGTGCTTCTGTAAATTTACCTTCAAAAGATATTTAATAATCTGTTAATTTTTTTATTTTTAAAAATTCCTGTTATATTTTCCTTTAGGTAGTTTTAATACTCTTGTTTACTTTTAATTGCTAGATGACTTTTGTCTAATTATGTTTATTTATGGGGCGAATTTTAATTGATATTTCCCTCTTCAAATGATGTCTATAAATTTAGCTTAAAATGATATATTTTTTTCTATTTGATATACTATATTTTTTCTTATTTTTACAATTATCGCAGTTACATTTTCCTTTAGGCATATTTAATACTCATATTTAATTTTAATGATTTTTTTTTGTAATTACTAGCTAGTTTATATCTAATTACGTTTATGTATGGGGTTAATTGTAATTGATATTACTTTGTCCAAAGGGCTTCTTTGAATTCCATCTATGATTAATTTATATTTCACTTATATTGTACTAGCTCTGATTTTTTTTAGTTTAATCCGTTATTTAATTAAAAGTAATATCTCGTTTTAATTTTTCCTGCATAGTAATAATTTCCTTTAATTAACTTATTTTATAATATTTATTTTAAAATATCATTTTACAACCTTTTTTCACAATCTTAAAAACCTTATCTTAATTTTAAAGAATGAAATTCCTTATATAAATTTTCCTATTTGAACAAGTGTTAATATTTGAAATATAGATTAAGGTTAATTTTTCTGATGTTAAATTTCCAACCGTCTCTATACTTTCGTCTAGACGAATCATTATGTCTCCCATTCATTCTCTCCTCATCTCTACCTTGTTTTTTCTTTATTTCTTTTTCTTTATTTCTTTTTCTTTATTTCTTTTTTTCTTTCTTCTTCTTTTCTTCTTTTCTTCTTTCTTCTCCTTTTCTTCTTTCTTCTTCTTTTCTTCTTTCTTCTTCTTTCTTCTTTTTTTCTTCTTCTTTTTTTTCTTTCTTCTTATTTTTTTTCTTATTTTTTCTTTCTTTTTTTTCTTTCTTTTTTCTTTTTTTCTTTCTTTTTTCTTTTTTTTCTTTTTTTTTTTTTTTTTTTCTTTTTTTTTTTTCTTCTTCTTTTTTTGTTCTTTTTTTTCGTTCTTCTTTTCTTTTTTTCTTCTTTTCTTTTTTCTTTTCTTTTTTTCTTCTTTCTTCTTTCTTCTTCTTTCTTCTTCTTTTCTTCTTTCTTCTTCTTTTCTTTTCTTCTTCTTTTCTTCTTCTTTTCTTCTTTCTTCTTTTCTTCTTTCCTTTCTTCTTTTCTTCTTCTTTTCTTCTTCTTTTCTTCTTTCTTCTTTTCTTCTTTCTTTTCTTCTTCTTTCTTCTTTTCTTCTTCTTTCTTCTTTTCTTCTTCTTTCTTCTTTTCTTCTTCTTTCTTCTTTTCTTCTTCTTTCTTCTTTTCTTCTTCTTTCTTCTTTTCTTCTTCTTTCTTTTTTTTTCTTTCTTTTTTCTTTTTTTTCTTTTCTCTTTTATCCCTTTTCAGATCCCTTTCCCCTTTCTTTCTTTTTCCGGTCTCCTTGAAATTTTTAAAAACCAGTTAGTCCTCATTTTTTTTATTTTATCAAAATTTTTAATTTTGACAAGCTCCAGAATTTTTTTCCGTTTTTCTCTTGGGAGCGAAATGGTCATACAAATGGGTTATTGGTTTGATTTTTATGTTATTTCTCTATACATGTTCCGTAATAAATACATTGGCCTCTCTTTGTGGATCAGTTTTAATATTTTATATTACTGTAGGATTCACTTCGGTTACTTACACACGGCTTTTTACATATAATGTCTCTGTCTGTGTGTGTGTGTATATATGTATGTATATAATATAAATTTCGAAGAAGATAGGATCCTGGCAGAACTCAATGTCCAGGACAGAGTAAAAATATAATATAAAAGGCTCAAACACTAATATTCCATGGTTATAATTTATTACATTGGAATCCAATGTGATAAATTATAAACATGGATTATTAGTGTTTGAGCTTTTTATATTATATATATATAATTTATTGTTTTATTATGTATATGATTTATTTATGTGATCTATGTACTTTTAAATTTTGCTTTCTTCATTAATTTATTTAGTTTATTATTTTGATTTTTTTTTATCTATTTTTGTGTTGGATAAATTTTCCGTTTTTTTTTCCTTTTATTTCTTAAATGGTTTTTAATTTACATACTATTAAATAATTATTGTTGAATTATATTGCCTCTCTGGCCAAAATATCAAACATTTGAGCGACGTTACATCGTATCAATTCCGTTTACAACAGATCATTTGTATCCATTGAATTTGTATTTATATCAACATCTTACTTAACATGTACGATTTTGATTCGTTGTCCCATTCTTCCTTACATTTCTAAATCATCTTTTGTTTTAAGTTTCTCTTCTCTCCTTTTTTGGAGAGGGGGGATTATATCTTGTCTTTCTTTCTTTCTCTCTCTCCTTATATTATTGTCTGTCTTATTTTTTTCCTTCTTTGAAGAGACTATATCTTATATTTCTTACTTTTCTTAGACTATATCTTGTGCCTTTTTTTTTTTTTTAAGTGTATCTTATGTCTTTCTTGCTTTCGTTGTTTTCTTTCTTCACGGGAAAAGAGATCGTTAGCAAATAAATATTAAAAAATTGTACTAACTTCCACTTACCACCGCCTGATGAGATACTATGAAAGGCATCGAAAAATGAATGCATTGATGTAGCAGTGTACATATGTTCGAATGTAATATAATAAAGAAGTATAGATCAACTATTTTGAGTCCTATTTTAAAATAATGTTCTGAACGTTTGAATTGATATTCGATTCGCTCTCTTTACATTTAGATATTCACACACACACACACACACTACTCAAAAAGTGGGATAAATGCCCCCAGTTCAAATTTTAGTTAAGCTCATTGCCTTCGCTTTCGCACAAATACTTTGAAAAGATATGAATCCATCTCTCTGTCCCCAGCTTCGGCAGTAGGCAGAATGAATTTTCTAAACTTGGATGGCAACTAGCCTCGGAGAATGACAACTCTGAATTCGAAAAGAACCTTAAGTGGTATATACTCCGTCAAGTTAAATTGTCCTAGACATATGCGCTGCTGCCGCGGTGGGATAATCTGTCTCAATGACCTTAATGAGCTTTTGGACTCATGATTTCGACGATCTTCTGCTGTTTCTGAAATCGTTATTTTTTTTTATTTTTATTTTTTGTTGCTTATTTCTTTGCCTTTTTTTTTTATCTCTAACCTTGTTCTCTTTAGCGTTCTCCTTTTTCTTTTTATTTCACTCTGCGATTCATGCTTTAATCTTTTCTTCCCTTTGCTTATATTTATCTTAACCGTAAGCACTGGAGTCCAATTTTCTCGCTTCACTTTGCAATTGTCTCCAGGATGCGTACTTCAAACTAGGACGATGTCTTGCATGGTCGAATTCCATTATTTGCGGCTGAATATGAGCCGATTGAAGTCACAAGAATTGATAAAAAAAAAAGACTACATGCCATTTCTTACATTTGCTCATGGTGAGTTATGTAGATGTTCCCAGTGCATTCATAGATGCTTTTTTCCTCACACGTATTTGGCTGATACGTGTCTAGCCCAGCAAAGAAGCATATGCATTTTTTTTTTTTTGAGTTTTATTTTTATAAG
The DNA here is from genome assembly GCA_903632075.3 of Acanthosepion pharaonis. Lineage (NCBI taxonomy): Eukaryota > Metazoa > Mollusca > Cephalopoda > Sepiida > Sepiidae > Acanthosepion > Acanthosepion pharaonis. The sequence goes on along the minus strand of CAHIKZ030004028.1, from coordinate 1,260,396 downwards.
ATGTTTTCGCAATACAAACCTAATGATATGCGGACCCACACAAAAACTCTGTAAATCTGTTATTGCTTTAGAATTTGTGTTTTATTCTCGAGAATATGTGTCTGTACCAAAGTCATCTGAGATTTTCCGGTTTTATAACTTATTAAATGTTCGAACCGTGAATCAAGCTTCATCCCATTTCAGTCACGTCGTCATTATAGATGAAAAACTTTTTTTATTCACACAGAGAATACGCGTCTATTTAATTTCACGCCCGGTTCTTTGGCGCCAAACTCCTGTCTATAAAAGACTACGGTTTAGTATCATCTAAAATAAAAAAAAAACGAAATACAGTCAAAGACGCCTGAGATTATTCCTTGTTTTTAGCATCAGTTTTTCCTTTATTCATATATTACGTCATCGGCTTGTTCTCTGTTGGAGATCTAAAGACACGTTAATCTAAAATCTTATGTTGTATAATAGCACTCACATCTTTAGAGTAAATTTCCACGTATCCGATACTGAGAGAATTGTACACTAGTTTTGACTGCAGGCGAGAGTTTATCGGAAATATTGTGGACAAATTTGTGAAATGCAGTGGCTTCCTGTTAAAAGGGGATGTCAAATTAAAATCACTATGCTACGTCATTATTTTCGTTTTTACGACAGATCCTGGTCTACGTAGAAAATCAGAATAACCAGCAGAATCAGAAATTTATTATCTTAAATCATTACTGAGTGCATTTCTGCGCTGGGAAAAGCAACAAATGAAGAGGTGGAAGGCAAACGTATAATATAAATGGTTTATAATTCGTGTGTCGCATGAGATATCGTTTTCTCTAACGTGACAATGGCAAGATTTATGGATATCGGGCGAGGTAATCAATCTATCTGAATGTGTATCGCTAGTAAAATCGAATAAAAAATGACTTTCTATTTCATCAAGAAAAATAATCTATTATTTCGTGATTACATGTTTTAGCGAAGGTGAACGCAATGCCGGAAGACAGTAAGCAAGAAGCCAAAAGAAAGATTAATTTTTGCAAAATTTTATTAACATAATCTTTATTTTCTTTGTCTTCAATTTGTCAGACGTTATAAATTTTTATTAATGAGGACTTTTACAACGTACGATTCAGTCTCCGCTGAGAAATACGGAACACAACACTCGAATGGATTTATTAAATAAAGAAATATATTATGATAATATGCTTCATCTCCTCGAATTTGTCAACTAGATAATCCAACAAAAATAAGGGAAATTAGACAGATTCTCGGGTGAAGGGTTCGATCCTCATAGATGATGCTCATGGTGTGGCTTTAGGAAGGACTAAACTACGCAGGAAAAATGTGAAAATAAAAATTCTGGATGGTAGCTTCAAATGAGCAAACCAACATTTATATTATTTTCCCCAGAGTAACTCGCACCAACCATCCTTTTTTTAACTAAAAATCAAGTCGGGACGATAACCATTGTGAACTTGACAATCTTTTCATTAACTGCATTTAGTATGTTCTTCAAGTTTAAATACGGTTTTGAATTTAGAGTTTCCGTCTCCTAGACTAGTTGCCAAACAAGACTAAAGAGCCAGGTATTCTCTACCATTTAACGCATAGCAGAGAGGAAAGAGATGGGCCATACTGTTTCTAATAATATTTGGCTGTATATAAATGTAATGAGCGCGAGAGCAATTTGAACTCGGCTCCCTTTTTTCCTATCTCAAGGCGTTATTACACCACTTGCACGTCTGATGAAGTTTCTAATTACTAGAGCAGAACTCTAAATACTGCGACAGCATCTTTCACATTGCAGTAAAGGAAGACAACTTGTGTATTCAGACGTCAGTGTGAGTGTTTCGTTTACAGGGATTAGGATATTTTGTCTTTTGTCTGCCTGTACGCGTATGGGCGCTTTGCATTAAAGCGACCTTGTGTCACACACCATCATTTCTTTGCTCGAAGGGCGGATGTTTGGTAGCTACTGACGTTAACTTGACAATGATCCTGGAGACGGGGTTAATTTTTCCTTGGCCCATATGTACATGTATGGTCAACTAACATTAAGCATAGAACATGTTAAATTCCATCTCTTCAGGTAATATTAAATATCAGTATTGAAATCTGAAGAGTTATTTTTGCTTATCGACTTTAAAAGATGTTTCATTTGTCCAATTTAAAGTACATTGACTTTAACAAATTTGTGGAACATCGTAGATTATACGATGTCCTTACCTAGTTTCAATCCCTTTTGTTCTTTGGATTTATCTTGTTAGTTGCTTAAAAACAGCACTCCGCGCTGAGTTCTAAGCTAGCTCCTGCACAGGGCTAATTAGGATTGGCGGAAAACTAAGGGGACCTCTACTCCAGCTTAAAAAAAACAGCAATGATAATTTTGAAGAAATAACTGAATTCCTCAATTCATTTCATAGAATGAAACCTTATTTTAAGTCCAATTCCGGTCAAAAGACCGATTTTCAAATCACAAACACTGTGGAATTTGAAAACTAGACGTCGCAAAACATATCACACCAATTCTGATTCCTTGGCATTTGAAGAAATAAAATTGATTTCCTCAATACACAGTTTTGGAAATATTTTAAACTGAATTTTAAAAAAAAATAAATTGTCAAATTTGGTGTTCAGTATAAATTAAAAACTTTTGTATTCACTATTTTTTTTTATTTTTTTAAATATTTTAAAATTTGAATTTGCAACTGTTCCCTCATCCAGGCACAAATCTCAATGCTGGATATTCAAGCACCAGATGAAGGTTAGACTGTTCAATCTGATTCGAAAAAGGTATATGTTTATGTACAGCAAGTGTGGTAAAAGGGATTCCAGACGCACAAATATAATTTGCCGTTTATTTATTCAGATAGTTTAAAAATCTCATTCCTGCAAAGTTATCAGCAAATTACTTTGAAACTTTACAAATAATGGTGAATTAGATATGCAGTACTTTAAAATGAAACAATTGGAAGAATGCTTGTTTCCTATAGAATTTAGCTAAAATCCAATAAAAAATATTTCCTGGTGTCTGTTGTAAGGCTTTCGGCCTCGAACTAAACAATGAGTCGAAGGAATGGAAGTATACATCTTATTTATTTCACAAAATGTTTAATGCACATAGAGAGCCTAACAGTATACAGAATTCGGCAGAAATACCTTCACCATAATAGTAAGACATCAACTAGATGAAGACGCCATTGCCATTATTGTCGTTATTATGTGGGAAGTATCTGGTGTAGGGGTATTTCTGCCGCACCTTATACTTGCAGAAATTCTTTAAAAAAATATTCCGAAAATTGGTTGGAAGCAAACACAGGAACAGAAAGGTAGTACGTGCCCAATAGGTTGACTAGGCAACATAAATCCACACTTCTCGTCTTGATCTCGAATACTCGGCTCAATGTCCCGAACGAAAAGCTGAACACCTCTTAAATGAGCATAACATGATTTTATACATCTGACCCAGCCAACACTCAGCCAATGAGCGCCCAGAACCAGCCAATAAAATGGCTACAAGCAACACAACCATATCTATAAGCACGAAGTTCTGTCTGATTCACTCTTTGTCCGAAGCTCGTCGATTCACCGTCTCCACACTCCCTTGCAAAACATACACGTGACTTTGGCTCTTGTGGGTCGCCGAGGTAAGTTACTACTAGAAAAATAATTTTTCTAACAAAATTTCTCGAAGATTCAGGTTGGTAGATGTAAATAAATAAATAAATAGATACACTGTTTAATAAATAAATAAAACAGCATCTACTCAAATATGAGAATCCATTAAAAATAACGGTTAAACATATATATATATATATATATTATAATAATATTTTTTGTTTAAAATTTTAGGAAATTTTAGGAAATTCCTAAAATTTCGCTTGAAGATGAAACGGGACTAAACACCACAATCAAACTTAATTTTAATAATTATTTGGATGATTTCGGCTCTCGTTTTTGAAACATGAGAACTCTTATGTAGCGAAGGAATCATATTTTTAAACAAAAAATATTATTATAATATAAGCTCTACTTCTGTATGGAGCACTGTATTCTTGAAAATAAAAACAAAAATACTAAGGAACCCCGGATTATGCGCCCAACGTGTTCTTTTTCTATTTTCTGCATACCTACGCACTTTATTTATATATATATATATATATATATATATATATACTTAGAATTAAAAAAAATCATCCTTGATACAGTGTAATCCGGATATAAGAGAGATTTTCTCTGGTCCCAAAGTGTTCCCATACTTACCTAAACAAAATAGACCAAACCCGGATATAAGAGACTTCTTCTTCGGTCCCGACTACTCTCTTATATCCGTGTTACACTGTAATGGATAAGACAACAGCCGAAGTCGACATAAACATTCTGACATTTTTTTTTTACTCATCTTATGCCCAGAAGAGAAAAAAAAACGTATATAAAAACAAGAAAAATTAAATCAAAACTTGTATAAACGCAGTACCTTCTCAGTCGTCTTTAATGAAACATGTACAAAAGGGTATTCCTGCTATATATATATATATATATATATATATATATATATGAGAGAGAGAGATTTAATATTTTTCATTCTTCAAGCTTTGGGTTCATGTGATTTTTTTTTTTTTTTTGACTAGAGTAAACCTCTCACAGTGATCGGCATTAGACGACAGCTCCCTTCACGCGCACGCGTCTCTGTATTTCATCTCCGAGCGTGCATTTGTTATTCTATCCGCGCGTGCTTCTATCTGTCTCTAAAAATTGCTCAGTTTTCTTTTATCTACCGCATTTCTGTAAACATAGCCATTTATTTTTCTCAGTTTTCTCATTTAATCACTGGGATTGCATCGTTCATTTTTGTTCGATATTTTCTTTTTCTTGTTTCTCTCGATTACTTTCCTTTCTTCTGTCACGTTGTTAGAATGTCGAAAATTTCATTTTAATCTGTCTGTGCATAAAATTTCAATCACACAGTCCAAATTTGCTTCTCTTTTTCGTATACAATTTTCCCTCTCTGTATAACCTATATACATAGATAAATGTCAGTGTGTTCCTTGTACACTTTTCTACATAGAGTCGGTAACAATTTATCAATTTAAAAACGAATCTAAAGACATTTGATTGGGTGCAGCTTTTTCTTGTATGCCATATTCTTGTTGTGATTACATGGGTGTCTGTTGCCAGGGAAACCAAAATCAATCATGGTAAATTATCGTTAACTGGGAAGGACCGCACTCGACTTTTCCTTAACTTTTCGTTTTCTTTCCTATTTGAAATTCTGCCTTTCACGCTTGTTTTGTTTTTCCCTTTCTTTCAAACTCCATGTCTGCTTCATCGGCCAGTTATTACGACATTGCTGCCAAAAACAAGTTGTATGAATTTGCAATAACTGTTTAAGCATGAATTGTGCATTTATCTGGACGCCTCCTGAGGAAAAACAAATGTTCAGTCTGCTATCAGAATGTGATCTTGTTGACTAGAAGCAATACTTTTAACTCCGGCTGACTAGAAATATCTTTAGTGAATAGTATCCACGATTATGTTTTTAGAAGTACAATTTTATATCCTTATTATTGTTGTTAAAAGTTAGCTAACAAGGTTTGCAGTTTGTTTTGAATAAATTCATGCAAGCGGTTAAATAAAAAAAAATAGCTTATATTATTTTTTTTTTTATTTGTTTATTCGGCTTAGTTTCATTCCTCCATGTATTGTTCGGTTAAAAGTTAAGCAAAGTATTAGCAACATCTTGGGAAATACGCAAAAATCAGAAATATTGATTGATATCGACATGGTTGGACCGAGAACTTTTCAGTATATCTTAATTTGATCACTGAAAATATAATTAGGATTGGGATTTTGATCGAGTTGGTCCAACCAAGGCAAAAATGCAACCAATACGCAACAGGCTACTGTGTGTAAAAGAAAATTAAAATATTTTACGGAGAACCGGAAACCCAATCCTAACCAGGGAACAACGGATAAAATTCTATTCCTGTTCAGTGGAGGAGTGTGAACCGGCCGATGGGCGAACATATCTACTCCTATTAATACAATTTCTTTGATCGTTATTCACACAATTATCAGTAAACTATATGATGGACTCTCCCGTCGGTTTCGACAACTTCGTTTATTTAACCTTGTGTGTGAGTCGCAAGTGACATTTCAGGCCTGCTAGTGATTTGCAAAGAAGCCCACAGATTGTGCAAGAGTGTGGATTCTTGGAGTATATGGCTGGAACAGCAGCAGATATTTTATTCCTTTCCCTAGTTTGACGAAGCTTGACAATGTTTGATGCTGCTTTGTTCTTCATGCCATTGTAGCATGTAGTCTTCCATTCATTATATATATATATACTATATATATATATATATATAATATATATATATATATATATATATATATATATATATATATATATATATATATATATATATATATATATATACATATATATATATATATATATATATATATATATATATATATATATATATATATATATATATATATATACACATATATATATATATATATATATATATATATATACATATATATATATATATATATATATATATATATATATATATATATATATATATATATATATATATATATATATATATATATATATATATATATATATATATATATATATATATATATATATATATATATATATATATATATATATATATATATATACACAATATATATATATATATATATATATATATATATATATATATATATATATATATATATATATATATATATATATATATATATATATATATATATATATATATATATATATATATATATATATATATATATATATATATACATATATAATATATATATATATATATATATATATATATACATAATATATATATATATATATATATATATATATATATATATATATTTATATATATATACCATTTTGGCCTCTGAAGTATCTAAATGTTTATTATACGGATAAACATTATTAAGCAAGTATATATAAAATAAACTTACCACATTTTCTTCACGGTACATTGTTGAAACTTGGAGAAAAATAAAATAATGCATCTTTGAACAGAAGAAGTATCTTACACACAACAACTTATCAAATACATTAGTCATATATTGAAATAAATTCAACCGAAACTTTAATCTAAATAATGTCACACTTCTTAAAATAGGAAATTACTTTCCAGTGAGTGGTGGTACAAATCTTATCAAAATATAAATCTGCGGTCCGGATTTTTTTCAAAAATCGCTTTTCCTGAAAGAATCATCTCTTTCCCAAGGGCAACAATGACTATAAAGAATTAAATGAAAACTGTTAAATTAATAACCTCCTCTTATTTAAAATATATAATACATAAATTACTAGCAAATAAAAATAATTTAAAAATTAATTACTTTAAAAATAACAAAAATCTCTTGTTTATTAGCCATTAATTTACGTCATTTACTATCTTCCATAATTAACACAGAATTTTCAGTTCACCCGGTGAATATTTATCAGCCTTTCTTAAATGTAAAAACCTTGATATATAAACATTTTTGTTTTTGTTGATAAATACTTGTTACAAAATAAAAACCTTAGATTTTCCTTGATAAAGTCCATAAAACGATGAAGCGCGTCGGCTTAGTTAAATTTTCTGTTTGTCTTTATTCATATATATATATATATATATATATATATATATATATAAATAAAGGTATCACACGTCCAATTTCTGCCGATAGATATATATTCGTTAATAAGAATTTAGTTTTTTTTCTAGGCCGATACATATCCATTTCTTTATGTTGAAGATGTCTACTAAAACACGTATAACCACTAAAGATAACATTGATAATAACAGTAAGTTATGTGCGTTTGATAAATTTAGACATGGATTTTCAAAAAGGGATTTGTGTGATTTTAATAAAGTTTATTCAGTAATATTTCAATGTTTCTTTTCATCACACTCAGAACATGATGAAACTATGGACTTGGCGTCATTAATCTATAAAACGTTCAGACTTGCTAAATAAGTAACATAAAAGCAAATGGAACATATTGTAATGTATAAAAGGGTGAATATCTATTAGAACGCGAATACACGAGGCTCGTTGTATTTGTTCGAGAGTTGATATCATTATAATTTCGTAAAGAAAGTCTTTTCTAATATCGTATCCCTTTTGAGAAATGATATCTTTTAATCTTATCCTACGATATCTGAATAGATATTTCTTTAAATCTTATTCGCATTGATGAAATATTAAATGAGAAGCGTGCGCCTTTTTTTGCGCGGGCGGAACTTAACTAGGCCAGTCCGTTAGAAAATCATTGTCTGCGGATGCTACAATTGTTTCACTATGGAAATAGACCCCGTAAAGTGAATCTTGTGTCAGAAAATAATAAAAGAACAATAATAAGACTTTTGCTCATATCTTCCGTGACGTTAATTGTGCTATTTAATGCTTCTTCCTTCTCGAAAAAGAAAGTTCAGTCATAATTCATTTAATTATAACACAATTAAGATGGAGAAAGCGTCTCGTGTTAACCAATAAATTTAAAGAACAAGACAACCTGCTTTTATTTTCAGCGTTCTTTTTCTATAATTGCTCTTCACTTTTCGTCGTTCAAAGTTAAAACTTGTTTTAATTCTTCGAGTGACAAATCTTCTCGTTTTCATTCTTAATGCGTAGAAAAAAAATCCTATAAATGACAGTCATCCGATTCTTTATCAAAGGCGAAAGCATTTTAATCAAGAATATCGAATATAAAATTTAATGTAATTTCTTGAATTCAATAATTCTACCAAATTCTATGTAAATTAATTCCTATTTTGAGAGTTCGGAGTATAGAAATTGCGCAAGATACACCGAAAGGGACTATTAAATAGGAAAAAATGATTGTTTCAATGCAATTAGACTTGCAGAGGTCACCTTTACAGTTAATCTGAAGCCAAGAAACTATAATTTGCCATACCCTATAGTTTTTTGGGTTTTTTAAAGATTTTAAATAAATTCTGTTTTTTTTTTTAAAACAAAACATTGTACATGATATGAAACGCGTTTCAGGAAACTCCCATTCAAAATCTAGTTACATTGCAAAGAGTAAATATGAACAGATTTAAATCGGCAAACTTGCAAAGCAAACTATTCAGCGTTTATATTACGCAGCACACACATCGAACGCTCTATGCATCAATAAAAATATCATTCTACATACATAAAAGTATTTTATCTTTTTAGAGATCATTTACGTAAGCTTATTTAATGTGCACATTGAAACACTTTGATTATTTACAATCGGACTATTGTCCTCATCTTTGCTGTTATAATAACAACGTTTTGATCTTCATAAATCTACAATGGACAGAAAATCTACCGCTGTAGATTAAATAAATATTTCGGTTAACTGAATGATACCAGGATCGACTAGCAGCTGAATCTTTGTCATAACAACAAAGATAGGGACAATAGTCCGTGAGCAAATAATCTAAATAACTCGAGAAATCCAGACATTATTTATAATAATAATAATAATATTATTATTATTATTCACTCTTCATTTTATCTAAAACGTTTACAAGTACAGATACAATTGATGGAAGTGTAGTGTATTTTAGCGGTTTTAAACTGGAGTCTTAATTCGTTGATGCTACTAATAGATTCGGAAAGTGGGAGAAAAATTGAATAAAATCTGTCCATGTTGGATGGAAATTGGCGTAAACATTTTAAGGGTGTTTTTTTTTCTTTCTTGGAGTATAGATAAGAGGATGACCATCATGATTATTTAAAAGCAAGAAGAACCATGAGCAATCGAATTCTTTCAAAAGTGGTCGGATCATATGAAGATACAAAATCACGCACATGCACACGCAGAATGGAATATATTTTGCAATCAATCTCCACAAAGTCATGACAATAAAATTTTAAATGATTTATTGAAATAGAAATAATTTATAAAATTATTTTTTTTTTTTTTTTTGCATAAACTTTAGATGATTACCCAAATTATTAAACAGTTTTGGAATTTATTTATTGCCTGTATTTTTCCTTCTAACTGAATCTTTGTTGCATGTTCGTCAGATTAAAAGATGAACGATTTGGAGAGGGAAGAATGTTCTGTAAAGTCTATGAAATTATGATTTATATTCAAAGCTATCCTCAGCACATTTGTATTGATCTAACGTTTATTTGAGTTTGGATTCGCTCAAATTTTTCGATTTCAGATTTTGGGCAAATAAATTACGGTGTCATCAAGACATTTATTTTATTGAAATGTACTTAAAACTCGAAAATGCAGCCTTTTTAATTTTTTTTTCATCTTTTATTGTAAATCTGTTTTGCGATCGTCCAATTAAGGCTAAAGAATATGAAACAGAAAAAAATGCAAATAAACTTCCAGTAAATTACGAGCTCCCATCTAGAACATGCCATATAACGAATACAGACATACGTTTTCGGCTAACAAATCTGATGTCTATGTTTTTTTCTTTCTAATTAGATTACTGCCTTTTTATATTCCTTTTAGCAGTCAGCATTAGTTGATTTGTGTTTCAAAATTAAGAAATTTTATTTACACTCGGAATTTTTATTAGCGTTGCTTAGTAAGAGAAGAATGCAAGTTTAAGTCTGTCAATTTTACTATTTAGCTCTGTTTAATTTACCTTGTGGACTTCTAGTTATCTTGCGAAATTGTATTAATCAATGTGTTAGAAAAATGTCGATGTAAAAATGAATTTCTTTGGTTCTTATAGCGATATTATGAATAGAAATTATTTAACAAAACGCAATAACTGGTGGAAAATTATATTTTCACGTGATTTCCAAAAATCTAATTCTGATTGATTTGATTATAATTTTTAATGAAATAATGGATAATTTGTCGAAAGGAAATTTTCCTTTGATATTTCTTTCACGTCTGTCTCCTGATTTCGATTTCTTTAAGAACTCCAGCATCGCATCAACTATTCTACTATAGTTAACTTTTCCCACTTGTATTTACATCTTTTGCTTCATATGGCATTTGCTTACGAAAATTTGTAATGCGTCTTTTTCATTGTTTATTCTCTCTTTGTGTTTATCTATTCTCTCTCTCTTTTTGTGGACGACGTAATCGATGTTAAAGTGCTGTGAGCTCTCTTTTGGAAACCCTGATGTATATTCCCAGTGGCCGAAAGCCATTGAAAATTAACGGCAAGCGCTATGTTCTCTGGGACGTGGAAAAGCATATCCACACGCAGCATCGTATGTTCTGATCGATACGGATACTTTTAACGCTGTTCTTGGTGGGATTTAAACGCGATCAAAGAACGCCCAGAGTCAACAAAATGGCGATTGTCGAGTGACCCACTTTCTATAGTTCGTACAGCTTTCTATGCGTCCGTTTATTTTAACTGGAAATCTCAATGCTTCTCCACACACAGTTCAAGATAGGTATTTTTGCTTTATTCCCATAAATCTTCCTTGGCTTAAACAATATTTTTTTCTTGTTTTCCTCACTGAGCGCTTATAGATTGTTCTATATTAATATGACTTTGTGATGATCGGCAAATCTTGCTATCGATTTATTTAAAAATCATGACCTTGTTTCTTCTATTTTCCCCACTGTTTTCTGTAAGAGATGAATCTATGGCGGCAATGCTGATTGGGCATTTTTAATTCTTTGGAATGGACAATGTTGTTGAAGCGGGAATTCGAAAGAAGCACACGGTCGCACTAATACCAATAGATAAATTTTCCAGTCAACATTCTAAGTCAAAGAATTGCGTCACTCTTCCCACGCATAGTGGATGGGATCAATATATTAAGACCTGGACAATAATTATTAGATGAAATTTGATTTATAGCTTTTAATGTATAACATTCAATAGACGCCATAAACATTCACAATTTGACATATGCCGAAAAAGACATTTGTTGGGTCAGGTATCTTTTACAGTTAGGCTATGCACCTATTAATGTACACATAAACGGGTCTTATATATATATATATATATATATATATATATATCTGTTACAAAGAGTCTGCCACAGATGCACACCAGAAAGAAAAAGTGCGCAACACCGTTCTTAATATTATATATATATATATATATATTTATTTTTAAATTCAACCGGCAAGTTTGTCATCCTATTACTTTTTTTTTTCTTTTTTTTTTCCGAATAAGTTTTTTGCAATCCTATATGCTGAACATATATGCAAAGACGAAGTTTTAGGAAGAATGAAAAAAAAAGTACATATATACTTATAATCAGAAGGAGACAGCTTAAATTTCTACGGCACATAATGATAAGAGGGCTTGTAAAATTTGATACACCCAGGACATACTGAAGAGAGACAGAGTTAAAAAGCGCGTAATATACCCAACGAGCTTTTGTAATTTGAGATTAGGAGAGATAGCAAAAAGGCAAATATTACTAAGAACGACAGGAAAATGGTGAGCCATAATCGCACATGTCATAAAGGGACATGGAATATATCAGACTAATAAGTTTGAAAACTTATTTCTAGCTTAAGATAACACACATTTGTTTTTACTAATAATTTATAGATTTATATGTGCATGTTACTACGCATCAAAAGTATACTGTCCTTAAGATGTGTTTTTTTTTATTAAATATTTTAAGTTAAACAAGGATAAGGGGCTATATTAATGTTGAAAAAGCTGATTTTGGATGAAATGAAATCGTAAAAATATATCATAAGCTGATATACTGAAACATTTTCGTGAATAAATTCTTCAAGAGAAGTGAATGATGAAATTGACTTTGTAAATAACGTGTCATAAGTATTTGAAAATCATTACCAGAAATACTAACATTGTTAAATGTCTTTACTGAAAGTTGCAAGTTTTTTGCATCTTTGGGCAATACGTAAGAAATGCAAATGTTTCGTTGGTAAGTATTAAGTTTACACCTGTTAAATTTATTTTCATATTTTGAAGCAATTATTGTTTTTTAATTCGCCACTATTTTTTTCTTTATTACGATGAACCCTATATTGATTGACAACACAAACATGAGCAGACATCACGTCTTAAAAGAGTAAATGTTTCCCTTCGTTGTAAGTTCTCGTAACTAAAACCAACTCAAATGTTGTTATCCAAAGATGAAGAGAACGACTCCTGCAGAGGGATACTTTCTAAAAAAAAAATTCGATTGATCAGACAGAAATATTGCAATTTCACTGTCTATAAAAGCTTTAAAGTAATGTTTAGTTCAGCACGTGTACGCACTTAATATAGTGTTTATAGTAAAATCGCATTATAAAGAATTAATTAAATTATATAATGTTAGGAATTTGCAGAAGTAATCTTTTCCCCTATTTCTTTAGAACACTTCTCTTTTTTAGACTATTACAATGTTCCAATTTTCTTGATTTCGTTTCTGTTCTCCAAAGTCCGCCATATCAATGATCAAACGATGTGGATATGGACTGTATAGCTGAGAGCCGTGGAATCTTGACTTTTGCTACGGTTTTAAATTCAGAATTGTCCTTCTCCTAGAATTCTTGACAACCACCAAAGTCTGCTCTGCTATTTAAACTATATCTGAGAGGAGAATAAATTGATTCATACATTTCCCAAGTGTAATTGCGCCAAAGTCAATCTAAGGAACACTAAGTGAGTCTTAACTAGGCTTTTCGCTATCTTCTGTCTTTCCGGATTCTGTCCTTACATTTCCTTTATGTAATAATGGATAACGTTACGGGTTGGGAAATCTGAGAGCCAAGTTCGAATTTCAGTCATTCACTATATTCACTTACGTGATAAAAACCTTAGGACAGGTAGGAATCCATTTCTTTACTCCATATGAGTAAATAGCAGGACAGATTGTGTCCTACAACCTTGGTTGACAACCAGTCTAGGAGAAGAAAATCTCTGAATTTAAATCAACCTTGTCAAGGATGGTGGCAGCAGATATGTTTCACTGACGACTCTCAGGGGTTACATGAATTGTGATTTTGATCACTCTCAGTAACCCATTGCGTTTTAGTGGTTTCCTCAGCTTGCTTGAGGTGAATTATTAAAGAAAATAGATATGGATGAATTGAATAACTGTTGTTAGGAAGTATTTGTAGCATTTTACTTGTAAATAATTAAGAGAACAGATTTTCAAGCTCGCAAAATATGCGTGTCAAAAATAGTCAGGATGACATTGCTTCAGTTTTATAAGTCACTTTTTTTCCCAAACATACAAGTCATTTGCATGAAAAGAAATATTCGGAAGACTGAACATATTCCTCCTCTTAGAATTACCGTTGCAAAATTTCTCTAACTTTTTTCAGGTGAAAAAGAAAAAGAAGATATTTCTGCCAAAAGAACAGTTGAACAAAACCGGAAGTAGTTTTTCGTATAACAACCGGTTCGATTCATTCCCAACATTTCATTTTTGAAGATGGCCTAAGTGTAACTTAACATTTTCGAGCAAACTTCAAGGTTTTTTAGTAATTTTGATGTAACAGAAAAGATGAAAAATGAAAGGCATTTTTAGGGAATTGACAATTAAGACTGTCATGTCGTTCTTAAGTGCATTAATTACTGTTTTCTGCCCCAAAGAGAAGTCTCTGTAACGTGAGGAGAAAAATAAACTTGTACGATGATTGTCAGCGACAATTTTTATCCGAAATTTTTTTTATTATTCAAATCCGGGAGACTTTTGGAAATGCCTTGGTATGACGAAGAAGCTCTTAAAGAATTATATTAGGTGAAATATTGAAAAGAGAGTTGGATCGAGATGTTTCAAGGGCCTTTTAGAGAGTTTTAATTTTCCCTCTCATCATCCGATATTTTAGTGCTATACTGTCTAATGTTTAACCTTTCGTTCATGTTTTTTTAATTATTTTACAAGATCCCAATAAAACTAAGTAATCATGTATATTGATTTTCTAAGCGAGGCTTTGATGTGGCACAAGACCGAAAGCATGAGGCGCGAAGTCTAACTCACTATAACTATATTAGCGAAACAATCTTGCTAGCCATTACACGACGCCGAGCTGCCCAAGTAAATATGTATATTACTTATTAAAGATGTTTATATAATTTAACGACGCTAGTTGCGTATTTTTTGGGGGAGCTGATTGATCTCTTCCTTCTTCTAAACTTAGAATTTTAGCTTGAAATTTGCTGACATTTTAAAATGATTGTTTGTTGTCGTTACGATAACTATACACGATAAGCATCCTTAAGATTGTAACCTTCATATACTGGAGAGTAAATCTTTTTTGGGTTTTTTTACTATTTAAGAGAACTGTCAGCTCAGACTAATTTTAATTTGTAGCTTTTTCTTACTTTTTCCTCCTCTCTAAACTTTGTTTCTTTTTTCGATTGAGACTTTCAATCGTCAATGACATTTTAACACTAAAAAAAAAAAGTTGTAGATATAAGCGTTTGTAAAGAATTCAATATCATTGATACACATGAACATTTGTTACAGTGATTTTCTAAGCGTCTGAAATTATGGAGCACCCAGTGAGGATCGAACTTACTACTCAGTTGTAATTACTATAGCGAGTCGAGCTTGCTAACCATTACACCACGTTAAGGTGCTCATGGACATTTTTTATAAGCGGTAACTTTGCTTTAAAAAATGTGATAAACTGTATCTATATTAGCTGAAGACGTGGAAGGTAAACTTAAAGTGCTTGTTTATTTTTGTGTATTGTAAAAGGAAATATAAGCATACATAACATATTTTCATTAAGAAAACTTGCTGATTAACAGAAAGATTTCTAACAAAAATACTTCATGGATCCGCTTTATTATCTCTTTTTTTATACAGTTTTAGATGAGGTTATTTTAACACTAGTGGATTTTTTTACTTATTTAAACTAACTGCTGACCTTGACTTATTCAAGTTGAGAGAGAAAGAGTCGGTGATATCTCTATCCACCATTTTATTTTTGATCAAAGCCAAAAAATTTCATAGCTGATAATCCAGAAATTGAAATTAAAAATACTATTTTTTTTTTTTATTTTGCCGATTCCTGGGGCTTATCGGTGTGGCGGATGGTATATCGACGAATGTAAATTTCTATTCGGTTTACGTTATCTTTCGGCACTTCTAATCACCTGGAAAAGAGAAACTTCTTATTGAGTCAGAGATCAAGAAAGTTATATCGGTGTACAAATACGAAGCCCAATATCTCCATCACTATATCCAGTTTGATAAGACTACACTAGGAACATACTTCACAGCTGAAATTTACACGATATGGTGATAGGTTTTGATGAAATGAGAGCATCAACTTTAAGGTGCGTCCTAGTTACAAATAACATTATGCTGGGTAACCCAGACCGCTAACATGACATCTGATTGACGGTGGTCCCAAGTAACTATAAATGACTCCAATGTCGCATTGCTGCCTTATCCTTCTGTTGTAGTAAAGAAAAGACTGTCAAATGATAGTAGCAACTGCAATAGATCACTTCTATTTCTCGACCGAAACACTTGTAGCCAAATCGCAGTTCAAACGACAGCCCGTTGTAAAAAGTCCAACACAGTAGAAAACGACAGAATAGTGTCACACGTCCAACCTTCTCACGAGCGAAAAAAAAAAAAAAAAAAAAAGTCCCCAATAAACAAAAAACACGGGCTTGCTTTATACAGCCGAGGACCGACCATAATTTGCATGCGAATGACGAGACAACGAGATTCCGCGTTAACTATCCGAGACCGCCTGGCATAAAACATGGGCGCCGCCATTTTGGCTTTTTCATTGTTGAGTAGCCGGAGTTTGCACGACACACAGATTCGTGGGCGTTTCCGAGGTAAACCATTTTCACAATTTTCCCCACACCTTCAAATTTAAAAAAAATAACACTCTCGACACCTGGTCATAAAACTCCTCCAATTTTCCTGGCCATGGTGAAGTACGTTAACCTGTAGACGACATGCACAAATGCTTAAGGTTAAACAGCTGAAAAGCAAAGCAAAGTTGTGTTACTAAGCGGAATAATTACTTCAGCCCGTCTTAATATCATAAGACAAAAGAAAAATATTTGAGCTCATAGTCTACAACCCGCCGTTGCATTCATCTGTAAATGTCATAATCCTCATCAAATCAATATACCCAGTGTCCCAATGTGGGGCTGTACTCTGCTAACTATATAATTCTCTGTCGACCAAATTGTAATTTAAAAAAATAAACACTGACTACAAAGGAGGAAAAATGAGACAGTGCAAAAGTTTATTGTCTGCCCGCAACCATTTCCCTCTGCCGGCAACAGTAGAAGTTAAAGTCTTATTCCTAGTTTAATTAGCACACGACTGCAACAAAACAGTGGGTTCTGTTATTTAACCCATAAATGGAGTGAGAAGGAAAAAATCCTTATTAATTCACGTACAGAGCTAGGAGAAAGGCATAAAAATATAAAACCGCAAAGAATGATTTCATCATTAGCAACAACAATGAGAGATAAAAACAGACATGCCAATTAACTTCATAATATCTACGATCAAAAAAACAATTTATTCGATCTTAAGAACATCAAAATAATTACGGCCAAAGACAAAACTATTATGCATATGATTAGATTCCGAAATATCCATAACAATGATTAGTTATGAAACCGGATTATATATAAAATAGTCACAAATCATCCTCGCATTATAATGGTAAAACTTGGTAAAATGAAATATTATGTATGATCCCAAAAAAGATTTTATGCACGTGAATGTTTCAAATGCATTATTCATGCATAGATGAAAGGGAAAGTAACTTAAAGGGAAAACTATTGAGAGTGCTGCTACTGTATCTTAACAAAATATAAATCTGAGCATCATTTATTTTTTAAGTATCTTTCCTGAAAGAAATACTCCTTTACCAATCCAACATACATGGTTATAAATATGTAAAAAAAAAAAAAAGGATAAGAAAACGGGTTACCTTCTGTTATTTAAGATAAAATACATAAATTTATCCCAAACTAAAATAATATAAATAATTACATTATAAAAGAAAATCCAACAAGAACATCATTTACACCCTTTTGTTTATTAGACATTAAATTACATCACTTAGCATTCTCCTTAACTTGCACTGACTTTTTCAGTTAGCCTGATATATATTTATGAGCATTCATGAAATTCTGAGAAACTTACGTCATTTTTATTTTTGTTTGAGAAATTCCATCAGAGGGCGATACGATAAAATACTTTTTTCCTTTTGTGTTATATACCTTCAAAATCTGTAACTGGTTGTTCTCGCTTGTATTGAAGAAATGTTTGTGATTATCAAAATTTAATCATCTAGCATAAAACAAAAAAAACAAAAAAACAACAATCATGAAAATTGTCTTCTGCCCATTACTGATCGTATATATAAATTGATTTGCATTCTAATACTTGTACAAGGCTTACGAGTAAATGTAATGTTGTGTGACGAGATAATGGACAAATATCCGGTTGAAACCATTTAGTTTTCCTCTTTTTCGTCTCAGGAATTACAGAGATTGCTACATGTGAAGCAGCAGAGTATCTTCTCAATGCTAACATTAATGTCATGTACGTTTAATGGATTCTCTCTCGCGGCAAAAGAAGTAAGTTCAAGTGCGCTGATTTGGAATCACTACTAGTGTAACGATCAGATTCAACGCTGTTGATTTACTTGAACGTTTTTAAGCGAAACACGTGGCCAAACGAATTGGAAAAGGAAGCCGGCAATCGGCAATCATCTCGGACATGAAAACGAAGTGTAAGAGGTGAAGGATAAGAAGAAAGACAAGGTCAGTAGATTTCAAAACCGTTGTCAGCTCGAGAAGTATCAGTGATCAAAGATGAGGTCCTTAAAAATGGTATCCGAGAAATTTATAAACACCTTGCTTTTATCGGATAATCGGTTATTCATATATGACTATTAATGGTGTTCATTTGACAATTACAGAAATATTTAGTTAGAAACAAAGGAAAGTGTGCTGAACTGCTGAAGTGGAGACTTGAGAAAACAGATTGGTTTCTGCAGACGGAATCATAGCATACCAAAACGACGAGTACGTTTTAAGATAAATTGAAACACGAAGGACAGAAACATAAGAGACATTAACATTTCAGGGATGTTTAATGAGGAAAGAGGGCTGGGAGAATGTTCTCTCTTGATTTCTCTCTATTCTGTCCTTCTTTCACGGTTCTCTTTTCTCCCCTCACATTTTCGATTCGTTTGTCTCGTTCCACCCACGCTGTCTCTTTTGTCTCGTTCCTCCATATCTCTCTCTCTCCTCTCGTTCATCCATCTTTCTCTCTCCTCTCGTTCTTCCATCTTTCTCTCTCCTCTCGTTCATCCATCTTTCTCTCTCCTCTCGTTCTTCCATCTCTCTCTCTCTCCTCCGTTCTTTTATCTTTCTCCCTCCTCTCGTTCTTTTATCTTTCTCTCTCCTCTCGTTCTTCCATCTCTTTCTCTCTCCTCTCGTTCTTCCATCTTTCTCTCTCTCCTCTCGTTCATCCATCTTTCTCTCTCCTCTCGTTCTTCCATCTCTCTCTCTCCTGTTCATCCATCTTTCTCTCTCCTCTCGTTCATCCATCTTTCTCTCTCTCCTGTTCATCCATCTTTCTCCCTCCTCCCGTTCATCCATCTTTCTCCCTCCTCCCGTTCATCCATCTTTCTCCCTCCTCTCGTTCTTCCATCTTTCTCCCTCCTCTCGTTCTTCCATCTTTCTCTCTCCTCTCGTTCATCCATCTTTCTCACTCCTCCCGTTCTTTTATCTCTCTCCCTCCTCTCGTTCTTTTATCTCTCTCCCTCCTCTCGTTCTTTTATCTCTCTCTCTCCTCCCGTTCTTCCATCTTTCTCTCTCCTCCCGTTCTTCCATCTTTCTCTCTCCTCCCGTTCTTCCATCTTTCTCTCTCTCTCCTCTCGTTCTTCCATCTTTCTCTCTCTCTCCTCTCGTTCTTCCATCTCTCTCTCTCTCTCCTCTCGTTCTTCCATCTTTCTCTCTCCTCTCGTTCTCTCTTTTTCTTCCAACTAATTATTCCCGTTTTTCTTGCTTGATCATTTCTAATGTCCAAATTATTTATTTTTCGTCATGTTTTTTTTTTCTTTTTCTTATTGAAATTGTTGATGGTTCCAACGCGATGAAAACTGATGATGACCAACTACTTAAACCGAAAAAAAGTTGCACAAAAATTACGTGATTGAAAATTCAAAGCTAAACTACTAAAAGGCTTCGTGAATTTTATCTCTACCAATTGCTTTCTGCCGAATCTAACCGCGCGCATTAGTTTCTTCGCCACTATCCTTCATTCACCCGTGCTTTTCACAACAGTTTTGCTCACAATCGCCCACTTGAACACAGCGGAATATCCCGAGTTTCGCAATCGTGTCGAAAGGGAAAACGTTAAATTAACTTAATTAATCTTGAAATCTGTTTTATTTATTTTTGCTGTGACATTTTCACACAGCCTCTTTTGCTTGTGACTCTTTTTCGCTTTATTTTCATTTTCTGTGCAAATACGCTACCATATATTTTATCTGACTCTTGTTTGAATATCTGAGTAAAGCTACTAACACTCTACAAAGATCCTTTCGGGCAAATGTCTTAAACTTACTTGCTTTTATCACAATATTTCAGCCTGTATATCTTCCAGCTTTCAATTCCATATCGTTTCAAATGATCAAGAATTTCTGGGAGGAGTATTTCATTAGGTCTTGGAACTTATTTTGTTTCTGATACTCTTGTCTAAGATCTTATTTTGTAGCTTAGTGAGCAATTTCTTAAATCTCTCTTCGTGTTTTTAACTGTTGATTTATTTGGTTGTAACCCGTTCTTTTTATATCAAGATAAGTT
Source organism: Acanthosepion pharaonis (assembly GCA_903632075.3). Taxonomy (NCBI): domain Eukaryota; kingdom Metazoa; phylum Mollusca; class Cephalopoda; order Sepiida; family Sepiidae; genus Acanthosepion; species Acanthosepion pharaonis. The sequence continues at coordinate 1,239,643 of CAHIKZ030004028.1, read as the reverse complement.
TTGAAACTTTGGATTTGTACAGAATTAGACTTAGTAAGAATCAATCTTGTTCTTGGGTGGGTTGAGCCGGCTCCAATATTGGAATTTCATGTGAATTTGGAATTTACAAGCGGCCCCCAACCCGCATGTATAGCACATGAGATTTGATTATAGTGGTGAAGACTATATTACAGAGACCTGGTGCACTACGTGCCACAAGGTCCCCAAACAACCCTCCGCAGGTTTTTGAATTCAGAGTTTTCTTTCTCCTAGACCAGTTGCCATCCAAGGCTATAGAACCCAGTCTGTCCTGCTATTTACCCATAGCTGGAGGGAGAAGAGCATTCACACCTTTCCCAGTGTAATGGATTCGACTGGAATTCGAACTCGGCTCTCCGATTCCACAATCCAAGCCGCTATCTATTACTCCAACGTGCCTCTTCGGAATCAATATCAGTATGCCAATTATTTTTATTCGTATTTGGATTTTTGCGCAAAAAATTGTTATCCTTGCAATTTTTGATCTCTTTATATTTTTAAATAACCTAAATAAATTAACGGATGCAAATGAAATATGTGTCATTTTCGGATAAAAAGAAATCAAATACTGTAATTGCTTTTGTTACTCCATCAACATACATCTTCTTTACAATTCATAGGAGAATTATTCAAAATCAAGTATCAATACGATTTTTCTGTATCGCGTACTCCATGCCGTATTCGTTTTTGAAATCGGATATTAATTATGACATTTAATAACTTAATTCGTCAGAATGAAGCTATGAAAATGTTTAAATCTTTAAAATATAAACGTACGCGTTACACACTTAACATTTACTTACAATATCGTAATTAGATGTCTCTTAAAAAGGTTTTCAAGCGTGATTTTCAATTAACTGCCATTTTCTCACGTCAAGGTGCATTTTATTTATTTTAATTTTCACAGAAATATATTTGAATATATCTGATGCAAATTATGTTTTTTTTTTTTTTTTTTTTTTTTTTTGCATGTTTTTTATTTTATTTTTATTCCTGTAATTAAATAATACTTTGGTATAATAAAACACCTCTTACAAGTAATGATATACAATCAGTTTTCTACGAGATATTACGTGTAATGATTAAAGAATATTACATTTTCTGCGTGGGTTTGTGACGGCTTTATATTTTTCCTATGAAAAAAAATGGTTAATAAGATGAGTAAATATGTTTCTATAATTTTCAGCTATTACGACTCGGTTCCTTATAATTCTGAGAACTGCGAACCCCGCGATGACCCTTTCAAACTTTGTCGCATGTTTTCTATTCGACGTTTGTCCTCCGTTTTCATGACTACGTTAACTCTGTTTTAAAGCATCACAAAAACGCCTATCCTTTTCCATAGAGATAATTAGGATCGGTTCGGCCATACCCAATAGCACATATTTTCTAATTCTTCCCACTAAAACCAAAGAAATTCTCTCAAACGACCAATTCTGAGATGAATAAAATTAGCCAATTTTTTTGGGAGACATTGATATGGAAAACGAGATCACTTTCAACTCAGAGCGAACAGAAATCCCTTAGAAAACTGATTAAAAGTCCTACTGAAAATATAGATGTTGATACAGAAGAAACAATTGTTTACATAAAGGTTTATTAATGTAAGCGCTAAAAGAGGAAATTGTACGTCATAAACCAATAAAGAGTTATATTTTGGACAACTTACCCTTGTTCTATTTCGGGTTTTCGAGATAACAGAGAAAAAACATAAGGAAGACAAACTCGTAGGCAAGTAATGAAATAAAAGGTTTACTATACTTAGCAATAAACCAAATGTTAACTCTCCTCAATTCCGTTTATTTATATAAACGGACGATTCTATTCATTTATGTCATATATGAAACTTTGTCATCTGAAAATGATGGCAATATTTAAGTTTTTGTACGTATTAATATCTCGGAGCTAAAATAATTTAAGACTTTGATTTTTCAGGTGTAGAATTTTAAAAAAAAATTCTTTTTCGCCATGAAAAGATTAAAAAACATGAAATTTACTTGTTCGCATATTAAACTTCACTCCATGTAAGACGTGAAAAAAAGGGAGTTTATTTTTCCATAAATCCTTTTTACTCATATTATTCTTCTGTCCACGTTCAACACTTAGGCGACCATGATTCGCCACAAATCCCTTTAAGCTTTGACATTTTTATGTCATGGCTTATTTAGTTGGTCCCCTGTGAATATGCAGCATTGTGAGGTATCCTGTAGTGAATGTGTAATTATAATGAATGAGTTGGTAGTGATTCGAATTATCTAAGACTAGGATAGCTAAGGAAGACCAACCCCGCTACTTTACCTCCCCTTGGGCCATGTGCCAAAATTTTTAATTTATTTACAAGATAAATTTACCCTCCACAAATACCTGTTCTTTGTAGCTGTAAGTTAGAATTCATTATTTACCTTCTATTTTGTTCCAGCTTTGCCATTTACTCATATATATTCGTTTAGTAGTAGACTCGGTGGTGTTAGTCTTTTCCTCTTTTTCCTTCAGTATGTCATGTGAGAGTTAAAGTCTTCAAAGCCTCTTTCCTCATCAAATTTCGACTGTAGTTTTATATTGCATCTTATTTAAAATATTCTCGATGCCCAGTCAAAAGTTTTTTCACCATCATTCTTTTGTACAACAACTCTGATTTCTGGTCCTTGTATCTCTAAAACAAATTGTCCTGCTACGTAGAGAGATAGATGTATGCGTGCGTGTCTGCTAAGTAACAGATGATATAAAATGAATGAAAATATCAACATAGAAATTACCAAACGTCAACTTTTATCCGTTCCATAATTATTTTAGTAATACTTGTTGAATCCTTGATTGTTATTTATAAGCAAAAACATAGTACAACATTGGATATAACTGGTTTACAATTTCAGTAACTCACTGAATCCATTGGTTTTGTCTTGCAACAAAACTTCGCCGATAAGAAGCGTTTACCGTATGTACAAAGCATTTTAGCTTGTCATACTATCAATAGGTATTAATATTGTGAATTCAGTTGTGAATTTTCCAAAGAATGAGTTTTCAAACATACATAATAGTACGATTTTTATATAGAAATGCTTTTGAAAAGCAAGGTAATATAATATGTATATACCAGCTTCCATACACACACATTATATATATATATATATATATATATATATAATTACAGACAAGGTTTACCTTGTCCGAGAAACGTGTATAAATGGAGTTTAGTGTTTGTAATATTTTAGATCTTATATATAACATGGTTGAAAATATACAGTTATTGTAAGAAATAAAAAAAACTTGATGTTGCTGAAACGGTACATAATGTGTGCGAGTCTAAATGTCAGTGGTAGTTTTGTTAGTCTATTTTTGTAACTGGCTGAATAGATGCTTTATTTGTATTCTGCTTTTGATGTGTGTGTAGCTACGGAATTCAATTTTATTTCGGCTGATCAAAGCAAACCTTATTTTTATAGCTGACCTCCAGACATTGATTAGTTTTTCGTCACTGAATCTCCACAGCCAACAAAAAGGCAGTCGGATGGTATAAATTCGGACATTTGCTTCGCAACGATACGGAATTCCTATTACCTTTCTTGTTGTTTCGTCGATCTTCTTTTACGTCTGATTAATAAGATTGTCAGTCAAAAGGAATACCATAAATCCCTGGTTTTATATAATCGTAGTTCGAATCGATAATCTCTGGAGAAGCTATTCTTGATTGAAGCAGAGGTCTTGGAGACTAGTCAAGGATTATATATATATATATATATATATATAACAGGGAGAATGAAAGCTTATAGGATAGACGACAAACGACGTCCTAATAACACACCACTAAAATCTCTTGTAATTTCAGTTTAAAATATGATACTGATTGAAACACCCACAGAAGTGTAACATGATTTTTCTCTCGATCTCAAATATTTCTGTTTCATGCTGAGCGGATAGGATCTTTGATGTCAGGCCTTCTAAGTGGCAGCCATTTAAATGAAAGGAAATAAATAAATGAATAAAAGTTTTTCTGGTTCAAATGGTAACAAAGACGGGTATTGATCATTTCTGCTTTCTGGTCTATATTAAGCCACAATATGAGACTGAGAAAAGCTTAGTTCTGGTCTGCACTTGGAGGGAGACATTGTCCGTGGGATAGATGCCACTCTTTCGTATTGCCAGCAACACGTGATGTGTGGATTGGTGGTGTTAGCAGGATGGAAGGGGTGAGCTGTTAGATTCACATGGCAGGAGTTTTTCCAAGTATCACTTACCTAAGAATTCAGGCCAGGCAAGCGAATCCCCGAATAAAACAAATATTGAAAACATGGTTCGAATTCGCGTTTCATGCCGTGGAGATTCTGTTTTTCTTCACAGGTAATGTAGAGGGCTTTCCCCAGTTTTCGGCGTACACTGACAAACCAGAATCAAGAGGCTACGTTGGTTTGGTTTGTTTTACGGCATATCAACCTCAATGCCTTATTTAATGCCGACAAATTTTTTTATTGCTGATTGTTTTTCTTCAAAAATCTATTTCTGGGAATATGTTTCTTTGAAGAAATCTATAGCTGGTAAAATTTTTTCAAAGAATGTATCGCTGTTTGCATTGCGGGTATTTTTTTTTTTTAATTATTGATGATGATAATTGTTCGTTCAAAAATTATTGCTGGTTATAATTTTTTTTATTACAAAGTATTTCTGGTATTAAAACCTATTTTTGCACAAGTTTGGGTATTAACTATTTGCCCATAGATAGGACCCTAACAGATGCTACCACCCCAGGTCAGGGTGGACCTGGGAACACCAGAAATTAAGAGGTGGTTCCACTCTCCTCAAAACCTCCTGATCAGAGGCCTTGCTGTTGGACGTAGTTTATAGTCTCACCTAAGACGCGGATGTAGTTTATTGTCTAACACAGGACGAAAGAGGCCACTTTGGATAGTCATTACTCAGTCGATAGAATGCTAAGCAAGTGTCGTGTATTAATTTTACAAAATTATCAACCAATTGGTTCAGTTTATTTCCTCAAATCATAAAATCTATCTTTTTATATACACACACACACACACATATATATATATATATATATATATATATATATATATATATATATATATATATATAATCTAGGACATAATGGCAAAAGAAGGTTTGGAAAGTATTGAATCTGACAGCACATATTCAAGCCAAGAAAGAGAGCGAGACACTGAAAAACCGCTTTAACATGGTTGAGAAATCACATAGCGGAAGGATAGTAAAGCATTGCAATGAGCTACATAGAACGAAAGATGTGGAGAGCCATGATCGTCCACATCTTAACACAGCACATGCAAGAAGTGTCCCAGTACTCGTCTGTAGTTATGGAAATTTACTAAGCGTAGATTAGATGGAGCACAAGGCTGAAATTATATAGCATTCACTGTGAATCGAACTCACTACTCAGTCGTAACTGATCTAGCAAAACGAGCTCATTAACCATTACACCATGTCGAAGTTTCAGAACGATTTTCTAAGCCTCGCTTAGAAGTGGCACAAGAGAGGAGGGGTGACGACATCCAGTGAGGTCCGCCCTCGTCTCTGCTTAAGCATGTGAGAGAAAGAAATATTCTCGCTGCCTCTCTGAATTTTTGGTTTGATATTCAAAGCAAGGAGAAATGATTTTAATAGGTTTGATATTTTTTTTGTCAACCTAATTTAAATTGATGAAATTCAACGGTTTGGGCCTCAGAATTATGTACGGTGGAACACTATCTGCCTTTCTTGACAGAGAATGTTAGCAATTCATTGGTTTTAGTTTGCATCTGGAGGCACGGTAGATTAATGGATTGCGACTCGGATTGAGGAATCTGACAGCCGAGTTCAAATTCCAGTTAAATTCATTATATTCACGTACGTGCAAGAAAATGATTTTCTAAGTGTAGCTTAGCTGTAGCACAAAGCCGAAAGTGTGGATCACCCAGTGAAAATCGAACACGCTACTCAGTTGTATGTGATGTAGTGAGACAAGCTTGCTACACCACAACGAAGTGCCAATGTACAGCTGAATATAAAAATAATAGATCACTTACTTGGGAAAGGTATGAATCCAACTCTTTTGCTCCAGCTATGGGCAAACTGTAAAACAGACTGGGTTCGATAGACTTGGATGGCAAACGGTCTAACAGAAGGAAAACTCTGAATTAATACCAACCTTAGTTGGGCTCCGTTAGGCTGTCTTTCTTTAGACTCATCACGTCTGCTGCGTCTTCAGTACATATGGTACGCCGACAACCCCCATTGAGTTATCGAGGTCGTATGAGAGTTGTAAGATTTAATGAAGTCAAAGTGATTTTGCTTAAAGAAATATTAATATCGGCGAAAGATTCTTTTAATGAAAAAAATTCCTTAGGTGTTGGCAACTAACATTTTACAAGTTACCTTTTTATAGTTTTCAAATGTAAAGTTTTGTTTAAAAAAAAAAATCTCTGTATTTTGTGTCTACATTTGAAAAAGAAAAATGCTAAATATTTTCTTTGGAATAGATTAATGTATTTATAAACTAAACTAGCAGAATTACCCGTCTTCGACCGGGTCTTTCATTACTGGGAATTTAGAAAATAGAATAGAAAATACAAAACAGAGATAGCAACTTAATCACATGTACTTAACAAAAAAAAAATGCTTATAGTAATAAGAAGCAAATACATACATATAGATATATTGTGATTCTGATAGTATTGCTTCTCCATCAAGGATTTTATCATACATTAGCAGTCTAACCAGTCTTCGACCGGGTGTCTCATTACTGGGAATTTTTGTCGTTCTGTTCGAGCAGTTTAAATTTAACTCAGCCCACCCGAAAATCAATATTAGTAACAACAATTGGGTGCAACTGAGCCACATCCACAAATGGTGATGGTGGGCGTTAACAATTTGAAGGGGTGCTCGAAAAGGGCCGTTTTTGCGTTCTCAATTTTGAAAGAAAGGAACCTCTTCCATGGAATAATATACGATAATTTTTATTTATAATATATATTTTTTTTATTATTATAAAAATCTTTTGCGATAGATTTCAAATTTTAAATTGAGTGTACACTGATTTTTACGGACATTACATTTTGCCTTTGATTTTTGCGTAAAGTGTAAAAAATATTTTTTTTTTCGATTTTTCACCTTCAAGGTTGTAATTTTTTCCAGCCAATATGGACTCAAATATGGAACTGAAGAATTACCTATCAAACAAAAAAAAAATCATCGAAATTGGATGAAAACTGATCACACACACATTTTGAGAAATATAGATATAAATATTTCCCCAGTCATAATTGAATGCATCATGGGACTGGTCAAATTTTATATAATCAAATTGTTATTTGGCTCTCGTGAGATTTTAAACTTTCTTTTAGTGTTGCATCGATATGCGAGGCTGTCTTTTTCTGCGGCGTCTGTTATGTTCTCACATCATATTTCTTTGATGGTTTATTTTTATTTATTTATTTTTTTTTTGTCTCGTCCACCTTTCATCTGAATGACGCCAAAACTCTGCAATTGCACAGCGTCTGATGCAGTATGTTACCACTCTCTTCAAGATGGAGGTAAAAAGAAAAGAAATCGATGACCGGCGCACCTCGCTTGGCGGCAGTGAAGTCCGTGTCCTCGCCTCTGCCGTCATTTGGCTCGGCTCTATAAAGAAAATGACAAATCGGAGCAACAAACAAACTCAAAAATATAACGGTACTTTTTTTTTTGGTAATATGCCTAGTTAGATAGATATGAATATGTGAATGTATGTTTTATTTCATAATAGGAAAAAAAATATATACATATATATATATATATATATATATATATATATATATATACACACACTATACAATACACATACGCTAAAAGATTTTTTTTAATGTTAACAAGCAACAATATAGGATAGCCATGAATAACTGCATTTTGACCAGCAATTATTACTACTCAGTAGCCTTTAGAATAGTGTGAAATATGACCATTTGGATAATACAAAAATCCGGATATACCTGACCTTGCTAAACATAATGTCCCATTGGCAATCATATAAATAGTCGTACTATAAGACACAATAACTGAAGACTGTTTGCAAGCATGAAACATACACTTGACACTTCGATGGTGAAGTCAGTGTCCAGTCTTATCTTTACAAACAGTCTATCCCCGATAGTGAACACCTAATCCATAAATATACCATACCTCAAAACTATATTTTTATTCGGTGTTATATATATATATATATATAACTCTTAACCTTGTACATACAGCTTTTTACAAAAAGCTCTTTAAAACACATGTATAAAAAGGTCTTGTGCAAGCTTAAAGTTTTCTTTCTTTCGCAAAATAAAAAAACCTTGGTTTTTGCTATTTGTCTCTATGTTCTTGAGATTTAATTGAGAAATAGTTGATAATAATAGGAAAAACTATTCATGATTAATTTATTACTTACAAAGCAATATTTAAAAGTATACATGATTTTCATCTTCGTTATTTTAAAGCCAATGTTTCAGCCATTATAACTTTTAAGATTTTATTGGGTCCACATTGCATGTTACTAATGTTTCAGACAGAGAACCCCAAAAGAAAATAAGTTCTAGCGCGTCAACGCTAAAATAACATTTTCTCAAAAAAGAAAATTATTACTACTACCACATTTACTGTAACAAATCTTCTAGTTGCTATCAGCTTGATCGATTATAGCAAAATAGGCTTCAAAGCATTCTTGTCATGAATTAAGAGTAAAACGCCGAAAATATTTGCTTTTTGTTTTACGGCATATCAACCTCAATGGGTTATTTAATGCTGACAAAATTTTTATTTCTAGTACTATTTTTTTTTTTTCAAAAATGTATTGCTGTTAATAATATTTTACAAAGTATTTCTGATATTAAAGCCTATTTTTACACTTTCATAGTGTTTTGACCCCAGTTTGCCCATAGCTGGGACCTGGACACACCGGCAATTAAGAGGTTGTTCCACGCTCCTCAAAGCCTCCTGACCAGAGGCCTTGCTTGTTGGACGTAGTTTATCGTCATACCCAGGACGGCCGAAAAAATGTGACGTAACGGAAAGAAAATAAGGTTAATGATAAATGTAACCTGCTAAGCCACTGAGAAATATGTTTGTCCTACGAAGCAACCAAAGGAGTGTGTATGTGTGTGTTTACATAGTGGTTTCTTTGTTTATAATCGGCTGTACTGAGGCACCTCGACGTGGTGTTGTCTCACTACCTCAATTACAATTGATGAGTGAATTCGATTCTCATTGGGCGATGAACACCTTCGGCTTTCTACGACAGCTAAGCTTCGATTAGGAAATCATTTTCAGGCACTTCGAAATAGGTTAATGTTTGGCAAGCTTGTCTCGATAGATCAACTACGAATGAGTTCGATCCTAACTAGGTGCTCCTTATTTTCGGCCTTGTGCCAGAACTAAAATTCACCTAGTAAATTATTATATTCAGAAGTACCATGATCTCGCTTCGGCAGCCATAATCTTAACAACGTAATATTCGCTGATGACGCTGTATTGACGTTAGATTAAAAAAAAATCTACAGGAAATTCTGGACAATTTATGAAAGCGAAAAGAAATGACTAACAAAAGAGAAAAAGAAATGCTTAGTTGTCAGGAGAGACAGCCAAAACTGAGTTTCGAGCTGGATACAATTAATTACTGTATTTGCTTTATTTCAATATCTGTGGATCCTTTACCATATTTTTCTCACCGACAAAGACGACATTCTAGGTGACAGAGATGCGTTTCCACAGACGAATGCTTGGTATTTAACGGATAGAACATTGGAACAGCGGAGACCTTTTTAAAGAAAATGAGGACTAAAAGAACCCTTAAATTTTCAGTAAAAGAGGGACAACCGGAATTTCTGGGGCACATAATAAGGAATGAGTTCGTGTAAAGGTATGGTAAAAGACAAACGTTGATTAGAACTGAAGAGGATAGAAAGTTGTGAAGAGCCATAATTGCCCACTAATTGGATGTTCACGGCACATGAAAATGGCAAAGTGTTTTGTAATATTTTGTGATTTAACGTAATCTTACTTCAAGCATTACATGCTTAAATTTGCCCAGAAACTTTTTTTCTGAATATACTCTTTTAAAATTGGGGTGCGTATAATACAATTGTGACGTCACGTGGCTGCCCCAGGCTCTGATGTCCTGGTCACGGCGTCGATTGTGACGTCGTCCTCCGGTCGCAGCGTCGAATGTGTCGTTCTATCCTGATCTACCACGGCGCCAGTTGTGACGTCCCTAACAGCACCAATTGTGACGTCTTCGCCGCGGCTTCAGCTGTTCGCTTCTCCAAACGTGACGTTCTAACCCTTTTATGATCCGGGTAGGAATCTGGTTAGATTGATACCAGCCTCGCCGTTCCCAACCTGCTTCCAACACCTGGTTACCAGGGTAACTGCACTGATCTCCAGTCTGCCTACCCACGTTGTGAATTGATCTTAGACAGACGAGATCAATCAGGGGTTGGGGCCGTAATGCAAGCTGAGTTCAACGGGGGTGATAACACACAATTATGTATAAAAGAAAATAAAATGAAAACTCACAAAGTCCAAAGTATCAAAGAAAAAGGTAACAAACTTTTATGTCTATTTGTTCGGTACATGTCTACTTCCCGACCCGTTCTGTGGATTGTGCACGACGCTTTCACTAGGCAACTTTAAGGCTTCAAGTTGTCTTCTCTCTAAGAAATTTGTGTTTCGGTGTGTCTTTGGACGAAAGTCGAAAAGCTTATTTCTGTGGTCTGATTCTAAGTCGCTCTTCAAACTACTTGTTCTTGGTTGAAGAAGAGTCCAAAAGTGTGCGTGAATCTTGGTCAGCTATCTGATGCGGTTTCAACACTGGGCGCTCATCTCTGCTTGTCGTCCAAGGCTCAAAACTTCTCGCCAGGGTCCGCGGCTGACTCAAACTTCTATCCGGCTTGGGTCGAACGAACTTCTTCACTTAGGCCAAACGAACTGGCCTCTCCTGCCCGCTAAGGGGCGAACGAACCTGGCCCGCCGTCCGCGGCTCAACTGATTTCTGTCGGTTGGGTTTTCGCTTTTATTGACGCCGTCAAAACTGGGGTGGGTCTGTCAGCGCCAGGGGTTCTTCGATAATTCTAATTACGTATCCACCTTTCTTATTTCTGGTTAGGGATTTTTCATTCTTTTCCATTTTCGGTAACTCTCCTCTCACTCCCACTCCCTTACTGTGCCTCTGAGGGCCGTGTACCAACTTCCCCACTTCTTCGTATCGGTTCCTCACACTTACACTTCTGATAGAGGCGTCGACTGATTTTCTTCGTGCGTCACGTGACCGCTCTTGGCCAATGAGGTCCTGGTCGGGTATCTTTCCTCCTCCTTCGTGTGTCATGTGATCTATTTGGCCAATGACGTCTTAGTCGGGCGTGAACAATCCGTGGCTTTGTTTTGGGAAAGAAATACCTTGCTTAAAAAACAAAAATATTAATTAAATCGCCCTTATCATGAGCGACCGAGATGACACTCTCGGCTTTTTAACACGTGGTATTTGTCAAGCAGTTTATCGCTAATTGGATATGATCTAAGAAAGGATTTCCTAGGCTAGCTGGAGTTTTCTGAAGCGAAATAAAAATATTTCATTTTCCTTTCGCTCGAAGGTCGGATAACAAAAATCTTTATTATCGTGGAAAATCCGGTCGGTGAGAATGCCTGTGTGGGATTTTAATTTTTCATATCTAACTACGGTTCTGTAGCCGCACCTGTGTTTTGTCAAAACATTAACGTTTTTAAATGGACTTTACTTTGGCGAACATTTCTTAACAACACAATTCCATTATCTCTATTTTAGTCACTTATCGAAATAAAAAATTTCGTTCGTTTTTTTTTTCTTCTTCTTTTCCTCCTTTATTTCTTTTCCCTTGGGTGACATCCAATTGATAACAAACTTCCATTTTTCGTGGACACGCGGAAATCGGTCAAATGCTTGTTCGTAGGTGACCTATATATTTTCGACATCTGCTACCTGTCAATTATAGCCGTGTGTGTGTGTTCGCCTATGACCCGTTTTCGTATTATTTTTCTTTTTCTTTCTTTCTTTCTTTCTTCGTTTTCTCTTTCTTTCTCCCAGATCGCTTGAATGTAAAGAAAGAATTATTCTTAAAACTCAAAATATTTTTCGGCCTTAAATAATTATTAAATGGTTTAAGCTGAATGTGTTTTCTTTTATAAATTAACGATCACTGAAAAACTGAACGTAGTTTTATCAGTTTCTGTGATTTAATTGTAAAAAAAACCTTGAGTGAAATTCGATGCATGTGCAATATTTAGCTGAAGGTGTCTGACAAATTAACCCTTTTAATTTGAATAGATGACGAAGCGAGATGTTCTATGATATTATTAAAACTTTATTAATTCCTCGAAAATATATAAATGTCAGATAATTCTTGTATCTGATGTTTCTTGGGTATTCAGAGCTAAAATGAAAATGATTATTTGAAGGATAATATTTTTCAAACACCTGAGGCAACTTTTTTTTTCTTTTTATAAATCACATAATTTTCATCACAGAAAAGTGTTGGATTTTTCGTCCCTAAATTTTAAGAATTGCTGGCAGCTAAGATGTTTAAATTATTAAAACGAAAATTCCCTAAGAGCAGAAAACTTACAGCCAATTAACTCCTCGAATTTCGCCATTTAATTACAGGGGTTATTTCATGGTATCGTTAAGCAAAAATGTGTTGGCTGTATTTCAGGTTTATATTAGAAAATGCTATGTCATATATCCAAATTTCTATTTCCTTCTGAGTGTATAATATTTGTATAAAGATTTCTTCCTATTTTTTTCTCCCTCATCCCTCCTCTCTCCCTCTGCTACCACATTTTGTATTGTATCGAGATTTCGTCCCACACAGGCAGTTATGTAAACATTTATTTGAAATACATTTTAATAATCTGAGTTTTCCGCAACTACTTCCATTACTTCATGGGAAAAATGCTTGATTTGGTAGTGTTTTATTTAATAAAGTATTATGATGACATTTCACAAGTAATTTATAATGTTGTATTAATAGGCAAAGTGATGCATAAAAAATTCTCATAGTCACTGAGTTTTTCTCAAATTTTAAACACCCATATTAATGTTACCGGCTCCCAAAATCTTCTGATTGACGGAAACATTATTCAGATACAGTCAAAACGAGGCTAAAACAATTCCATCGGATAGCAAAAAAAGAGGTTAGATTTTAAAGTACCAACAGAAATCGCTACTGCCTTGTGTGGTTTTCTCCAGTAAAGTTTAATTTTCTGTTTTAGAATAAAAATTTACGTATTGGGCAGTGGAAATCTTTTTATATTACTGAAATGTAACATTTTTTAAGAGTAGTGTCAAAAGTTTCAGGTTCCTAAGGTTAGATGGAAAATTGTATTGGCTCTTTACAGTAAGGAATACTACGTTCTCTTGATTTCTCCACTATTAATTGGTGAAATGGCAGAACATAGCTGAATGCAATTGCAACGTTCACATAGGGAGTAAACTTTGTTTACTCTCTTCCCCCGCAAATAAATACAGTTATTTTCGTTAGTTACCAATCAAACCTACGCATACACTGTCGCTTAGCCTAAGTTTCCTTTTACTTTTTCAGCGTCACTCAGTATAAGGAAACAAATCATATCTAATTGATGCACAATAGTGACTAATTTCGTGAAAATGGCACCAAGACAAAAAAAGGTATTTACTGTAGACATAAGTTCTTTCATATTTCATATAAAATTGCATCTAAATTTTATTGTATATTTTCCTTCGTTTCTTTCAACTTTGATATATTGTGTCCTCATTGTGGAAACAATGTCGTCGCTATTAGTAACAATTCCTCTTGTGTGTGGGTAGAGTAAGCAGTTAAGGATGCGCAGCTATTCAGGACATTCAAGACACTCAAGGGTAAAGTTCTAGGATTTTCATTTATTTTCTTGTTTAAAATTGTCTGCTTTCTTAATTAAAGAGAAGGCGTTGTTGCGTTTTAACAATGGACAATTAAGGAAATGTGTGTTCTTTTTAGATCAGCGTCTAAACTGTAAAGGTAATGTTTGTGACATTGCAGTCTCCAAACACGCTCTCCCTCTCTTTAAACCGCAGATTTGATATTCATTAAGATTACCTTTTATTGACTGCTATAAGACTTCACCTGTGTTTTATTAAATTCTCATAGGAACCCCCTAACAATTAGTTATCTTTTGGTAACTCTCACCTCAACCGTATTCTTGTTTAAATCTGTTATCTTTGTAACATAATGCGTAGAGTGTATGTAAAGTTCTCATGAAAATACAAGTTTTCTTCTAAGAAATATCGTGTAGATTATTAAATACTAAATAAAATTATATCATTTCACGGGGAGAAAATTAAGGAGTTAACGTAAGTTTTATATATATATATATATATATATATATATATTTGTTTTTATCACTTAGAATAATTATAGCGTAACTTTTAAGAAGTTAAGTATATGTCTCAACTGATAACAATGAATCTGTCTATATTTCTGAGATGAGGTATTATGTACAGTATTTACATTAGTCGGACTATTTTGTCACAACGTTTCGGCCGTTGTACACTCCGGCCTTCTTCAGGTGGTTGGAATTTCGAACTGAACCCTTTATTTCGATCACTGGGGTAGACTGTTCTAGTTCCACGTGCCGTGTTTGATGGATGTCAGTTCAATACCTGGTTAAGGCAGTGGAGAACTTTCAGAGGGAAAATTAGCAGGAGATAACTGATGTCTTAGCTGAAATATTGCCAGTATTTATGTTTGAGTCTTTTTTGGTGTGCCGTGTCCCTTCAACAAATAGGGGATCATGGCCCTCCACCTCCTTCTGTCCCTTGTAGCTCTTTATAAGTTTTGTCTTTTTGTTATTTCTCTCAGACCCTGTTCAGCCATCCACTTGCTCAAGTTTATTAAGCATGTCACACGTTGTTTTTCCTCAGTCCCTCTTTCCTTTTATCCGACCTGTGAATATCAAATTTTCCAAGGCCTCCTTCATCATTATGTGTCCCAGAAATTTCAACTGCCTTTTCTTGATGTTAATTATAAGTTTCCTCTTTGTTTCTAATCTCGCCAAAACTTCGTCGTTGCTCACTTGTTTAGCTCATGGTATCCTTAGCATCGTTCTGTAGAACCACATTTCTTTTGCTTCGAGTCTCTTTTCCATCTTTAAGAAGGTTGTCCAGCATTCGCTGCCATACAGGACGACATATATCACGTAACAGTTCAGTGCATTTTTGTTTGTTTTCAATGCAACTTTCCTGTCTCGTAATACTCTGCTTAGCCTTTGAAATGCGTCTTTGGAGATCCCAATACGTCTTGTCGCACTTTCCGTCCTCTGTAAGAAAATTTCCCAGATATTTACATTTCTGTACCGGCTTGATTTTAGTCTCCTCTTCATGTAAATTGCATTTTGCTTCTTCTTTTTTTTTTTTTAATATTCTGTCATTCTCAAATATGTTAAGTTTGCTGAGCAGCTCTAACAGATCTTTGTGGCATACTTTGTCAGATGTCTTTATGTAGTCTAAGAAACACAGGTACACGCTCTTCTGCATTTGTATTGCTCTTTCTAATACATTTCTGAGCATAAATATGGCGTTTCTTGTTCCGGTGACTTTAACGTACCCGCACTGTTCTTGTCCTATCTATGGCCTGATTCTGCTTCATTCTCCATTCATCAGAATTTGGATGATTAGTTTTGTTATGATAAGCTTCTATTAGTGCGTCCCATTGCGATTTTATATTACCATTTTGTCCCTCGTATCTTCTTTTTTTTTCCTTCAGGTTCGGGTCGTTAATGAGTCTGTTGTATTGCAGTTTGCTTTAGGCTTATTCAGTTTCCGTAGTTTCGCTATTAGTTTACATATAACAGGGAGGTGATCACTCCCGCAGTCGGCACTTGGATAGAACATCTGCATTCCTGAATCTTTTTTTGAGGGTTATGTAGGCAATTTGGTTTTTACTTTGTCTTGCTGGGCTTCTCCCTGTCCAAAGTCGTCTTAGATATTCTTGGAACCAGGACCAGGTGTTGGCTATTACCTGGTCATTGGCCACGTACCATTATTCTCCGCGTTCGTTTCGGATTACTCGTCCGAATTTGCGAGTTATTTCCCTGGCCCTATCCTTGCCTACATTGGCATTCAGGTTTGCCATGATAATCATAATTTCTTGTGACTTACACTGATCTTTGGCGTTGTGTAGCATGGAGTCAAAGATTAGCTTTCTTTTTTCGTACCTTGTGCCGTCGGGGGCATACACTGTTATAGTAGATATGTTGAAAGGCTTTCCTTTCAGTTTAACCACAAGAATTCTTTCAGATAATTGACAGTATACAAAGAAGCATTTCCTGACATCAAGTACTATGATCTGTGGTACTCATATGAGCATGTTGGCAGAAGACATAAGTAAATCCCGAGGCCAGCGACCAAACCAATCTAAATTCACGGTTGATTGCTCATACCAACTGAAACTGAGATACAGTGAAGATAACAATAATATTTACAGGAAAAATACACTTGATGTCTATTTTACTGAGAATCGTAAAATAAGCTTAGACCTATTTTTTCGGGACCGGTAAAATATCCTCTTCCTTTTAAATGTAAATCTCCAAGACTGGAGACATATGGCCCCTTATAACCAGACTGTTAAAAAAAATCAAATCCAAGCACTGTCCGGCATACTTGGATAAATATAGAGTATAAAGGAAATCCATGACTCTGTCTAGCATTGGAGTACCTCCGCCTGTATGTACAAATTGGGGTACTTTCTCAGCTCGACTAACTTCCTAAAGTCCTAAATAATCTAGTGCAAGCAAGTCTCTTCTACTTCCTATTTATTTCTTTATAATTTTTATTTTTTATTTTTAATATCCAATAAATTGGATAACAATTCCATCTGATAGCAAAAAAGAGGTTAGATTTTAAAGTATCAATAGAAATCATTTTCTGGTTTAGAATAAAAATTTACGTATTGGGCAGTGAAAATATTAGGTTGGTGCAAAAAATAATGACGTAATAATGCCGTTTTTGACGTTAAAAAATACGTGAAAAAACGACATTATTACGTCATTATTTTTTGCACCAACCTAATAGTTTTATATTACTGAAATGTAACATTTTTTAAGAGTAGAGTCAAAAGTTTCAGGTTGCTAAGGTTTTACTTTACAGTAAAGTATACTACGTTCTCTTGATTTCTTCACTATTCATTAGTGAAATGGTTTTCTGTATGTTACGCGTTGGATATCTGGACAAGTCTCGTCATTTTCATGTCACAATAGCTTGTATAAAAATGAGTGAGCCAACTTGCTCGCCCATTAACATCTGTTCTGTCGAGGCAGAGAGAAAGTAGATATTACCTCTGTGATAAACCTTAGCTGTTTCTAATCTCGTTCAATTTTATTTCAAATATATCTACACGTCTTATAAAATAAATGTGACTAAAAACCTCAATGTTGTGACAAACTAGTAAAAACGAAACCGAAAGGCTAATTTCGATTGATGCAAACTGGCCTAATCAGCCAATCTTATCTCTTCAGCGTAGAATTAAGTCGCATGTCGATGTATAACCTATGTTTACCGAACAATATTCACCTCATTAAAGGCGTCGAGACTAGTTAGGCAGCTGAATATAAAGCATCATCGAACTCTTAATTGTGTAGTTCTTTTCACGCTATGCGCAAATCAGGCAGTAATTTGAGCCAATCCTATTTCTTGGGTAGTGATGATGATTATAAAACCAGTGCATGTCCCCGAAGGTAAACACATACAAACGGGTAATCATGATAATTGTTGATCTTGACTATGTGAGGAGAAACTTTTCTGGCATTGATTCAAGGAATCTATGGTTTGCTTTAACGATATTTACTCGATACAGCAACGCGTTTTTTTTTCTCCATAAATTTGCTTTATGGCAACTGTTTGCGATCGTGTGCATGTAACACTGACTTGAATGATGATCTAAATTTGTAAGATAGACGTTTTCTTTTTTGTACGTACTGTGTCCCATCAGATCTTAGTCGATCATGACTCTTCAGAAATATCTGCCCTTTGCAGATCTAAATAAATTTTGTTTTTTTCTTTAGCCATCCATTTTTAAAAGCTCATCAATTATATACGTTATTTTCCTTTGCCTCCAATCTGTCATGTGAGTAACAGATTTTCCTCAATATTTTTCAAGACCTACTTCTTCATTATGTGCCCTAGAAACGTGCCACTTCGTGATGTAAAGTATGAATTTTTTCTTTTTGTTTTCCGTTTTCCCCAAAATCTCGTCGTTATTTACATTTTTGGTCTATGTTGTTCTCAGCATCTATAGAACTGGATTTCATTTGCTTCAAGGATCTTTTCATCTTGTCCAACTTTCACTGTCATATTGCTTCCCTGTTGAAGACATAGATACGTTTGCTATAAGACTTGTGTGACATAGTTATAATTTTAATGAGATGCCATCATCTGAGGAGAGCTGTATGCAGAATGTTGATTAGGTTTAAGGCTCCAAATTTTAAAGTTCAGTAATGTCTTACGGGACGAAAGGTTTGCAGGTTAAAACATTGGTTATTGAATTTTGGTGGTACATTAATTTTTAGTTCGATCTAAGTCTGTACGATTCGTCCTGAGTAGAAAAGACTTAAGATACGGTGGAAACACAGCGAGCAATGGATAAGCAGTAATAAATAGAAACAAAACGAAATATTCCTAGAACAAATATACTCCCGTATTTGAAATAAAGGGTTCAGTTCTAAATTCTTTGAATATTACTGAGAGATACTAGGATTAGGTGAATTGACTGAAAATAAGCAGTGTATTTGGTTTCTCAGCAGTTTGTAGTTAGAACGAGAAGTGGAGTTAACTGTTTCGTGTCACTACTTGCTATACTACAAGAATTAAGGACACAATTTTCGTGTGTTTTCTAGAGATTCAATTTGTGTACACGCGATAAATATATTTTTCAAGTTTCCTTAAGATAGTCAGGCTAATTTAGTCCACGACAAAATTATCAGTTGCACAAGCTGCAAATATAAACTAGTTAAAATTTATCGAATTGAAGCTATTTCTTCTTATTCCAAAAACTAATCCTATATAAACGTCTGTGAATAAATTAGGACAGTATTGCTATTTATTAAAAATTGTCAACAGACAGTTCGCTCTTAAATCAAAGAAAAATATTACTGTTTTTGGTAGGATGTTCATAGTAAGGTTGCAAGTTAAAAAAATACTTTGAATTTACGCACTTGAATCTTATTTTCAGTTAAATAATAATGCATTGGTAAAGGTTTTTTTCTTATTTACCTTGAATTAGACGATCTTTACATGTTAACCGATATTGAAAGAAAATTGAGATGATTTTTCGACCTTCCATACCACCTCTTTCTTCAGATACAGTTTAAGTTTCATATCAATTCGTCAACTAAGGCATCGATAAAAATTACTCGGAAAGTATTTACTACTACTCTGGGAAAGGCTATAAAAGAAAATACTTTTTTAATCCCCGCACTAGGAAAGGCGATAATGCTACTAAGACGCAAGGGTTTGCTGGTAGTGGAAGAGAATGAGAAAACTTTGGTTAGGAGAAATGACAATAACAGATTGCGATTGACGTTGTATTTATTTTTTAAGATTGTAGTTGACAGGGAAGCAAGAAATCGGAAAGGACTTCCATTGGTGAGAAATGCGAGAAAAGCAAACTATACTACGGTAACAGTTATTTATATCAACGGTAAAATGATGAAACCTAGCAGCTAATCACGTAGTACGGTTAAATCTATGCGGTCGAGATACCAAAAGAGAAGGGATCATTAGAACAACTGTTATTGAAATAGTTAAAGCAATGACAGTGAAGCGAAACCAATTCAAGACTGTAGGAAAATGACTGAAGCCGAAATGCCATGTCAGAATCGATAACATTACAGACCCATCTTTGGTTGTTTTGTTTTGTTTTTTCGGAAGAAGAGAGGGGAGCGGTGCACCAAACTAGATATGGCAGTAATGTTCATTTCACAGGCGAAAAATGCTTTTTAGGTTTGCATACTTGAATATCTTTCTCTCTCTCATAATTCGGAGATGAGAAAATCTCCGCCTTATTTAACGAATGACATTCGCATATTGTGACACTTACAGCATCAAGTATTGTTTAGTTCTTGCATATCCACTTAGATGGTAAAGTCCAGTGTGCTAACGGTACCCATTTACTTTGACTCCTTAAACGCCAAATAATTTGCAAGTAATTTATAACTACTTGGCCCCTCCTCAACCATCATCGAATTATTAGGAGAAATCGCCATAGCTCTGGATCGGAATAAAAGATAAGCAACATTTTCTATATTCTTATCTAATAAGCCAGGTATTGTTATTTTTATGTAAGAATATTAATGATATGATCTCAGTTTTATTTTCATGTTTTTATTTCTATGGACGCGATAGTGAATATATATTCTTATATTTATCTATTATTAAAGCATTCTCGTGTAATTGTTCTTTTAATATTTTAGTTCCATCGGATAAAGGTGACCATGATTCTCCGAAGATTCTTTTTCTTAGTTATAGGTTGGGAAAGTTAGTGGGATAGTTTTCTGTTGCTTCCACCACTGTTTAGAATTTAAAGATTACATTCTCTGAGACAGATTATCACTAAAGGCTAGAGTGTCTAGTCTACAGTAGCATAATAGCCTATATGTGGCGAGAGAAGAGATAGATTTATACTTTTACCAGCTTATTAGTGCGAAGGTGAAAGATTTAAACTCGGCTTGACAATTTCACTTTTCAGACATATATCCACAACACCACACTACATCCACATCCTTAACAGAATTACTAAATAAATTTAAAATTTAACTTTTCATCTTTAATTTCGCTAAGATAATAATAAAAGTTGCGCTCAAAGTTGTAACTTCTGTAAATGCAATTGAGCTTGATAGTTCTGATATTCATTGAATAATGCGTTTGATCAGATTGGAGCCTTACAGTTAACTCAGTGGCGTGCAACAGAATCATCCTAGCTATTTTTCCATGGAAGAGTCATTTTCCATTTTGAAGGTGTTTAATTTCCCTGCAGATAATGACTGTAATTGCTCTGAAAGTGTGTATATGTTCAGCATTGTTCATTGATACGAACGCCAACAGCCAGTTTCAAGCTGATATACAAATATAAATTTGGCGACTACTGACGACTGTATAATCTTTCTAAACATTTTATGTTCTCGCGTGTTTACAGTTTTCAATGGAACGAAATTGCATACTTTACAACAACGCCATTTGGGCCTTGAGTGTTTCTCATCCGTAGTTGTGCATCATTCTGAATGTGCTCTCGGATAAATGCATCGCTAAAACAGATCTTCAAGTCAGCCAGGAACACTAACATTGAAACTATGCTGTAAATAAATATCTATCGGGAAAGGAATCTTATTATATTTTCTTGTTTAAAGAACTCTTCTCTGACCGGCGAGAAAGTCAGTTCATTCAAGGACCTTTTTCAGGAGAAACCTTATCCTTATTTCTATCAGCTACTGTTAGAAGACAAAATAAACCGGCAAGTGGAAGGTATGAGTATACAAAATACGTTAATATGATTCTTCATCAGAAATAGAGAAGAAGCAGACGAAGAGTTGAGTTTCAGCAATTCAGGATTTTCAGTTTCTTTTGGGACGAATTCAAGAAATCCTGCTTGACTATGATCCGGAAAGCAACCTCAGAAATCAAATCCAGAATTTGTTATATACAAGGTGTCCCAAAAGTCTGGACACACAGGAAATCTCATTAAGTATATTTTTACCTACACCGATTAAACATGATTTAGTCAACAGAAGAAAGAAATGACTTCATTTTCTGAGGTATGCTAAGGAAGGTGCGCACAATGAAAATCACAGACGCAACACGATAGAATGCATAAACAGTGCATGTGATAAAACTGGCGGCAATGTTGATCTGTTGCATCGAGTTAACGTGAATTTCGCAAATTGCATCAAATTTTGCATCACAAACGATGGATATCATATTGAAGATGTTATTTATATTCCATTTCAATAAAAGGATGCAAATGTCATTTTTGAACATATGCATTTTGCCTATGTATTTAGACTGTAGGGAGACCATATGTAACGTATTTATTTGCTTACAAACAAGTTAATATTATTTTATTCTTCAAAGTTAACTTAAGAGGATGCCCAGTGGCAATTTCGAATAAAAGCGTTATTGAAAGCAATACATTGACCGAAATAGTTTAACAGAATTAAACTTGCTAACTCAAATGTGAAGTACCGAGTGCACATCGAACTCATTACAATAGTTAGATTTACTGAACGTCGTGTAAAAGAACCTCCCAGTGACTAAAGTATTCCGTACAGTAGTAATCATAGTTGATCCCAAGGAATTCGTTCTTCTCTTATGAACTGGTATATTTCGCAGTTCTACATAAGTAGCTTTGGTCTCGTCTCTCAGATCATAAATGCATTTGACTTCATTTGTGTACTTGTAAAATTTTAAATACCTGAAAATATTAACCTTTACTTAACTCTTCACACGGCTGCTGCTCGAATGCGTCGCATAATTAAATTCTACAACTGATATAATGCATATATTATATCCAGTATATTTTAATGACGCATAGTGGGTGTCTAAATGCCACTGTATTAGCAAACTATGATGCTTTTCCATGAAATGAAATTAAGCCAAGTTTGCGTTCAATGTTATAAGTAAAATCAGATACAGGACTTGTTCAACCTATCAGACAGTATAATATATTCAGCCTTCGATCTTGGTTTCTGCAGCTGTGACGCATGTGACGATTGATTTAAGAAGGGCTTTATTGATTTGGACTTTTTTTATGACTTGATGACGTAGCAGAGAATATGGAAAGTTTAATTGATTCGAATTGCCGATAATCGACAATGTATGGAGAGAATATACTGTCCAACCTTTTCTCATACCTTAAAAAGTCGATGGGTGGGGGGTCTTAAAATGTAATGGCACGAGTAAAAACACGCTACAGATAATATTTGGGAGGAAGTGGTTATTGTGGTTTGCAAAAGAAAAAAAAAAGCTCTAGTAGTAGCATTTCTAATAGAATTTTACTGTGACAGATAATTTTCCATTTTCATCGTATCTTTTAACATTTTGCCTGTTTAAAATTATCAAAAAAATATGACTATGTAGACTTATTACATAAACACAAAGAGTATATATATATATATATATATATATATATATATATATATATATATATATATATCTCCAAGTATATAATTGGTATATACGGAATGAATTCCAATAACCAACAATTACTTTTTATTTTATTTTCAACATCATCACTTGCTAAGACAGTGTGTTGAAACAAAATGGCTATTTTTTAGAGATTTTATAATATACTTATGTTATAATTTTTTTTAAAAAAATTATATATATATATATATATATATATATATTTGTTCAGATTGTTATCAATGACATATTCAGGACATTTGGACTTTTCAAGTGATATGCATTGGAATTTAAAAACCGAACCTTTTATTTCGCCCAGCGGGCTAGATTGTTCTAGTTCCACGTGCCATGCATTTGTACGGACACACGCCCCACTTAATAATGTAAACAGTTAAAATATCAAATACACACACATATATATATATATATATATATATATATAAATTGTTTTTTCAAGTTGATTTATCTTTATATGAAAATCCCAATGGTGACTTGATTCCAAGCTTTTAACACCAAACTGCATGAAGCAGAGTTTCTGCTGTTGTGTTTTCAACGCTCTATCCTAAAAATATTAACAAAAATAATCGAGGTTTGTCTCTATATTTAGCGGCTTTAAATTTTGGCGAATGCTCGCAAATATCAGCAATACGTGCGTTGCTTTTTGTTCTTATAATAAGCACGGCATAGATCGGCACAAGTCTTAAGTTATCTCTATAGAAATGAACACAAACAGTTGGTTCGCAATTCAAAGAGAACTTTATCAATAATACATTATTTATACTTGTAATTATTATTGATTGTCCATCGCGGTTTCTAATACATATTTGTGCACGTAATACGCCAGTGTCTGTCTAGAGCAGGCCTTAATAATCATTAGAAACGGCATACACATAATTTACTACACGTTATCAACAATTCCTACTTTTATTGAATGAAAGATAGGAATTTACTTTAAATCCTGTACCAAAATATCATTAAATTTAACCAAAATAATAATGTAACAAATTTTACAAAAGAAGCTCAACGATACCATATCGGAGCAAGAACATGGAAGATACTGGCAGGACTAACACTGCACTTATTTGAAGATAAATCAAACGATGGCTTTACTCGAAGGCATTTCGATCAACACACATATTATATATATATATATATATATATATATATATATATATATATATAATATATATAATTTATTGAAAGTATCGCAAAATTGTGAAACCCAGGGTTACAAACTCATAATCATACAACTGAATAAATATATATATATATATATATATATATATATATATATATATATATATATATTCCAAGATCATTTCTGTGGACGAGACAGATTGGCATAAAATGACAATTGAAAAATCTTAATTTTGCCGACGCGTTTGTCTTCCGACTTTTTTAAGGCAAAAATGAAATTGAAATGTTTTTTTTGTTATAGTTACATTAAAAAAATCCAAATTTAAAAAGTTAGATGCTTCTGTCTATGCATTTTTTTTCTGGTTAATGTAAATTACCTTTATAGTAAGGGATTTTCTTCCATGTCTGGGAATTTAACTATATTGTCGACATGGAAAAAATCTCTTACTATGAAGCGTCTATCTTTTTAAATTTGGATTTTTTAATGTAACTATAACAACAAAAACATTTCAATTTCATTTTTGCCTTGCAAAAGTCGGAAGACGAAACGCGTCGGCAAAATGTAAGATTTTTTTTCCAATTGTCATTTTATACCATATATATGATGCGTAAGGATTTAAAAAAAGACATTATAAAGAATATATTTAAAAGAAAATTAAAAAAAAACTGTTCCCATACAACTTAGGAGTGTAAACAAAGCATATTTCATAGAACCACCTTGTGTTTTCAGGCAGTTTCTACTCGGAAATGACTGTAAGCTCAAATCGTTGAAAAAGACGTGATGAATTATCACCTTTCAGAATATAGATATATATTCAGTCCCATGTGAAATGAAATCACATGTTTGAACGCCATTTATTGTAAAACGCCACGAATTTTTGTTCCAACACCATGCATATATACACACACACTCACAAAGGTGTCTGGTATATTGTAAGGACAAATGATTTCCTTTTAGGTGTGTAACATTTTACAGTGACATCTAAGTTTCTTAACGTATGATTCATATTCCCAAAATCTTGATCATATTTCAGCTCGTTATACTTGTCTGTAGATCTGCATAATTCCAGAAAATGTCTGCACAAAGTTTGATGGAATTGATCTTCTGACAAAACCCGATAACTTCGATATTTGTAGACTTCTCTGAATTCTTGACAGTGGTCGTGGTGAGGGAAATTAATCCTGCAGAAATTGGACACCTCTGAAATATAGTCTGCCTCATGCTGCAAAATTCCAAAGAAAACCTAAACCTGTTTGCTGTGGAAAAAAGGACACCCTTAAGAGAGAATATCATAAAAGGAACAATATTCTTAAGGAGGAATACCATGTTCCATCTTGAACATTATATTAATATTAACTCCCCTTATCGCAGTACGACACAAGTTAAAATACCTAGGAATTACGTGTTGTAGGAATGTGATGTTAAATATTATAATTAAATAAACAATTGTCCCCCCCACCCCTTCCTTCTTTTTTTTTCAGCGAGTAGATAATAACTTGAAAAGCCAAGAAAGATTTAAAAAATCCGTTTTTGCAGAAACTCAGATACTTTGTTACCTTGTAGGAAAACTTTTATTTCAGCCACCAAGCTTTTGACTTTGCATTCAGTTTGACGTTGGTAAATTATTACTTTATTTCAAATCTAATAGTTGATTTAATGATACTGATCTAGGAAATAGAATTAAAAATTTTAACAATTATTTTTTTCATTTTATTGTAACTTACCGTCTTTCACTTGTGAGCGGATCAGAGATAATTCTATGGTGAAATTGTAACTCACGCACCTCTGACAGCCAATCCTGCACATCAACCTTACTAACCTGGCCACGAAAATTGCTGCTTACAGAAGTCCGGTCGCAATCATCTCTATTCTTGATGACCCCGATGCACCGCCATCTGGATTAGCACAATTGTTACATTATTTTAGTTTCTGAAATGAAGCAATGAAAATATTAATTTCTAATTAGTATTTCTTCATTTTATTTCTTTAGGCTTCTATCGCAGCTCTCAAGCAATCTTCAGTCAGCAACGGAGAACGAAAGTAATTTTAAATGTGATATTTTTAGAGTTAAATGAATAAGAAATATTTTACGGAGACTTATGCTAGTTTTACTGTCTAGTTTTGAAACCCAAGAGGTATCTACTAGAGGTAAGCAAATCTCCTCAACCAAAAGACCTGCTGAAACTGAAGTCAAGTCCAATAGTACAAATAATCGATATAAAGATAAAATTGTTGTTTCTGTTTCGGTGTTCAAGGTGTGACATTAACTGACTTGAGAAGGATTAATGATTATCTCCGAGTTTTCTGTATCAGCATGTACTTTTCCCTGTTTATTTTTTTTTCTTCCAACAAGAATATTTTATTGCTACAATTTGTGGGACATAATTAGATGCTGAGTTGATTTGAGGACAAGAACAAATTTGACAAAACACCGCATTTGCAGATCATTTCACAAGGCTTAATTTCACTGGCTTTTCAACCTGAAAATTTCATCACTTATGAATTGGAACGTATATACATTCTATTTCTTGATAAATATCGACGGGGCTATTTATTCATCAAACTGTAATTGTCGCTCAGAATCTATTCTGTATTTTTCGGCGCTAAATCAGTTTACAGGTTTTCATTTTGATTGATTTTTCTTAAGTGGTTCTGCCCCATGAAATTGTTATGATGTACATTTAGAATTTTAGAGGGTCTGGAATTTATCCAACCTATTGATAGGTTTATTAAAGTAGTGTTATGTAAATATACTATAACCCCGTTCCATGTTGAATGTATTAATAAATTTCCTTTCAAATTATTTTTTTTGTGATTTTCAGTTCATTATTATATTTAAAATATCTGCAATAATTTCCAACAGTAAAATAACTATTAGTGTATATACAATGTAAACTTAATTGGCTTTATGCCAGATAAATTTGTACATTTTTATAGAACGACATCGTATGTGCAGAACACAGCTAAAACAAATCGAAAATAAAAACTTTGAAAATTTAGTAATCTGTATTCCCTTCCCACTCGTTAGAAATACTTAATTCTTAATACAAAAAAAAAAACTAATGCTAATAGGATAGTGACGCCTAAATAGTAAAATCAAGCAAACTGAATATTTAATGTAGGTACCTTCACGAGATCGTTAAAAAACAGCATAGCGTGATGAAAAGGACGCCAAACTGGACGAAAATAAAATTTTATCGTGTAAATGTTTGTTATTATTGAGACGAAAGATCAAAATATTTAGGGGTATTTTTTTTTTTTTTTTTTACATTTTTAAACGTCTCTCGCACGTCCGAAATTTTCGTTTTATATATATATATATATATATATATATATATATATTTTATTTTTATTCAGCAAAATTGACAGATAATCAATCATGGCAACCATTTTTTTTCATTTTTATAAAAAAATGAAAACCTGAGTTAGAAATTCTTTTAAAGATCAATTATTTTTTAAAAACTTATTTTAAGAAAATCAGAAATTATGTTTTATTTAAAAAATTTTGAACCAAGCTTAACTTAGCTTTTACACCGAAAAGATGTAATTTGAAAATAAAACAAAGCAGGTGAAAACCATTCGCGTCACTTGACATTTGATGAATGACAAATTGACGGATTACGTGAGGATAATTTTTTCTACGGAAGGAGAAAAGTGACATTATTAAGATTTAAGTGAACAAATTATTTACCTCGTTATTTTTAAGGAAAACGTTCAGCGCTCTTTTTTTCTTTTTTTTTTTTTTCTTTTTAGCTTTCACTTTTACGTTTACGATGCTTTATGGAAAATATATTATAAAGAAATTAAAATAAAACTGTTAAGAGTGAGATTAAATTTCATAAGAAAGGTATCTAATTAATTTATAGGTACCTTTCTCATGAAATTTTATCAGAAGTGTACATAAAATACTATATTTTTATGTACATTTACTACATTTTACTGGGTTATTTGTATTTCCATTCATTTTATTAATTTTGATATTTCATTTATGAAAAAGATGACATAACTGAAATTAATATACAGATAAGATCATATAAATTTCATAAGATGATAGTGATACTTGTAGGTACACTTCTCAATTGAAATTGAAAAATCAAATTAACTTCTCCACACGTGTTTCGCAAAAGTAAAGGCCTTAACAGCGGAGAACAATGCTTAACTCAAATAAAGCAACTTAATTGGTCTTCCGTACTTTATAATTAGAGCACGATTATAAACACATTACATTTCTTAATTACTGCGGGTCTTCTGATTAGTTACAACGATACAATTTACAACGCGCTAAAAACGATTTATCTCATAAGGACACTTAAGTGGATGCGGCTTTTAACTAATTTTATAATATTTTAATAACTTAAATGGAAAATCTATTATAATTGAAGAAATAACAAATAAATGTATTAAAAATTCATTTTTCATTGGAAAAAAGTTTGCTTTCAGAAAATATTGTCCATATTCATAAAAACAACTAAAAGCAAATAAAAGTATTTTAAATTAAATATCTTGGTTTTATTTATTTATTGAATTTTGTATTTTACAACTCAGAGCTGATTTTCAGGTAGAGGGATCCAATTAAAAACAAAAAAAAACATGATTTGCATTCCTAAAGCCTTGTGCCTTTAACTATTGTAATTACTAAAGTGGACTTGATTTCTCGAGTTTTCATAAAATTAGTTATGTGGGTAATAAATATAAAAAAAATATTTCTGCCATGACTTCAATAAAAACAAACATTGATAAAAATTTCGATCATCTTTAAATAGTTTCTGAAAGTTTCATTAACATCCGACAATTATTTTTATTTTTGCAAGATTTTCCAAATTAATGTATGTCATACAAAAAAAAAATCGTGCTAAAAGTTGTATATGTTAATTTACTAGTTCTGGTGTTACAAAGAGAAACAAGGATTTTTAAATCAAAATTCAGGATGTTCTAAAAGGAAGGAAAATTTTTTAAAAAATGTTGGGTCTTTCCTCTTAATGATATCATAAACATTTAGACGCTAAAATTTTGTTTTCATCAAGTTTGGCGTCTTTTCATACTGTTTGTTTTTTTTTTTTGTCTCATGGAGGTACCTAATTCAATGTTATTTACAGATCGGAGTATTAAAAAGTCGGGTGCTCACATGCTATGCTTGTGGGAGAGATATAAACCTCATCTGAATATATTTTTGTTCTTAGAATATCAACGCGTTTTAACATGTATGTGCCGAAATTTATGACGGTGTGCCGTCCTTTGGTGTGAAGTCTCCAAAATTTCCAATCGTTCATTGTCGTCGGATGGTAAAGAATTGAATTTATTTCTGAAAGGGTTTTGTATATATAAAAAAACCTGTCATAATTCGCTAACATTTGTTTTTTGACGACTTCATAAAAGGTTATTTTTTTTTTTTTTTATTAATATTATTTTGATTTTTTTGCTTATTATTATTACTTTTATTTTTTTGCTTATTCTTATTTTTATTTTGTTTGCTTATTCTTATTTTTATTTTATTTTTGCTTATTCTTATTTTTATTTTATTTTTTGCTTATTCTTATTTTTATTTTATTTTTTGCTTATTCTTATTTTTATTTTATTTTTGCTTATTTTTATTTTATTTTTTGCTTATTTTTATTTTATTTTTTGCTTATTTTTATTTTATTTTTGCTTATTTTTATTTTACTTTTTGCTCATTTTTATTTTATTTGCTGCTCATTTTTATTTTATTTTTGGTTTTGCTCATTGCTATTTTATTTTTGGTTTTGCTCATTGCTATTTTATTTTTGTTTTGCTCATTGCTATTTTATTTTTTGTTTTGCTCATTCTTATTTTATTTTTTTTTGCTCATTCTTAATTTATTTTTTTTTGCTTATTCTTTTTTTTTTGCTTTTTTTTTTTTTGCTTATTCTTTTTTTTTATTTACCTAACGAGTTCTTATTTTCTATATATTTTTACACACACACACACATATATATATATATATATATATATATATATGTGGGTTATGCAAGAAAAAGATATTAAATACGAACCCTTATATAACATTTGACAAATAAGATGAACTTTAACCATCATGTTTTAAGAGTTAAGACGAGTTTGTTTCGCACAATTTAACCAAACTTCAAAATAATTTTTTTTTTACCAATAAATGATAAATAAATGTATAAATTTTGTATTATGAAAGCAAGTACTGTCCGACAGGTCATACCAAATTGTGTACACTTCCTTTATCAATTGTTCACTTGTAATTTTCGGTCCAACCCACTTCAGAAAATTTCAGCAAACATTTTATTTATTCATTTTTCGGTTTAGCCGAAGACTTTTTAGCACCTCAAGTACTTTGAAATTAACAAAACTAGAAAGATTTTGTTTGTTTAGCCTCCTTGTCTGACTTTGGAACATGGACGCTCAAGTTAAGAAGGTAATTAAGAAATCTATTTCAAGTTTTCAACAATTTGAGGTTCGATCAGATATTCCAAGCGAGTGAGTATCCAGTCCACATTAACCTCTATGGATACGCCTCCATTATAGCTGCTGCCTTGTAACTGAATTTTCTCATGGAACACTTCTCTTGACTTGATACTGACAACAAATTTAATTTTTTTTTCCTACAAGTTTTCGTTGCTATAAAACTATTTTAGAAAACGTGTCATTGAGACGAGAAGGTAAAGGTCATAAGTCTGAAAGGAAAATTATATAAAGGTAAATAAATAGAAAACTGTGAGGTTTGGCTATTTAATATGCACGACTACTGAGCGGAATTTATAGATAAGTCGATGTCTATTCCCGCGTAAAGTAAATATTCTTTATGCATACGATTGCAAATGAATATCGAAGCGGTCGTCACGATGTATTCGTTACGACAAAATCTATGTATATTTATTCGTGTATCTTCCCGGGTTTATATAAGCTTGGCATAGATGTCAGCCAGTATCATAAAAGTTTTTACAAATCCGTGCCGAAGCATTCGTGAGGAGACAGTTAAAAACGTGTATTTTTAGCCAAGCTACCGTATTTGATGTAATATATATGTATGGCACAAAGTCTCAAGTAATCGTGACTGAGGGTTTGAACGCGCTGACCTTGTTCAGACTGTTGAGCACATTAGACAACGCACGCTCTCCTAGAATTGTAACTAAGATCCGCTCAGCATAGCTGTAGTATAAACAACAGGTGGGCTATGTGAGTGTTGAACAAGCACAAATGTGTCTGAGCAGGCGTCTTTAACAGGGATAAGACGGGCACTCTCGGATACGAGCGGCTATTCATACATATTACTACCCATTCCAACTTTTTAACCTATAGATCAAAAATATCTTCCGTGTCTTAGACGCGAATTTGAGGCTACTGCATAATGTCAAGATTTACGTACGATAATTTGGAAGATTTTTCTATGTCTGTAATGGATCGTTATGTGTTTAGTGTCTTTGGAAGCGATAGCTGTCTCGTACCAGAAACAAAAAGCCGACGGACACGCTACACACATATATTATTACCTCTTTACTTCTCATTGTCCGTTGCTTGATTAAGCAAGCGAAGTTGCTTGATGTGTTCCGTGCTTCCCCACACAACTCTGTCATCTACCACTGTTTCCCAGTAATGACGATTGTATACACAGATGACGGTTGTTTCAAGGTGTCTGATCAGTGGGATCAGATACTAAATCCTTGAATGGGCGAGTTTTTGGAAGAAAACCATTGAGTGGTCTTAATATTTATTATTGCAAAATTACAATAATTGTGGCACACAGCCAAAAGGGAAAGTGGGGTCAGTCTGGTCATCATTATTTATCTTGTATCAAGTTAATCGGATTCACGACCCATTCACTCATTACAAGTAACACATATATACCACAAGAAGTCATCGTTCACCATTTACTCCTACATATACCACAATACCCCATACACACGGGTAACCTACAAAAACAAGCCGTGATTTAAGTATTTATCTTGTAAAAAACTTCATAGAAAAATATATATAAAAATTTAAAGATGACATGAAATGAGGGTAAGGGTATGAATACTCAATTACAAACTAAAATAGAATAATGGTTTTATAAGCGGATTAGATGTGGCACAAGGCCGAAAGTGTGGAGCATTTAGTGAGGATCGTGGATTGGATGTAGCACAAGGCTGAAAATATATATTACTCCGTGTGGATCGAACTGACTACTCAGTCGTAATTGATTTAACGAGACATGCTTGCTAACAATTCCACGACGTTGAAATGCCCAAACCGGGAGGGGGTCTTACATGACATTAATTTTATGAAATAAAATTTATATAAGAAATAAAAATGAACTGATATTAAAATTACCCTGCCTTGTAGCAATGTAACAATTTATTCGAATTTTGACTTGTAAATGCATTCGAAATAGGAGGGTACTTTTAAAATACCAACCAACAAAACGCATATTATCTCTTACATGGATTCTGTAGCAGGGCAATTCTTGGCTCTTTAATACACTCACTCTCATAGGGCACTTCGAGGTGGTGTAATGGGTAGCAAGCTTGTCTCGCTAGAGCTAAGAAATGAGTTCGATCCTCACTGGGTGCCCCATACTTTAAGCCTTGTTCACATCTAAGCTAGGCTTTGAAAAATCACTACACTTACTCGAATAGTTTATATTTTTTCCTTCCTTGTATAAATAATGTTATTCTCAAATTAAGAGTGCGACATTTTACAAATACCAAATTTTAATTTATGAATACCTAAGATGGTATGATAAATTACAGTTTTTTTTTTTTAAATAACGGTTTTCAAATATATATATATATATATATATATATATATATATATTTAATTTAAAATAAACTCAATTTGGCACAAAAGTAAAGAAAGGGACATTTGTCATCTGTGCTTTTAATAGCCGACTGTATATCACTGGAAATAGACTGAAAAAAGTTTTCAGAAGTGAGAAAGTTACCAGAACAAATTAAATATAATTTGGTCGGCCCAGTCATAAAAGTTCTTATCAGGTAAAAGTACGACTAGACAGGCGCGAAAAAGACTTTCCCAGATTTACACTTTTCTGGTTTCTCCATATTTGATAGTCATGGATCAATAAACCCAATCACAAGCAAACACTTGTCGGTTGTTCCAATGTTGAAGGTCAACTATTTATACAAAAATTCTCAATAAGGAAGCATTTTTCAACCTCTCTCTCTTTCCCCCGTTCTCCCTTTCTTTTTTTTTTCCTGTAATCATATCTATAAATGTAGGGAAAATTGGGTAAATGCGGCTGCTAATTTTGTTTCTGTGTCGAACAGTCTGTAGGAAGTGAGATCGAAAGGGATTTCCAGTAATGTAAATCTGACTGAACGAGAAAGGGAAGTCGATGTTTTAAAAAAAAAAATATATATATATATATATAATATAAAGAAATCTTTTTTTTTAATATTAACGAAATTATTTTTATTAATTTTATCTCGAGATACACTTTACAAAAGTTAAGGAAAATACGTGCTTGACGAATATGCAACTTGGCAAGCTGAAACCTCGAAAACCTGTTCGAAAATTTTTGTGAATATTAGATTGGAGAAGTTAAGTTGGTTGGTCGACAAGTCAACCATTGCTGGTTTGTTTAATGTCGAAAATTATTTTCTTATGCTTTAGTCTGATTACTCAGTTCTGGGATATTGTTAGTTTATTATCGAGTCAATAATCGTGTATTTACTAATTGGCTCCTTTTGAGGGGTATAAGTCCTCCATAGAAAAATGCAATCGGACGTTGAGACGAGACGATAAGGCCACGTTAAAGAGAATGATCAAAACGTTCTTCGTAGTGATCGTCTCAAAATGCTTTGGGTGTTGTATTCAACGTTTTCTTTCTCCTGAACTGATTCCCAACCAATGTTAAAGAGCCAAGTTTGGCTCTATAGAAATGTTAATATTTTGAATAACGCTGCATATATATGCTAACATGCTAACATTTATATAGAAGTATATTAGAAAAGCCTAACTGATACAATAACCTAAAAAATGTCCAACTATTCACTACACATTTACACTATTTACATTGTTCGGAGTGTTGTTCTCATCGTTAATGTCATGTTCACATTTCGGCCGTTGTATGCTCCGACCTTTTTTAGATGATATTTGTTGGAATTTCGAACCGGACCCTTTTTCGTCCACCAGGGTAGATTGTTCTAGTTCCACGTACCATGACTTTTGTGGATATCTGTTTCATTTATTCCCCTTTAGTGGCTCAACTCTCTTTTTAATCTCTGCTGTGGTCAGGTATTGAACTGAAATGGTCCAGTGGATAAAAGCGTTGGTTGAAGTAATCCAGTGACTCCAGCCAAAGAGTTGTGAGTTCAATACCTGCCCCCTCATAAAAAAAAAAAACAAAAAAACATAGAGTTGAGTTTTTTTGTTTTTTTTTGCATACAACATTCTTTCTCATTAAGCATACAGTGGAATTATAAATATTTCTTATTTTCAGGTTCATGTGCGTGCACGTTCATGTTGGGGGTTCGCATCACCCCTTACAATTTTCAATCATTTGACTTTTTTATCGTTTGTTCCTCTTGGTCGATTTCCCTCTATCCACAATAGTTTTTTTTTGTCTTCACTTGACAGACGTTGATTCAGTTTCTCTTCTGAGTTGAACTCGGTCTCTTCCTCCTCCGACATCAATATATACTAATACTAATCTCTCGTTTACATCCACACTCGCCAATATCTGGGCATTACTTGATTTTCTCCTATGCTTCTTCAGCTACCATATTGTCATATGTCAGCAATAACTACTAAGGTACCTAACATAGCAGAACAGTTCATTATGGTCTAAAAGTTATCTCTCTAAACTGTACTCTTCTCAACCATGGTACTCTATTTGTTTTTCAGTTGGTACCGACTAATTCTTTCTACCTGCCTTACTAATTTTGGCATCGCTTTGAAGGTAATTCCAAGAAGTTTCTCCACCACTGGTTTCCATACATTTGTCCAGGCCCATTTCGATTAACTTCACTAATGAATCTTTTTACTCGTATTTTTCTTTAGCCTGATTATAGGGGCGAAGGGAGACTGATACCCCAATATGTCGAACGCAGTGGTAACTCCAGTAAAGTCAATAGAGGATTTATCCTTATTGCTCCTGTGAGTCTTCCTATATACTCTCGATAGATCAAATAGAGCTTAGGTGGTCACTACCCAAACTTCATCAGATAAACTGATAGCTTGTGGTAATAAATCTCCACTTGACAATTTTTCTCAGTTCTCCGCTTATCTCCCTTAAACAATTCAAGGAAACACAACCTGTGATTCCCGGTCACATAAATGGAACTTAATGACGTACAAATCCCTAAAGAATCGGTTTGACATTTCCCTGCTTCCCCTGTCTTCATCAACATAAATCTTGTTTTCGCTGAATTTAAGGCTATATATTCTGTCTCAATTTGATATTTTGCAACCTCCCCTGGTTCTTGTTCTATTCGGGGGAAGGGTTGGGTAAATTTATCACCCGATATATCTCACTTTACATGTGCAACAACAGAAGGACATTAAAGCCAAGAGTTATCTTCTAGCAAAGTAATGCAACATAATACCTTGTTTTTCCATAACTATTTGGTGGTGTCTACCGGCAACTCAGTTTGTATTTTTAATAACGCCTTCAAGTGACCATGGATCATTATTTTCGGAGACAAGTCTCCCAATGATAAAATATCTTGCATGCTCTAACAAAATCATCAGTGACTGGTTGGTCTGGCGTACCTTATTTACAATTGTTATTAATTGAAATACTGCTGTACGAAGCTACTTAACTCAGGTAATTCAGTTGCCATGGTTCCGGAAATATTGGCTACTTGTCTTAACTCTTGCATATAACTTATTAACCAATTTATGCTTGCTGAATTTTTCGCCAATTCTAATCTTGTCACATTCAGTATCAATACATTTGACTGTGCCCCTTTTGCTAAATTTTTCCGGTTCGTCTCTACTCTTTCTAGCCTTCTCCTTATGATCATAACATCTGCTTCGGACACTGTTCCGAACAAAACGTTTAACGCCTTCTCAACAGTAGACACTACCGCTCGTTTCTGTCTTATCGGGAATAATTCAATTCCTTTCAAATAATTTTTCACATCCTTCCACTGGGACTCCATTATGGAAGTTTCCAGCTTAAGGAAGTAATCTGGGGTGCTGTCCATCTCTGGTATACTTCCGTGCTACATTCATTCTGACTGCACTCAGCTTAATCAGTTTACCTTCCAATTTATCTAAGAGTAATTCGTATGGGTTCAAATCTATCACGAAAGTGACTATTTTGATCTCGTCATTGTCACTTCATTTGTTTTTTCTGAAAATCGTATTTTAGCTGCGCTTCCAGGCTCCTACCTCTACCATCATTACTCACCGTGCGAGCCATTCCTGCAAGTGTAATATGTTTTCCTTGCATTATTCTGCCGACAATTCAGTGCTTATATACATATTTATTTAGTATATTTCCAGTATTTCTTGTCTTCTAATTTGTTTTTCGATTTCAACTTATTTTTGTGGCTAATCAACTTCCAGGACATTGATTGGTTTCAGACATGTGTGCGGAGCCCCCGTTCAAATGTCACCCATACCGCCGCCGGACATAAACAGGCCCTGGTGCCGACCGACCACAGCACCGATAAGTAAGTGTGCCCGCCTTCCATGACGTTCCCCACACATCTGTTCTCTCCAACCAAACTTATACTGTGATTTTTTTTCTAGATAAGTTATTTCTAATGATCCGATGCCGCCATGCACCCAGGCGTGCAATTTCCCGTAATGACATGGCGACACTGAATCCCCCACTCCATTCTTCTCATGTGTATTTCCCCTTATTAGGATTCATGGCGTTTCTTTGCTTGATGGGTAAATCTGGCTCAACCTCACCGACATGTAGTAAAATGATTGTATTGAATCAATTGCTAGGTCTACTGAGGAAATTTGGTTAGCTGCGTTGTGCCAGACAGTTCTTCTCAGCAGGATTCTTCTTTGACATTTATTAACCTACTATTCGCTCGGGCAATAAATATTTGCCGCCATATTTGGTCTGGTAACCCTGCTATTTTACACAAGATTTTGTAAAAAAAATCAAAAGAAATGTCTCATGTTATCACTCCTGACTTGGCATATAGAATTCATTCACTTTTTCACCGCCATGACATAACTTCCCGCATGGAAATTCTTCTTGTGAGCTTTCTTCTTTGATACTTCGGGCACATGAATTTAAGCGTATGGCCAGATTGGCGAATAGGTCTCAATGTTTTATTGTTGAAATTGCTCGATGCAACCGTCTATTTTATTCTAATAAATTTATTCTATCGTACATCTTGCCTTTGGAAGTAACTTTCCTCCCTGGAAACTATGTACTTTCTCCGGTCGAAGTTAGATTTGTCCGGAAAAGTGGTTAGCATGCTTTGATTTAAATATTTAATAGCTCTTTTCTTTATATTGTATATAGAGCACTCTTTTATATGACAGTTTTCCGGATAAATTTTATTAATATTAATTTTTCCTCCCCCTCCGTTACTTTATAAATAGTCTTGCTTTACTCCTCCCCTTCAACAATAATTCGCGTTGAAAATGTTTAAAAAATAAACAAAGCGTTCCTGAATCACTACTAACCTCCACTGCCTGAAGAAAACTTACCTGTGAAAAAGATAATAGGAAAAGTGATTAGTTTTTCTTGACTTTGAGATATATATATATATATATATAGTGACCTGACAACTGCGTTTAAGGAATTAAATGGACATCAGTGGATGGTGAGTCTGTACACACTTTAGATTTATATAGGCCCTGTCTCTGATAGTCATCATTATTATTCCGGAAATATGGCATGCCTTAAAACTAGTCTACTTTTAAATAAGTTTCTGTGATGCGTGAAACGTTTTAATTTTAAACATCCATAAGCTTGAGATTGTCTAGATTTATATAGGATCTGATTCCATAGCGTTAATGTCTCTATATATATTTCAAGAGAAAGGTTATCAGCACGAAAATCTAAAACAAATTACCCTCCGCTGAATT
Source organism: Acanthosepion pharaonis (assembly GCA_903632075.3). NCBI lineage: Eukaryota > Metazoa > Mollusca > Cephalopoda > Sepiida > Sepiidae > Acanthosepion > Acanthosepion pharaonis. The sequence continues at coordinate 1,201,328 of CAHIKZ030004028.1, read as the reverse complement.
CGTCGCATTTGTGCACTTCTGTCGGAGGGTACAACATTCGAAACACTATGCATATAACAAAAATGAGGGGAACTCTAACGCTAATGAGCCATATATAAATTACATTAGTAAATGAAAATCTGAAACTTGTAATAAAGATAAGTTCGATCCTCACACAGTGCTCTAAACTTGTAGCTTTGTACAAAACAAAGATAAAATTAATGAAGAAAGCCGAGCCAAATTTGTCAGGTGCGACGTTTGTTTAAATAATTCTAGAACATTTTTGTTATTCTCGATTTGCGACATCAAGTACTGTAATCAAATTGGTTGATATATCCTGGAGCAGTGTTAATTAACGTAGTCTCAAAGGTTAGTTCGAGCACCAGCAAGTACCTAACTAATATAGCCTTCTACTATACGAAGTTAAGATGTGTAAATATCAATAAACATAAGAGTTATTTCCCGTAGAGCCGAGGTTTTGCATCTGCCCATTGGATCGCGTTTTAATATGGAGAAAATGGGCCAAATGATTAGCACAAATAACTTGAAATTGGGGAATTATCTACTTAGATATATCTAGTTAGATTTTGCTTGAAATCAATGCAGAATGCATACAAGAATATTATTTCTCCTTAATCATGCCAATTAATGATCGCAGAATTCAATTTAGTCGCAATTTATTGCAAGGAAAGCATCTTTTGAATCTATGTATAAGACAGTAATCATATTTAAAATAATAATTATGGACCATGATGAATTAAGTTTCATAATTTGAGTTTAATGCGAACAATGGATGAATCAATATATTAATGTTTTGTTTGGAACAAAAGAAATGGTGGTCAATGTAACGAGATGCCATATATGATCCATTAGGAACACATTGAAAGAATAAAGAGAAATATTTGCCGTTGGATTATGACAATAATTTAATATTTATGCAGAAACATTATTATTTATTTAAAAATTATAACATAAACATGTTATAAAATCACTACAAAAATAGCCATTTTGTTTCAACACCTCTGCTGCTCAAATGATTATGTTGAATGTAGATTGTAGAATAAAGGTTTTAAAAGGTTCGAATTAATTAACCACCCCTCTTAAGGGGAAACTGTTACATTAGCTGAAATGACCAATAAAAATACAAGTATACGAGAATTTCAAAAACTTGACAATGAAGTAAGGTTATAAAAGCTATTAAATGCTTTAAAATTGGGTTTATACTAAAATTGAATTTATTCTAACTAATAAGTATTAAATTTTACTATAAAATTTGAAATTAAAATTAAAAACTACCCATTTCAAAAATTGCTGGTTATTGGAATTTATTCCGTATACACCTATCATACATATATATATATATATATATATATATATATATATATATACACACACACACATCTCCAGTGCATGTGATAGCATTTTTTTCGAAAATGTGTTAAAATAATCAATGAAAAATACTTTTTTTTTAATTTCATGTGGTGATATTGCAGATTCCTTAAACTGTTTCTGTCAAATTTACTATTGTTTTTTTTTTCCCAAGTAATCAAGATTTTCGCCACAAGTATTAAAATTTAAGAGAATTGTGAGATAATGAATTTTTGGTATTGCTCATGATTGTCAAAGATTCGATAACATACTTCATTAAGGAACCGAACTCTCTCTCTCACACACACACACACACACATAAATATATATATATATATATATATATATATATATATATATATATATATATATATATATATATATATATATATATATATATCAAGAACAATATTGAATGTTTTCTTGTGATACGTTTCATTCTTTAGGAATTAATCGAACAAAGCACCAATAGGACAAATTTAGTCAGATGAAGTCTGAAAGGACGGAACCCTCACAAGATATCTTTTTTCACTTTGTCATACATATCTCTCCTCTCTCTCTCTCACACATATATATATATATATATATATATATATATATATATATATATATATATATATATATATATAATTTGAAATAATGGCTGTATCACTTGTTTTGCTTATCATCCGGGGGCTACAATTTTTTTACTTCGCCAAATAAGACGCAATATTACTAATGTATCTGAAAATAATAACTTTAAGTATGGAAGAGTAATTTCAGTAAAATGAAACGGACACTTCTGTTCGATTTTATGCTTTAATCGTAAAAGGTCTTGTACTTCAAATGCTGCAACGGTTATGGCAAATTAGGATTCCAAAAGAACGCCCAGTGAGGATTCGAGTAACGCCAAGAGTTTCTTCTTTTATTCATCCACGTTCTTTACTCAGGACCATACATTCCCGGTTTATGAAGTTCCGATGTCAAGCAACTTAAACCTGAACTGAAAAAATGCGAGTAAAATCAGAATTCCTGTTATAAAATCAGAAATTTCTCGAAAAAATGACTTTGACATTCACGCAAGAGAGGCAAGGGGTAAACAACAAACTATTTCAGATATTTACATAAAGGGATGATAAAGTGGCAACCTGCTTAAATCAAAATTAAAAAAAAAACAGGAAGTTATAGAGAGCCATTATCGCCGACGTACCGAAAGGAAATAATAATATCCCTTAAATCAATGGACTAATTGATTGATTTTATTTTTGTCGCAGTAACATAGATCTGTTCTTAGATGACGAAAAGACTGGACATATCAGCTTGTATATGTTCGAGTGTAATCGCAACTGCTTCATATTTTGTGGGAACGATATCTTTCAGTAAATAGCTTCATTGCTGAAATACTGATGCAAACGTTCACATATTCTGTTGCGATGTTTTCAGATATTTTTCATTAGATTAAGAAAGTAAAACTCATAGTGACGAGAAGCAAAATATATTAGCATACACAGTTTATTTATAAATTCAATGTGCACACATCAATGTCCACTCCCACCATTGTCTGTGCGCACACGCGCCGACACGGTAATCGATTATGTATTTTATTTATTACTGAGGCACTTAAGCAATTGATTTCTGATGTTTCTGCGCTTGCGTATAATGGACCAATCACTGCAAGCGATCCACTTGGAAAGGAAAAGTTAAAATGTAGAAGTCCTTAACGGCTTTGTTATTATTCTGGCATGGCCCAAGTGGATTGCTCTCTAGTTCTTTTTTATGGGGAATGTTTTCCACTTTATGGTGGATTTTACTGGAAATGGACCATAAAAGAACAATCTGCGGGTCCGATTCAGGAAAGATTTAATGTTTTACTTTTGGTAGGTGCCATTATTTCATTTTTTTTTTTTTTCAGTGTAACTTTACATTACAACAGTATTTTTCATGACTGTCTGCTTGATTTGTCAATTTTCTGTACAATTATATAAATAGATGAGTCAGGCGAAATTGAACTGTATTTGAACAATCAAACCGTATTTGTTCTTAAGAAAAATGTTCATTGCACGTATCTGCATTGACGCGATTTGACGATCGTTATTTTCCACAAGCTACTGAAACCTGAAATTGAATGAATTCTGCAGCAATTCAATTTTAAAGTGGCGCCAAGTAAAATTGCGTTATCTCTTTGGATGATAAAATGAATAGAAGAGAAAATCACATTCTTGTCTTCATGCAAGTCGAATTAAGACAATATTTCAAGTAAAAATCATCTTTAGGCATGACAGATTATTTGGACACAAAGTCTTAGGGATAGAATAAATCTGCATGAAAAAACAAAACGGTTCGAAATCTGAACGGAATCCCAGACAATGAGCACCAAGATCGCCTAGTCATAGAATAATATTCAAGCCGCTCGTGTAGTTGAACATTGTACCTGAATAGTGAGTTAATTTCTTATGCGTCTCCAATACATTGTGGCCTTGTGCCAAAACTAATCGACCGAGATGGTAGTGAAATATTTAGTAACCAAGGAAAAAGAATTTAAGAAACATAGATGGAAGTCTGGATCGATGCCTAAAGAAAATCATGCAGGGTGGGTGAGTCTCTGTTCTAAGTTTATATGAACACTTCCATTGCTCCAACGTTTTAATCAGTTCGAGTCAAAATAGAAATATAAAGTTTCTGATGGCGATTTCTCGTGGTCACAAACATTTTCATTTTGATTGGTTACTTAGCAAGGCAGGCTTCTTCAGGACGTTGGTGACCATGTCTCTGTATGTTATTTTACTTTTTGTTCGTTTTGTTAAAAACATTTCAGATGCTCTTGCTTCCTCCTTGGTAGAGATTCATACCCCTTTACAGTTACGTCATCTTACATAAACATACACAATAAATAAAGGATAATTTTCAAATGATGTAAAGAACCTAACTAATTTTGTCAGTACATCAGAGAAATTTAACGAATATTTAAAAAAAATTAATCCGTGAAAATAACGACAACACAAATTCTTGAAATCGACAGTTGATCGGTTTATGAACATTTTTCTTTTATGTGCTGTGTACATTCAGGACGTTGGCGATCATGGCTCTCCCCAATTTCCTTTATTTGTATTTCTTACTAAATGTTTTTTTTTTGTTTTCTCTGCTAAACTCGGATCTGCCACCCCTTTATTAAAGCTCGCTATGTAGATTGAGCGTTGTTTTCCTCATTCTTTCTTAACTTCAGTCTCTTCCGTGAGTATCAAAATTTTCTAAGCCTCATTATATATCCTAGAAATCTCAACTGTCCTTTTTTAGCAATCTCGTATATATATATATATATATATATATATATATATATATATATATATATATATATATATATATTCTTGTCAGCATTTGTTTCTCTACTTGTATCATGATTTCAAATACTAATTTTCGATACAGGCATACCGTTGATATGTGATAGATTAACGAAATACAAGTTCTATATTTCATTTCTAAGCTGTCAAAGCTAACATCAGTCTATACATGTTGTCTACACCGATTCTTTTCTCTTGTCTTCTGACCGATAACCGTGGAATATCTTTTCTCACTTAATAGAAAACAAACTTGCCTCACGTTTCGAGTCTCCCTTCCGTACAGAATTTCGAAGAATTTTTTTTCTCAAAACGAATAGTTTTCTACAACTTAAACTGGACATGTCAGCTTGTATATGTTTGAGTGTAATCACAACTGCTTCATATTTGTATTAAAATTATATTGATTTCGTCAGGGATACCGTTCAGATTATTCTAATACTGGAACTAGTTGAGTCCGTGAAAATTAGTCGAGTGTTGAAGTAGGTTTATACAGGGTGCAGCAGAAATACCTCGCACGCCATTAGTGGCAATGGTGTCTTCATCTAGCTAATATTTTAATATAATGTGAGATGTAATTATGCCACACCCTCTACTTTATTTCTAATGTTTTCTCCATGAACTTCGTTACTTTTTCTCTCTTGTTCTAATTATTTTTGAACGTACATTATTTTTATCTTAATGGTAAATAAATATTTATTAGCTTCATATGCGAGAAAGTAATGACTATTTAGCAAATCTCTTCAAAATAACGTCTGTTTCATTTCTGTATCTTTTAATTTGGTTGTTGATTGTTTTTTAAACGAGGAATTTTCATGTTACTTATACTTATTTAATTGAGTCTATGATTCGCATTTGGATTACTCGATCATAGACAGGTTATTTCAACCAAGTTCCGTCTGGTCATCTTCTGGCTTCCATTATTTTGGGTAATGTATCTTATATTAATATGTTCTTATATTAACAATCCAAAAAGACATTAAACTTTTTTTTCTAATGCTGGAACGTAATGCATAGATGCGTTGGTTAATAAAGTATTGTTTTCAAGTATGGATTCTGAATTAAATCACTGGATCATGTAATAAAATAATATATACTGGTTTAGCAGGAACGAACAAGGAATGGCGCCACAATAACATTTGATTGAATATTTATAAAATATCACGCATCAACGAAAGTAATGAATACCTGAAGATGGCCAGAGTGTAAAAAGTCGAAATGTTACATTTGTAATAACTTCCTTAATAATAACATTGAAAACAATATTTATAATAAAACGAACAAGTTAAATAATCTTAATGTCTTCAGGGCTTCATCATCAAAGTCCGGTGAACACCCTTGTTAGAATTCATCATATCTTTCGGACGCTCACAGATCATAAAATGTACTGATGAAAACCATACTGCTAAGCACTCTCGATTCTGGGGTAAATTAAAAAATGAATAAATCAACTTGACTGGAAAGTTTAGCACACCAGCGTGTATATATATATATATATATATAATATAATAATATAATATAATATATATATATATATATATATATATATATATATATATATATATATATATATATATATATATATATATATATATATATATATATATATATATATATATATATATATATATATATATATATATATATATATATATATATATATATATATATATATATATATATATATATATATATATATATATATATATATATATATATATATATATATATATATATATATATATATATATCAGGTCATCCCATAAGTTCTGTCCGAATTTTTAATTTTTTTTTTGAACGAAAGTTAAAAGAGTATTTTATAATGTCTAATGGAGCTGAGCATTATTTTATGTTTTAGATGCATTTAAACTGATCAAATTTTATTTCAGAGAACAATAAAATTAAATTTTGTTTGATTAAAACCCAGCTAACATGGAAGTATCCAAGAATCATTTGAGGCACATAATACTTTATGAATTCAAGAAAGGAAACTTAGCAGCCGAAGCAGCTAGAAATATTCACTCAGTTTATGGAGAGGAATGTGTGAATGAAAAAACTTGCAGAAGATGGTTTGCAAAATTCAGAGGTTGAGATTTCACCTTTGAAGATGAAGATCGAACCGGACGTCCAGTTGAGTTTGATGAAAAGCTTCTTGAAGCAAATCCTGCTTTATCAGTTGAGGAATTGGCAGTGATTCTCAGTTCAAACCATACAACTGTTCATCGTCATCTTCAACAACTTGGAAAACTTCCTAAACTTGGAAAATGGGTGCCTCATGAATTGTCTGAAAACAACCTCAAATCTCAAGTTGACATCTGCTCTTCTCTCCATTCTCGCCAACTTGTTTTACCTTTTTGGGGTAGACTTGTGACTGGCGACAAAAAATGGATCTTTTATCGAAATGTTAAGCATCATAGACAGTGGCTTGATAAAGGGGAAGGACCCCAGCCACAGCCGAGAAGGGAACTTCATGGGCAAAAGGTTCTTCTTTCAATCTGGTGGGATCGCCAAGGAATAATCCACTTTGAATTCTTACCACCTAATGCAACAATTAATGCTCAAATATACTGTCAGCAATTAGAGCATTTGAACCAAGCTTTGAAGAAAAAAAGACCTTCTCCAGTGAATCGAAAAGAGGTGATGTTTCATCAGGTCAATGCGCGACCCCACACAGCAATAATCACGTCACAAGATCGACGAACTTGGTTGGGAGAAAATTCCTCATTCACTTTATTCTTCCGATCTTGCTCCTTCAGACTACCATTTGTTTCGTAGCTTACAGAATCATTTGGAAGAAACAGCTTTTGTAACACAGGAAGAGGTTAAAACTGACATTTGTGAGTTCTTCGAATCAAAGCCAAAAGAATTTTACAGTAATGGGAATAGTAAGCTTGTTAATAGATGGAAGGAAGTCATAGATAATCAGGGAAAATACATTGTTGATTGAATCTGTAATTAAATGTAACATTTGGTCACTTGTTTTCTTTATTCAAAATTCGGACAGAACGTATGGGATGACCTTATATATATATATATATATATATATATATATATATATATATGACAAACATTCTAACGAACCTCGCAATCCGATTTTCAAATGTAGGTCTCCTCATGCAAAAAAAGAAAACTACTCCAACATACAAGAACATCTGAAGTGTAAGAGGATTTTAGCAATAAAGCCGCTATAAAGTTACTTAGAATTAAGACAAAGCAATTAATCAACAGTCCAGAAATTTATTAAAATGGTTCTAATTAATAACGGTAAAATGCTAACGTAAACACAAGTAAATTAATTACCAATACTGTTCGAACTGCAAGCCACCTTCTTTAAAGCTTTGCTTTTTAATATAAATGTATAGTGACTTTATTGCCATCACACACACACACACACATATATATAATCATACTCAACTTCGTATAGCGTGGTTTTGAAGAGGGACAACAGATTATAGGAAGCCGTTCAAGCAAACTCTGAATTGGCGATATTTTTTTTTTTCACAAAAACTTGAAATATGAATGTTCGCTTTCACCTCTAATATCTGCAACAATAGCAAGAAATGTTGTTTCCTTTTAAGTTCGATGCATTTCAAATGCACTCAAAATTAATAGAAAATAGATTTTATGAAAATCAAAGTGTGTTTCCTGTCAAAAGATGACAAAGTTCGGAAACGTAGATACTTTTTGTCTCACTTTGATCTACTTTGACATTGCTCAATATTAAAATCGATGGCCTATTTCGAAGGAAATTTTTCAACATCAATTAAATCAATAACTTCCCGACCATACTGGCAGCTGAGAGAGGTGACTTGAAACTTTCCTCTTGATTATCGACTGTAGACGCCTATAGGAAACCTCAACAGACGTAAAATCACTTCACTTGCCAATGCTACTGGTGAATGTAATGCCGCATCATTAAAACAGAAACACGCTGGTAGTACTCTGACAAATTTGTTCTTTTTCTACTCCAATCTCTAATAATTGCTTGGACTTGTCTGTGTTTGATATCAAATCGTCCTATTATGACATAAAATACTTTCAAATATTCACGTCACATTATTTTCTTTTTATATTTAGCTTGTTTTTTTTTATTTTTTTATTTTCTGTTTCCTCTCTTTTGTGTCATTCGTTTCTGTACGCAAGATGACACCTGATGGAGTTAAAACTTGTTCCCAATTTCAATGACTGCGAAAAGCAAAATGGTATCAGTTTCAGGACAGTTCGGAGTAAAAGTGATTTGGTTTTGCTTATTAATTCAGCCGAATACGACAGAAGAGTAAATAGACTGGTTTACACAGAGTAGGATCATTATATGTTGACAAAGTTTCAAGTTGGAAGTATCTGTTCGTATTTAAAATAAATATTCTAATTCGTGATTTCTTTTCGCTTATTTTTATTTTTTTTACAGTAAGATTCGCCCTGTACAAGACCGAAGGGCCACCAGAGGTAGAGGGTTACATTAAGGGGCCGTTTATATGGATAGGCGGGTAAGATAACGGTTGACTCCAGACTTGAACAGGTTGAGATTGTAGTGATCAGGAAAACATTCTTTTGGGAGTCTGTTCTGCAGGGCAGTGGTTCATGGGAAGAAGCTGCTTGAATGGAACTTAGTTCTCGCTGGTGGAGGGAAGGTTAGGGCAGGAGGAATCAACAAATGGAATCCGTCCGAGCATTTTCCATGGTATTAGTGATAGAGAAGTGAGAGGCTCACCACATCCCTCCTGTGAGACAGAATTTTGTGGGTGAAAAATAATTCTTTTCCAACAAGGACTCGGAGACGCTTTTGAAATCTATCAAGACCCATCCAAATATGTCAACAGTACTCGTTATTATCCGCACACACAGACACTCAATTCCTCTGTTTGATAATCAAGCATTATTTAAATCCTGCACCAGAAATTAATTTCTAACAATATGGCTCTTCTCTCCCCTTTTTAACACATATACACAATAAAATCCCAAATCACCTCATATGTGGAATAAGCTTATTTGAACCGACGAAAAAATATAATTCATCAGTCTTATTCAACCCTGGTGTAGATGACTTGTGCCTTTCGTCTGACTTAAACAATGAAATAGATAAATGTTTTGTTAGTTTTTTTTCGACCATTTTTATTTTATAGCTTTCACAGTTAAATTTCTGTTTCCGACACGAACTCAGTCTATATCGGAGTTGAATATTACTGGCGAATTGTATTTTTTCGTCAGTTGAAATAAGTTTAATCCCCCGTATGAGGTGATTTGGGATATTTTATATATTGATTTTTTTCTCTGCAATAATAAACATTGAGCTCTTTTTGTGTATCAGTTTTAATATTTTATATTACTAGGATCCACCTGGATTATATACCAATGGATATATTACATTTAATATATATATATATATATATATATATATATATATATATATATATATATTGAGGAAAAATATAAAAAAAATAATATAAAAAATATATATATTTTCCTCCATTGGTTATCATTAATATCAATTAAATTTACACGTTTATTTTTTATATCCTAGAAATAAACTTGATAAGGCTAGAACGAAACCGGTTTTTTTTTTTTTTTTTTTTTTAGCTTTTAAAATGTACATTAAAATGTCATATAAATTATGCTTATTCCTAGCTATCCTTAAATTTTGTACTACAAAAAAATTGTGTATGTGTTTTTATATATGTATGTATGTATATGTGAGAGTTGGAATAACAATTGACACTATATGCGGACTGTTAGTTTCACTTCATTGCGCTTATATATAACTCTTGTAGAATGGACAGAACAATTTAAAAAAACTCTGGAGTCGGTGTGTTGAATTTAACCCAAAGCTAAGTGACACTATTGATATTTGTATTATAAAAGAATCACTGCATTTACTTTTAATCCGCCCTTCATTTTTCTCACTTCACTTCGACATATTTGACAATTTACTCTTGAAATCGTTTTGAATTTGTTTCATATTTTTAATGATATGAAAACAAAACTATGAACATCGTGTACAGAATTTGTTGATCAACTGACAAAATCGTTGATAAATTTACCAAATCTTTGACCATCAGCAAACTTGAAGTAACATTGTTAGTTGTAGTTTTGCTTTATTTTTTTTATTTTGCCATAATGTACTTCGATAATACAATATACGCACAAGGCAATTTAGTTTTTCGTAAATAGTAGATACGATTATTTCAGAAGTTCGTAATATTTATCGCATTTCTTATCTCCTGAAAACGTTTCTGTCCATCAAATTTCAGTTTGTCACCACGTGTAAAATCTGTTTGGAAAAACTAGTCATTCTGTAGTTTAAATGAAACTTTTTTTTTGTTCCTTTTGACTTCCTATGATATTCATTCGCTTCTACTCTCCGACTGATTTTCTCGGCAATCGAGCAATAGGCAAAATCCCGAGTAGGGTTTACAGAAGAGTGATAAAAGTTCTTGAGTTAAAAACTGACTAGAGAGAAAATCACTGGCTTTCGTAGAGCTCGAGTGGATGATCTTATTCCAGTCAACAGTTGTCATTAAACGCTAAAGTCTCTAACTCGTTGGGCAGTACCTTTTTATTCTTCTCTTCAATTACGTATCCATTCGTTGTATAAAGCAGAAAATTGATGACAGATATAATGACCTAAGGAATTACGCCAAACCTGGTGACATATTTAACTCCATGGCCTTCATATATTTTTGAATGGTACTTATGTGAAGGTAGCTGATAACAATAAAATGAAAAACCATTTGAATGACTATTGTGAAAATTATTTTAATATTTTTTTATTTTTTATTAATTGGTCGAGCTATCTCGGACATTGATGAGTGCATTATGCTAATAATGACAGTCCTGCATCAATGTCGGAAGGTCATTAGCTAGGCATTCTGTGTCATAACATAGCTGGCCAATGTATGTGTTTGCTGGGCGACTAACTTATCTTCGGCTATGGCTAAGAGTCCAGAACAGTATTATATCACTCGCGTGTTCTTGTTTTGACGGCGTTTGCGTAAGATTGTAGAAATATCAGGGATGGGTCAATACTGCTGCGATTAAGTTGTATTTTGACTCGAAGAGATGTTCAGTATAATTCTCAGCTACAAAGTGTAGATTCCATCATGCTTAAAATTATTCTATTCAGTAGAATTTATCTCGCTTTCTTCGTATGTAAACGATTCAACAAACTTTGTTACCTGAGAGAGTTCGCATTGAACCTTGCTGGTTGAAGCCGATGAATACCGTTTAGAGGCATTGACATGGTCCAAGATCAATGGCAGCATATTCTAGATGATGTCTGAGAACCGTGGCATTAGAAATTGTGTCTGCAGTCGATATCCTGCAATAAAATTGACAGAGCAAATTCACGATGTAAGCAGTTTTTGTATCTTTTAATATGAAGTGCTTCATACCTATCACCCAAGTGCACACTATATTTTTACAGCTTATATAAAAGGTGAAGTAACAGTTTTAAATTGAAAATATGTTAATCCTACAAGTTTAAATATGAGTACTGTTTTGATTAAGTTTTAAAATATACGCTTTTTTTGCATAAATTCTGCAGCTTCTTCAATCGTTTTAATTCCCAATTGTTTTTGATGTCTATGTATCTTATTTTCTCGAAGAATGGTCATCAGGGAATTCTTAAGGCCAAATACAGACGCAACTTAAAGGCGAAGAATGTATTTGTTTAAACTGTGTTAAAAAAACATGAAAATAATATTCTAAATTATTGTATTTGATGCGCTCAGCAAAATAATTTGCTAGTCTCCTTTAATAATTACTGGTGTAGTCAGTTGTTTACTCAACGATTGACTGAAATATTTCGTCTCGTGCTGAATGAACTTGACAAAATCGATATGGTATAATTAGTGGAAAAATTGTAGTACTGTTTTTATTTTACCTTAGTGAAAATACAAATCATTACTCAAAAGTATATTTGCTTATCATTATTATTAATTAACCAGTTTATCTGTTTACAAAAAAAAAAAAAATTATTCTAACTTTATATTTTATCATCGTCTTCAGATCTGCCAAGTTTTAATGAACCTTTCATTCTTTTTCAGGTAAGAACATAACTTTGATAACTTTGAAGAAAACGAAAAACTATTTCCGCCAAAAGGTAAATGTGCAGACATTAATTTACAAATCCTTTAGACATATCTGTTTATTAAATTAAGCAAAACTTTGATCGGATGAGCTTCATCTGTCAACAAGCCGGTTTTTTTTTCGTAAATACGAAGCTAAACAGGAAACCTTACAATTATGCAAATCCAGTTTAAAATAAAGAAACCGCGTACAAACTAAAAAGTCAAAGCAGAACTGCAAATTAAGCAGGTAAAAAATTGCTGTTTTAAGAATCTGAAATGTTTGATTTGTGCAAAAGTGGAAGCTCTTTTAACTTTATTTCACTTGGCATCATATTCGCAAATTGAGATTCCTTTGCTTGTATTAACTCTTTATCAATTCCTAGCATATCTCGAGAACTAAATTTCATCACATTGATATCTAAATATAATTTTTGTGTGTGAATTGAATTTTCCAGAATCATTTCTTGATACTTTGTTTCTAAACATAAAAATAAAATAGAATTTTTTTTAATTTTATTTCCGTCTGTCTTATTAAAAGAACTTGAAATTAGAAAATTCTCATTTTGACAAACTGTAAATTGCAAGAAAATAAAGAGTTCAATATTTTGTTTTCTTGGTTCAACAGCACAAAATTCTCTCATTAAATGAGGTATTTCTTTCAAAGAATTTTACTCAAAAGATCTTGATTGTCGACGAAGAAATGCATCGCCTTATGCTGAAGAATTTTTCTACCAAATTTTGTTTTCCTGGCTTTATAGAACTGTCATTGATGTAAATATTTAAACCGCTTGTCAAATCCTTTAAATGAAAAGCAAAGCTGAATATGGACGCAGAACAGGGGAATATAAAATGGTGTATTTATGTTCCCATCGAAGGTGTTCAAGTTATGCCTCGTTTTAGTACAATAGATTCTCATTACGAAAAAGGGCCAGCGACAAAGATATTGTCTTTTATATAGATTAAGAACCATCCCATTTTATGTGATAGTAATTACAGTATTGAAGCAATTGTCAACAATCAAATTATTTGAAAAATTAGGTATTTCTCTTTATTTTTCAGTAAATGGAGAATTTCCCTCATTAACATGATAGCAAAATCTCGTATTATGACACGTGTCTTTTATTTTGTTTCGTTTGATCTTTTGACTATTTTTTCTTTATAATTCATGAATAGCAGACCACGTTTCTTACCGCTTCTCGTCAATAGGAAGTTATTGTCAAGTGAGGCAAATTTCTATTGCTTATAGCGTTGTTCAGCGTTCCACTGTGCATTAGGTCAAAAACTAAGATATATCGAGGAGTGAGTAAAGCATGATAACGGAATTAGATTGTAATTATATAAAACAAAGTGGAAAATGCTACTAAGACGCGTTTTCGCTGATGAACGGGCATCATAAGTCGAAGAAAATTAATTTTAGACGACAAAAAATCTACATTATTGAAATTAAACTTAAAACAAATTGCCGAACACTTTATATTTCTTTGTTATATTTAATTTAATTAAATTTTCAGTTTCAGTAGAACCTCGGTTCACGAATTTAAATTCGTTCCTGTAGGCCGTTCGTAAACTAAAACTATTTTTTCCAATAGGAATCAATGTAGAGAAAAAAAAAGTCACAGTACAATAAAATTGCATTGAAAATGGCCGAACAACAAACGAATGTATACAACACAGCGGTTGACTCAGAAATTATTCCGTTCCTGTTAACTTGGTTCGGCTATGTTGTTCGAGAACCGAGGCATTTTCATCTCGAAAACCGATTTGTTCGACATGTGAGACGTTCGACAACCGAGGTTCTTCTGTATTTCAATTTTTTATTTATTTTAAATGTATTATTATTATAAATAACTGACGCTATACTATTCCGTCTTCTTATGCGTCTGCAGTGATCCTGATTTAAGTTTTGTCGTTATTTCCATTTTATTTTCCGTCTCTGTTACGAGGACTGAACACGTGAACAGAATAACCATTTGTATAAGTTTTGGCAAAGCACCTCGAAAAGAATTTAATAATAAACGCACAAACCAAATTCGAAAGAGCGCGTAAACTGTTCTCACCGGGTGGAACAATGTGTATATCTGTCGAAATTCAGCGTAAAACTGACAAAGAGGACATAATAAAAATATTATATAATAATGGGGAAAAAAATTTAACCGTTAAACATCAGAAGATAATTTCATATTTGTTGGAAGAAAAAATCGCTAATGTGTATAAAAAATCCAACTTTCTACACGTTTTAGCCATTTCAATATACAAAAGATGAACGCACACCAGGAAATTATTCCACTCAAAAAAAAATTGACTTTCATGATTTTCAGTGTGGTTAAATATGTAACTTAAAATCAGATATTGTGTTTTAGACGTAGCTACTACGGAGATATGTGAAAATACTTAGTCATCAACTTACGGCTACATACGCCCACTTTTGTGTGTGTGTGTGTATATATATATATATATATATATATATATATATACACACACAACGGTCTTACATACCTATACAGATCAATTATTGGATGAATATAAACATATTCTGTATATATATATATATATATATATATATATAAATGAATTATTAATAAACTATATGAAAATGGAATTTTATTCCACTTGGAATAAAATTCATTTAATGCCAGCATACTTGCTTGCAGGAAAGTTTTCGCTTTCTTTTTTTACTTTTGAATTTTTGTATTGTATTTGGCGAAGTCATTCAACGTCCTTTTTACACGAAAAGCAAAAAAACAAAAGTTTATGCTACAATAAATAAGTATGAACGAAAAATTAAACCCGAAATAAAGACCAGTGGAACGTCACCTTAGTACAAAAACATTCGCTTCATTTTGCCGCCAGCAGTTAAAGTGAAAGCAAATAAAATTAACATAAACGGATGAACAAAAGATTCGAATAACGTAGCCTGTGCACTAATGCCGCATGTTTAGAGACGCCAACATGTCTATATGTGGTCATTTTTTTTTAAATATTTTTTTTTACTTTTATTTTGGCAGGGGAGAGAATCCATCTCATTTAAAAGCATTTCCTTACCAGAATTTTACTTCTTCTTTGTTTATTTTTTCTCTGATTTCTTTTCGCTTTTCGGCATAAAATAAGTGCAGTGAAGGTTGCAGTACACATTAACGGGTAAAATAAGTGGCATAAATAATAATAGAAATAAGGAAGCAGACTTTTTATTCTATCAAAAGTTTTTATACAGACTATGAGTCGCCTTTTCTGCTAACGATGCATTAGAACGGCCATTGAGCTTCTTTTTTTTTTCTTTTCTTTGAGACACAAGGCCAAGATGAACATTTGTAAATTACCCACATTCGCTAAAGAAATGGTTTGTTTGCTCGTTTTGTTTTTGTTAAGACATGTTTTATATCATATTCGGATCAGGAAGTAATTCAACGGTTAATGGCTAAATTATTTTTGCTAAAAATTTCAGAATAAAAAGCGTTGACAAACGAATTGCTAAACGTAGAATTAAAGAAGAAACTGTAATAAAGTATTATAGGATTTTAAATTTGTAATAAACTTAAAAATGTGGCAAATCTTTACATTTGGGATCTAGACGCAGCTACTACGGGGATATGTGAAAATACTTAATTTCTTATTTTTTTTTATTTTAAATTGCATAATCGAGAGCATTTGCCAGAAATTCCAGATTCAGGTGTGCAAACGCCCATAAAAATCGAGCTTCCTCTCTTCATTCTTATTTAAAATAACCGTGGACATTTCAGTTTCCTTATTCGAATTTCCTGTGAAATTTTCATTAAGTTAATGACTGAAATAGCTCATGGATAGGTTTATGTACTAAAATATCGGTAAAAATTGCCCAAACGCAGCCTTAATTATTTGTGCTTAACAACTTTAGCAAAATATTGAAATAACAATTATTAATGCTGGTTGCTCTGTACAGAAGCGGGTACAAATGAAAAGCTCTGCAATTGACAACTTTTTCTCCATTTCACTGAAATAGAGGTTAAACACTTGTACATTCACTACTTTCTTTTGTTTTCATTTCCTCACTGAAACCAAGTAGCGTCTGTGATTTGTTTTTTCCGTCTTTCCATGCGAAGAAAGGAGAATAACCCATCATTTATGAGGTATTGGCAGGGTGTAACGTTTATATGCGCCAATTAAGTAACAAAGATTGGGACAAGCAGAATTAGAATAAAATGTTTAGTTTGGTTTGTACGCATCTGTGATATCAGGAAACCTTTTAGACAAGGAAAGTGACAGTTGAAAGTATATCATTGTACGTTTGTAGAAGGCTGAGTAATTATATTCATATGCAAATATCGATTTGCTATAAGATGTGGATTCTTTCGGCATCATTAACTTTTTTTTATAGAAATGATTCTACAGCTCTACAAACCGACTTTCTATAAATGTCAGTCATTTCAGGAGGCTGACAAGGCTATTATTTTGTTTCTTATTCGAACCAACATGTTCATCTTGATTGTTGTACTCTGAAAGTTTCAGCCGTTGTACCCTGTGGCCTTCAAGTGTATCTCGTCAGACACTGTAACCTTCCTTATATTTCGAATTGAACCCTTCATTGGGTCGAAGCTGGTAGAAAGTGCTTCGTGTGCTTTCTCTACCTGAGCTGCAGTTTGTAGGAGTTACTGCGCACCAATTTGCCTGTTTCTTTAAATAAACAAGAATGCGTGACGTTTCATGCTATCACTCAGATAGTGATCTCTCAGGAAACCAACAGATAAAAGCGTTGATTCAAACATATGTCTCCATGCCAGTTGTGAGTTCTGGCTGGTAATGCCGAAAAAAGCGCATACGCATGTTCAGGGGGGGGGGACAAAAAAGCGGCACAAATGTGAAAAATACTAATAAGTATTAACTGATATGAAATAAGTCTTTAATATGAAAGGCGTCTAGCAATCTATCTTTGTAGACTGAATAAAGTATCAATATAAAAATATCGTGTCTGTCCGAAAACAGACACCAAAAGAAGGCCGTAGAGTTGAATAACCGATTCGTTATGAGATTCCATGCTGGGAGAAATAATAAATTACAAGTTAAAGCGCAAGTAGGAAACGTTTATCAATCTAACAGTTTTCACTTGTATTAAAGCTTCATCAGAGATTAGGATATGGAGATAGAAAGAAAATATGGTATGTTTATCTTTGTCTTGTTTTATTTACATTGATTAATCAGATTTCATGTGCATTTGGCTTTTAAGTTTCGCAAGGGCACGAAAAATGCACAGGAAGCCTGATTAACCATTGACAATCAAACAACACTAACAGAAAAATACTAGAATTTCTTATCTTTCTCCATATCTTATTCTTTGATGAAACTTTAATAAAAATTTCATAAACTCTGGATATTTCATTGTATTTTTTTCATAGGCCTAATATTTTTAACATTCTATTTTTTTAACATTATAATGTTTTTGATAAATTATGATAATCGTTCATTATATTTAACTCACTTTAGTAAACTATTCATGCGATAAACTTATTTTCTTTCCTTTTTCTTTTCTTGTCAGTTATCATTTCCTCCCACCGACAATGTAAATTTTGACCTCCATCCAAATATTTCGTTTGGCTTGTTTTGATATACGGCATATCCCCCTCAATAGGTTAATGCTGACAAGATTTTTAATGCAAGTAGTAATTTTTTCAAAAAGTCTGTAGCAGGTAATACTTTTCAAATATGTATTGCTGGTAATAATTTTTCTTCAAAGATTTATTACTGGTAATTTGTTTATAAAGTACATCTCGTATTAAAACCTATTTTTACACTTTCATAGTATTTTGACCCCAGTTTGGGCGTTAACTATTTACCCATAGTTGGGACCCCCGTAACAGGTGCTACACCCAGGGTCACGCTCCTCAAAACATCTGGATTATAGACCTAGCTGCCGGACGTAGTTTATCGTCTTACCCAGGACGCGGATGTAGTTCACCGTCATACCCAGATGGTCCAAATATTTATCAGCAAGTAAAGAAAATATTTCTCAAATTCTTCATTCAAACTTTATATCATCAGTGAAATTGTCCAGCATTCACATAAGATTGATATTATATAGGAGTTTTCTTTTTTTGCTTTTTTTTTAAACACTTTAGTTTACATTTACAAAACGGTCATTAATAGTTTTTGTCTCTTTATTCGAAATTGCGTAAATCAAATAATTATGATTAATTTAATAACCCCAACAAAAAAAAAAAAAATATTTGTTTGCTTGTCTCGAAATAGTGAATTTCGTCTGCTGAGTCAAGCTTGGAGTAAATTTGACCGCTTCGCTTCACGCATGTTTCTGTCATAGAAATCTTCAGAGACAGTCAATATATCCTGAAAATTTACCTATGGCGTTGATATCTATCTGCTGATAGGATAATTTAAGCGGAATGTGAGCACTTTTCATTTGAACCGTTTTATTTTCATATGTTGTTCTGTGTCAATCATTTATTCTTTCTCGGAATTTGTATTTTAATGATCTACTGTTTACTTACGGCACTTAATATATTCCTTTATTCAGCAGAGTCATTTTTATTGCTGTTTAAATAAGCGTTGCGGGGCATTCTTATTAAGTCGAACAATATTTATTTTGCGAATTTCTGCTCTCAAACTTAGCGTACGTATTACTGCATAATTTGAGGCATTTTCGACAAATGTTTCCCTTAGGTTTCATTCTTCATCATATTGATATATAGACTTATTTTTTCATTTTTACCGAGCTGTTTTCAGAATAAAACATTTCAATGGAAGACCCGGTTTTTTCCAAGGGGTTCTGGTAATTATTTTTCCCACAAAAGAGAATTGTATTTCTCGTTGGAGAGTTTACTCTTCCATATCCATCACTGCGTGGAATAATCGGAAGTGAAACGACTTCCGTTGCCAGCAGATGATTACAAGTAAAGGTCCATTTTGAAAACCAGATTTCTAACAAAGTAGGTTGTCTCCGTATTTTTCAGAGATAAATGCTTAAGTCCTTTCCGCAAAATCATTATTTAACGTGACCTTGTGCAAGATGAAAGCTAACTTCAAATATTCAACCGAAGATTCTGAAATTCTTTACACACTACCTACAACAACAAACAAGAGAAAAGAAAGAAATCAACGGTAGAAATAGTTTATCGACGAAACAAAATTTCGATTGTCAAATGCCAAGTTCTTGGTAGAATTTTCTCAGTTCGTGACAAGAAAAATGTGGGTATATCATCTGCAATGACCAAAAAATGGATACTACAAATATTCAAAACTGAGAACTAATTTGTTCCGTTTTAATTTCATATTAAACATCGCAGTATTCCAGAAGTTTCGTAGGTATTATCATTTTTCAACAAATGGCAAAAAATAAACGTCTATTTCAAATAGATTTTTTTAGATTCAGGTGATAATTCATCACTACTGGTTCAGCGCTATTCTACAGTATTGTTATAGACAAGCGTATGGTTGCAAGAAAGAAATACGACAACAGCAGAAATAGATTTCCGTGATTTATTTCAACAGGAACGTGTGGGTTTGGGACAGCTACCTTGTGGTAAAGTTCATAAGCCGGCTTCGAATCTTGGTTGATCTCTCATAGTAGTTCACACTGGTTGGCGCTCCTGCTGCTGACCATTCAACCTGACCGTGTCAGGTCTCTTCCTTGGCGTCCTGTTGACGCCGTTGTACTTCCGTGTGACCCCTTTTATGGCGTTTTTTATGGCTTAACAGGCTCGAAAAACGACGCGAGTATAATTAGGAGGAAAGCATTTTTATTGGACGAAAAATAGAAACACTTTAAAATATTATTTTATTTTTTGACCGGAACTCGTGCGTCGGGAACATACGTAAACGAAGATAATGGTCATTTTGTCCCGTTCACATCCGGCTCTCGCTCTTGAGTATGTTAGTTTATTTCCCTGTAAATCAACTGAGATATGTCTTATTTTATTTTATAACAGTATGATACATTTAAAAGAAATGAAACTGAATGCTATTAATTTTTGAGTGAATTTTTTAATAAGATTATGTAACTCGATTCCATGCAAAAAGCAACGATTGATAATTTTTTAACATTTCATGGTTGAAAATAAAAAAAAATGAATTTTGCAATTTAAAAAAACAGACGTTGAATGTTTTAAAAATATATTTGTTCGTTAAGCAGAAAATTTAGACTTCAGTTTGCTATTATCATTTTTATTTATTTATGGGGGTACTATTTTCTGTTTATACTGTTCAAAAACTAACATTCGGTAGATATATTCTAGAAGCTTCCTGAAAACTTCAAATGTTTCCATATTAACTGAACTTTGCCAGGCTAAATAGGTGAATTGTGATAAATTTCTAATAGGAAAGTGCTAGGCTTAATCACTGACATCAGTGGGTAATATATAAACTGTTAGCCGACAACGCATCGAACAAAGCATATTCCACATTTCATGTATTTCTCTGAATTTTTGTTGTTCGCAACCAAGCATTTCTGTCTATATGTTATTCGATCTTATGTAGAATTTAAATTGTTTCATTTAAGTCATTTATTATTTCTTCTTCGTTTATTTTCATCATGATGGAACAAAAACACACATCAGGGAATAAAGATTGTGCTAATCTTCTTTTGGAAGGACGAAATTATACTAGGCTGGTGTGAAAAACGACTGGGTGTAACAAAGACTGGTACATGAAACGGCGAAAATATTATTAAAACTGAGGGATGAAGACATATCTGATGAATATATGGAATGAATGTTTTTTTCCAATCTTCAGGCAATAAAATTAGATTGAAAAATTATCAGTCCACACGCTGTGCTAAAAACAGCAAAAGGTTAAAAGAATCATATGCAAGATAATGGAAAAGTGAAAGTACTCCATCTTGGAATTTTAGAAAACCGAAACACGGAAGAATGTATTAGCTAAAACGGTAAATTTAAAGAGAAAAATGTACTGAAGATAATTCCCAGCCGAATACATGGAATAATGCAGAAACATATAGAAGAAAGTTGAGAAAACAATATTGGTTCAATTTTGATCTTTGCATCAGCTGAAACTACGCATTTATTATTTCATAGTAATGGATGTGTTTCTTACCAGATTTATTCAAACTTGACTGCAACGTAATCTTAGAAGTCCTATGATTTATTATTGGTAGATAAGATCTTAACAACATATGATATACAGATGGCATTGTTTTGTTACCAAACACAGGGAAATGCAGGAAAATCTAGACAAGGTAGTACAGTAAAACGAGAATCATTAGTTATAAAAAGATAGAATCTATGGTTGCCAGCAAGAGATTAATCCCAAAAGCTGAGCTAGGAATTGGAGATAATAAATTTGAATAAGTACAAAACTGCTTTAAAAGAGGACAGCGTAGCATAATGACCCGAAGGCACCGTGAAAGGACGAAAGATTCCTTCCAAAAAAACTAAACATAATATTTCGTTAGAAACAGTGCTGAACTGCTATATAATAGCAATCTTTTTATATGGTAGTTAATGCTGAACAATTTCTTCAGATAAAGAGGAGACTTTAGGCAAAAGAGATGACCTTCAACAGAACGATGCTTAGAATACCATTTACAGAGAGTGCAAACAATGGGGAAGGTTTAAAAAAAATTAAAAGAAATATATATTTAAACATATAATGAGATGGTTAACAATTCTATGGTTAACAATTCTATGGTTAATAAGAAAACATTTCAAAAAATTTGACCCAGGACATATTGAAATCAAGATAGACAATTAAATAACCAACCGAACGAGCTTGCGTAAATGGATGGCAGAACAGTCTGGGAGGAATACTAAAATGACAAACATTGCTCACAGCTCCAAAGGCGAGAAAGATGTGAAATATAGGCATCATTCTTTTAGTGCGTTAAAAATTTATATAGCAAAATTCGATTAGTGCATACATAATACTAAATTAGTGCGGTAAAACATTCTTCATTTAACCATAGTCATTGAAAATCGATTTATTTATGGTTACCGATTTGCGCATTAGCCGCATTAATCGAGGTATTCCTGTACTATGATCGCCCATAACCTGAAGGGATACGACTTAAAGAAGATTGTTACCCCAGAAGGCCGATTTAAGAAAATAACATTTTATCAACATGACATTTTTTTTTCAAACAATTGTTTTTTTGTTTTTGTTTTTTGATTCATGCCAACGCTGATTATCTACATGTTCTCAAGCTTTTAATCTGAACATTTTAGCCAGTAAAAAGGATTAAGTATTTGAATAGCAATATATTTTAAATAAAAAAAAAACTGAACCTGTTTCGTGACACAAACTGCCTGCAATTTTAACTTAGTGCATCAGCGAAAACCGCCACCTGTACACCAAACTGTTACATGTATAGAAATATATATTTTAATCAAAGAAAACCGGAAGAAATGTAAAACCTTCCATATCCTTATAAGAAATAAAATACAATGAAAATAAGATTGTATATGTATTCACAAAAGATAGCAATTTCTTTATAGGTAGATTTTTGTTTTGTCCGGATAGAAATATGAAACTATTTTAATGTTTTTTTTGTTTGTTTTTTTCATTGGAGATTACTTATACGCGTTGATGCTACAGAAGTCTTTTAAAAACGCCAAGTTTTTATTTCTTTGAATTACTTTTTTGCATGAAAACATCTTCAAGATATATTTACAGTCATATGTTTAGTTTCCATAAAAGACACTAATAGCTGGATTTGATAGGTCTGAGTGGTTTAATTTAAAACTTTTTTTTGTACAAAAGAAATTATTTGAACATAAGCACGGTGGGAAAGCAATATGCAGTGACAATAGACATATCGATTTCTTTGTGAAAATCCACATGTGGTTTATCACAAAGACGCACTGACACAGTTATTTGTTCAGAGATTGATTCACACTATAATTTCCCACAGCCAGTTAGGGCTATTTCGTAATAATTGCGCAGTATGATCCACTTCTAGGATTTTAAATAGGAACAATTACCAAATTGAATGAATGCAATTACTTCTTGAGATTTTTATAACTAGTTTTTAACTTTAATTGAATCTTTCTGTTTGACATGATTTTTTTTTGTATTTTATTTACACAAGACTTTTCTCATTCGTCCATTTAGTTGAGGCGATATGTTGAAACGTTCGTGTCATTCACCGTCTTCTCGCATTTCAAGGACGATTTCCAAAATCTAAATTGTGTGTGCGTGATTGTGTAATGTTCAACCATATTAGAAAGAAACTGTTATATTTCCCCAAGATTTTCTTCATTTTATTTCAAATTCTTTCGTTCGTTCGATTCAGTTTAGTTATGATATTTAACGTTTTATTTGCCTCTTCATTTCTGATCTTGGTAAATTTTAATTTTTTTGTCAAGAGTTGAATTCTTCGCTAACAATTTCTCACCTTTGGTCAATTACATTCTCTTTGGGCTTGCTTTCTTTCTGTGTTCATTATTATTTTTTTCTAGTAGTAGAACCGAGTGTCATTTCTTGGATATATACTTATATTTCCTAGTGTTATTTTCTTTCAGAGTAGTTTCCTTCCATGTTTTTTTTTTTTTTTTTAATGTTTAACATTTTGGACATATCGTTCTGTCAGAATATTTTTTCATACCCTCTGTCCGATCACTTACATCTTTGTTAGCTAGCCTCTTTCCAGTGTTATTTTTACTCTTTTTCTCGATCAAATATTTTGAATTTTCTTTTGCTATCACTTGCCATCTTCACGTTCTTTAAAATTATTCAATTATTTGACGTTGTCTCACTGAGCGACCGTTTCACTGTTTCCGTCTTTCTCTTAGCGAACATTTTTAAATTCCTTCTCTCTCTCTCTCTTTCTCTCGGGAGGTGGCTTTCACCTCCTCCTCTCTTTGAACGACCCCTTTTACCCCCTCCGTCTGTCTGGCCGATACCTTTCTCCTCATCCTCTTTCTGTGCGACCATTTCACCTCCTCTCTCTTTCTCATTCTCTTCAGACGCTTTCGATTTGACCTCCTCCTCCTCACTCTTTCTTACTCTGCGGGCGATCCCTTTTACTTCACCTGCTCTTCCTTTTTCTATGAGCAACTATTTCTCATTCGTCGTCTTCTCATCCCACCCTCTCTCTCTCTCTAACCATTTTCTCTTCCCACCCTCTCTCTCATTGGCCATTTTCTCCTCCTCCTTTTCACCCCTTTCTCCTCCTCCTTTTCACCCCTTTCTCCTCCTCCTTTTCACCCCTTTCTCCTCCTCCTTTTCACCCCTTTCTCTCTCTCTCTCTCTCTGACTGTTTTCTCCTTCTCCTCTCTCTTTCTCTGTCTGTCTGGGTGACTCTTTGTGGTTATCCATTCTCTATCTTTCACCTTTCTTCCTCTTCCCTAACCTCTCTATCGCTTTCTAAGCGAAACTTTACTCTTCTCTATCTCTCTCTCTCTCTCTATACTCCTCTCACACCCTGGTCGTTTCCGTCCTCTCACTTCATCGGAAATCGTTTCCGTCCTGCCCTCTCACCAACCTGTCATCGATTCTGTTATCTTCCACACAATTTCCGTTCTACATTCATTGTTTCTATGTTCGACCGTTTTCCTTTTTAGTTGTTGTTGTTTTTTTTTTGTTTTTTTTTTTTTCATATTTTATTTCATTATCTGTTTCAGCTTCTTCTCTCTTCGGATTTTTGTTCTTTCCATTTAGCATATTCTTATGTCTTCATTTTTCTTCTTTTCCACCTCTTTGCTTTCTTTCCAGCCTTTTTTTTTAGTACATTCTTTTTCTTCGTTTTTATTTTTTTTTTTGTTCAGTGTTTATTTGTCTCTTATTTTCCCTCCTGCCTCATACATTTGCCTTTACTCTATTCTTTGAAGTTTCTCACATTCGCAGATCTTTTCTCCGAAGTAGAGCGATTTGAAACCGGAATAAAATTTGACAGTGTTGAAAACACATAATACATTCAAATAGTTCAATAAGATTCCGGTATGTAAACGACAGTGTCTATAAATTGTTCTACATTCCTGATGTTTCTGAAGAATTTCCCTATAATCGATAATCTATCAATACCGATCGTCCTAAAAATGAGTTACTTTTAATGTCGGTATTAAACCTTCAAAATCTCTGTAACTGTATCAAACTCACAAGGATGCAAATAAACCGTTGAAATGATCACGCAAAAAGCTATATATAAAGAGCTATATTTTTGCCGACAGATGCCATATGCAGTGGATCATATATCTATTAAACATATATAACAAATAATTATCAACCGAAATAGTATAACATTTAGATAAAAAAAATAGCATATTAATACAAGAAAACAGCATCCATTCGTGGATTATTTTACAAGGATTTGAAAAGTATCGCTCATGATTATTTCGTTGTATTCTTCTCGAGAGAATTTACAAAGTAGCTGTGCGATTTTTCTTTGAGTGTAAAATTAATGAGTCTAATAATTTTACTTCACCGTCATGGATTTCGTTCGCATAGAAATAATAAAAACGGTCTCTAGTTATCTTGCATCAATCAATGGCAGCCATTTTCGGGTTCTATCAATTATGTGCGCACGCGCACACACAGACACACAGAAAGCGCATTTTATGCTGATATCCTAATTTTTTCACCCGCAGCACAAAGTGGAATTGTGAACCCGAACAAAGATACAATCGTGTGTGTATACATAACATATACCCATTTACACCCGGGTTTACAAGCCTACATAGACACGGACGTCTTCGAGTGTTACTAGGAAACGTATCTCGCTGTATATTACTGCTATAGTGAATGCGTGAAACTTATTATCGTTCACACTTGTGGACTCATAAAATATTTCGGTAATGTTGGTAAATATTTTCAGTGGAATAATGGTAAACAATCTAGTACAGCATACCGACATTACTGGTTATTCCAGTGTATATTGTATGGCCCAGTGGTTAGAACGATAGCGTTTTGTCTACGATATTTGTTGTTTCACAGTGAAAACATAGATTTTCGTTCGTTCACCGAAGTTAAAAAAACAAAAATAATTGGTCAGTACTAATAATGGGGAATTACTTTGGAACGCTGGATATTTTAAGTAAAAACCCGAAATATATTTTAGTTCTAAATAACCTAGAATGTTTTTGATAAGTCGTCAAAAAAAAAACAAAAACAAAAAAAACAATCATTCAGTGAACTAAGAGATTTGTTCAGAAGTTGGTTTGTTGATAATATCTGTTACATGAGATGAAACCCATCATGACCGCAGAAATTCACCAACTAAACACGCCAATCTCAATGTGAACATAATTACTATCTAAAGAGTAAATGTTCCTGATTACAGGGATTAACTAGCCTCCTAAGCACACGAGCACAGATGGAAACGAACAGTCAACTAATGTGACTTCGTGCCATTCTAAGCTGAACCGACGACTTATAAACAGTTATATCTGCATATATTCATCAATATATACTCTATATATATATATATATATATATATATATATAAAATGTGTGTATTGAGCGAGCACTGAAAAATTTACAGGGTTTATTAGTATTAAGGTATATCATAATAGATGTTTTGCCAGATGTGTAGAACCATGGAAATATCTGTGTTATCAATCTTCATAAGAAAAATATCAAAACATTTTGTAAAAAAATCCAATCTTTTAGACTGTGATATTAAAGGACGCATTTTTTATGATTTCGTACGAACTGTTTAACTCTATCATTATGTAATAATTTTACAAGAGATGCTAGGTTATAAATTCTCAATGTCACAATTCAAAGAAGAAAGCACACACGTATATATATATATATATATATATATATATATATATATATAATCATTATTATTATTCAAACGTTATTATTATATTGGATACCTCGTGTTTGGAAGAAACGCCTGATTTTTATTTAAAATGGAGTGTCTACTGTAATAATAACTACGTAGCGGATAAATTAAACGAAATCCACTGTTTCATATATATATATATATATATATATATATATATATATATAATGTAACAGCAAAATTGTCCAAATCATGTAACAGCATGGGATAAGTGCTGTTCCCAAAAAATGATTAATATTTAAAAAAAAAAAAAACACTAAACTAATGGATTTTCTTTTCGACATGATTTCTGATAAGACGTTTAACAACCGTGACACCATTTCACGTAAGAATCACGGAAAAAAAAACCTTTGTCTTATTCAGTTAGAAAGGGAACAGGTTAAAGTCGTTTTGTCAGCTCAAATATTTCTTCCCAACTGAGCAACGGTGGAAGGAAAAAGGTCATTCAGTTCTTCAGTAATGGTGCCAATATTTATATTTCCAGCTTCAATGTCCGTTCAAGAACCATTGTTAAGAAAGGTGAATAAATTAAAAAAAATGACCCCCCCCTCTTGTTGTTGTGACCTCCTGATCCAACTTTTCTCTACTTGTAGAGAGGAAAGTTGGATCAGGAGGTCACAACAGCAAGAGGGATCATCTTTTCGACTTAGAGCTAAATACATTCTTATTGCTCAAGGTAGAGAACAATAGTGTAAAAATAACTTCGGGGAATACAAGTAAGATATATTTAATCATTTCTATTATATAACGGTTCAAAGTATAATGGACAACTTTTCTGTTACACGATTTGGATAATTTAGCTGTTAAATGCAGTATATAAAATATTAGTAGCTGAATAAGGAAGTATTTATCACCATAATAAATATTAAACGTTAATCATAATTCGAATGAAAAAAACTTGAAAGAAACGAGGAAAAAAATGTAAGCTATGGACAAGGATACTGGCATAAGGATGTGGCTTACATTCATTAACTCCTATGTACCGTGTTCCGTCAGGACGTGGCCGATCATGACTCTCCACAATTTCCTTTCCTTTGTAGTTCTGAGTATATTTTGTGTTCTACAGGAATAAAGTGTCACTGCCGATACTTGAGTTTGAACATCGATCGCCAGTAAGCAAACACAGGCGATCCCATTATTGAATTAAGTAGACCACGTGACTATAGAGGAAACGCATATATAGGATGTCTCGTGACGTCTAGATTAATTGTTATTTCTATTCTATCCTCTATTACTATTCGAATCGCATTTCTCCTCTATCACTACAGAGACCACCATTTCTAGTCTATACTATTTTTCTACTCAGTTCACTATAGTATTCCTCTATTCGGATCATTGTACGGTAGTTACTATTCGAGCGAGTATTATCGAGCAAGTACTATTAGTGCGAGTGTTATTCGAAGGCGTCTGACACCAGCATTGTTCAACGGCGTTACTATAGTTGTATCTGCGATTAAAAAGTCTCTACAACAATGAGCATTAAGTTAGTGAAAACGAGTATACGTTAGCATCAAAAAATTGTCTTTTAACTCTCCTAATCTCTGATCTGTCAACCATTTACACAAGCCCCTTAGGTAGATTTTGCGCTGTTTTACCCTGTTGATCTTTACTTCAAAATGTCCTCTTAGTTTCAATTTTTTTCTAAGTTCTGTTTCCGTATTATGTGCCTTAGAAATTTCAATTATCCCCTTCTGATGTTAAGTTTAAGTAGCTTACTGAGTGCATATTTTTAGGATCTATGAAAGCATTTTTCGCAGGAATATGTTCGACTAACTGAAAAGAAAAGTAACAAACTTTTATGTTACGAAATTTTTCTCGTTTATTTTTTTTTAATTTTATAATTCCTGTATTAACTCATTTAATTTACAAAAATAACCTGTGGAGAAATGAAACTGCATGGTTCAAATATTTAAGAAGTTCTGTGGTTTTTGATAGTGAAACATTTCTTTTTCTTCTATTTCTTTTTAAAAAAGAAAATACACCAACTTAACGTTTATTTGAAAGCAAAAGTCGACTGAAATTAAATTATCCGTCCAAAAATCATAAATCATTATTCTTTGTTAAATAATTTTCCTATTTCGGAATTAAATTTGATGTCTGTAAAACTAGAGTTGCGTGTATCAAAGAAATTCTCTAATTGACAGCCTTTTTATCCAATTGGATAATCTTACATCCTTTTGTTTATATGTGATCTAATTTATTAATACCGTCCAAAATAGACATTTATTTCTAAACATATTTGTTAAAGGCAATAATTCAGTGTTAAATGTTTTATTAAAAGAGATAGACAAATATTTCTATAAAAAACAAACATTTAATCTTTTTTGTTGGGGTAAAAGAGAGGCGGATATTTTGGTTTAATAAATGTTAGATGTTTTGCAAATATTAACGATCAATCGTTTTCAATCCTGCTTCTGTTAATTTACAACATTCAGGGTTATGCAAACATATCCTCTTCCCCATATTCATATAACTTTCGAGTGCCCTTGGTAAGACGATAAGCTACGTCCAACAGCAAGGCCTCTGATTAGGTTTTGAGAAGTGTGGAACTATTTCTTAATTGCTGGTGTTCCTAGTTCCACCATGAACTGTGGTGTTAGCACCTTTTAGGCTTCCAATTATGGGCAAATAGTAACCCCGCCCCCAAAAAAATAAACTGGGGTTAAAAATATTATGAAGGCGTAAAAATAGGTTTCAATACCAGTAATAAGTTTCTTGAAGGAAAAATTATTACCAGCAATAAAAATCTTGTCGGTATTAAATAACCCATTGAGGTTGATATGCCGTAAAACAAACAAAACCCAGCTATATATCCTTCGAACTCTGTATGGGCGTAATCTTTCATGGTATATTCACAAGCGAATCACTTTCAGTGGTTAAATAAATCGGCAGCTGTTGAATACGATGAAATACACAATATATATATATATATATATATATATATATATATATATATATATATATATATATATATATATATATATGTGTGTGTGTGTGTCTAGATGTCGATTAAATATGGACTGACACAGATATAAACAAATAGAACAATTGAGAATTGAATTTACTCCAATTGCCATGATTTGCGAGACTCGCTTTATGATGATTAATCTCCGGTAGGTAGACTATACAATGTATCACAACCATTTATGGTAAATTGCGTTATTATCAGAAAACTAAATCAATGACTCACCAAAGGCCATAACGAAATCTAAAAGTATTCGACCTTTCAATAAACCTTTGTTTAGAGATATTGTGTATAGAAGCGTAACAAAGAATTTAATTATTTGTCAACCGATACGGCAGTGAATGCTGGAGAATCTCATAGATGAAAACCTGGCTTCAGGCAATAGAAACGTGCTTCTACAAAAGGATATTAAGCTTACCATGGACTGAATACGTAATCAACGAAGAACTGCCTATATTTCTGAGATGAGGTACTATGTACATTATTTACATTATTCGGACTATTGTCCTCATCTTTGTCGCCATATTTATCACAACGTTTCGGCCGTTGTACGCTCCGGCCTTCTTCAGGTGGTTGGAATTTCGAACTGAACCCTTTATTTCGCTGACTGGGGTAGACTGTTCTAGTTCCACGTGCCATTTTTGATGGATGTCAGTTATCAGTTATCCCTCAGGACACATGGCACAGTGGATAAAGGCGTTGGTTAGATCCAGTGACAGGACCCAAAGAGTGTGAGTTCAATACCCGGTTAAGGCAGTGGAGAACTTTCAGAGGGAAAATTAGCAGGAGTACAACGCCCGAAACGTTGCGATAAATATGGCGACAAAGAGGAGGACAATAGTCCGAATAATTTACAACGAAGAACTGTTTTAAGAAAAAAGCAAAAAAAAAAAAATAGCGGACATTTGCATTTTGAATAAGAAAGTTATAGAGATTTCTAGGATATATAATGTCGAATGAGGGCTTAGAAAATACTTACAGGCATATTGAAAGCATGAGGGGCAGAACAGTGATAAGGTGTGATAACGAAAAGATAAAATTTACTAAGAGCTACAAAAGACCGGAAATTGCAGATAGCCATGATTGACCACACCCTCAAAGGGAGACGATTCATAGAATAACTGTTTATATTAGTTTTTACGCCTTCTGTTCTTTGCGACAGAGAATGTTGAACGATTTCCTCAAAGATGAAGAAGAGAATCGAGGCGACAGTAATGTGATTCTACAGAAGGATACTAATGATATCGTGGACCGGGTGTGTGAGCAACAATGAGGTCTTAGAGAGATGCAAACAAGGAGGAGGCTTATACTTGACATCAGGAAGAGGCAGCTGAAGTACCTGGGACACATGATGAGGAAGGATGTCTTGGAGAATCTGATACTCACGGGTCGAATAGAGGGAAAGGGAGATGAGGAAAAACAACGCATGGCATACCTTAAGCAAGTGCATGATAGAATGTGGTCTGGGGGAGGTAGCAGAAGGGAGGAACTTGTTGAGTGATGCAAGGGATGGAAGGAGGTGGAGAGCCATGATCGCCTACGTCCTGAAAGGACAGGGCACATAGAAAGGAACAGTAGTTATAAATGACAGAAAGTAGTGGAGAGCCATGATCACCTTCGTTCTGAAGGTATACCGTTGATAGAAGCGGATACGTTGGTTTTAAAATGAAAAATAATTACTTTACATTAAGCGTGTTCACTGATATTTACTTTATACATGACTAAAAAAAACGATATCATGTTTTATGAAGTAAATAACCTTTAACAATTTTAACGTTTATGTTGCATTAGGCCGTTTCTTTTATCTTTAATTGTCTGTGTCTATTCATATTTGATTATTTTTTTTATTTTTTGAAAGCAAAATTCCCCCTTAATGATTTTCAAGCTGTGATCTTCTTATCGAGGCGATAACATAGAAAGAGTTTATGAATAAAAATGACAATAGGAAAACTGGTAATTGCTGACGCGTTTCGTCCAATGTGGACTTTATCAAAGCAAAATACGAAAATGAAATTAAATGAACAAAGTAACTAATAAAAACAAAAACAGAATGTACCTAGCAACTGGAATGTAGAGAAACGCTATTTTCATATTTTTTAACTGAAAAATAACGTCAGAGATTGTCACGTGTGGAGAATATTGTCATTATATCTGTGTTGATGTATAAGAAAGTTTTTCTTGTTTTTATATGAATTGGCGGATATTAGTTGTATATGAAAATTTCTCCGATTTAATCGGTAGAGAAGACAATATTTATTTCATATTTGTCGACATGGAAAACAAAAACTTACACACAGATATAGTTAGAATATACAGGAAACAACTAATATCTGCCAATTCATATAAAAACAAGAAAAACTTTCTTATACATCAACACAGATATAATGACAATATTCTCCACACGTGACAATCTCTGACGTTATTTTTCAGTTAAAAAATATGAAAATAGCGTTTCTCTACATTCCAGTTGCTAGGTACATTCTGTTTTTGTTTTTATTAGTTACTTTGTTCATTTAATTTCATTTTCGTATTTTGCTTTGATAAAGTCCACATTGGACGAAACGCGTCAGCAATTACCAGTTTTCCTATTGTCATTTTTATTCATAAATATTGTCTTCTCTACCGATTAAATCGGAGAAATTTTCACATAGAAAGAGTTATAGGACAACTTTTAAGGACTACTGGAATACGCCCTACACCTGACAAAGACCAATAAACATATGTTGAAAAGTTAAAAACTCGCCAATTAAACGACAATGAATATCGTTGTCACAATCGATTTAATTCATGGGAAAAAATATTTACAAGTGATGGCATGCGACATGAACTAAGCTTGATGAAGTAACCCACAAAAGTTCATTAGTTAGTCCCTTCAAGAAAGTATCTTCTTGGTTTTGTAACCTGGACTTTTAATATATACAGGAAGAATTATACACCACCTTCAGAAATTCTGTTTGTACAAAACTAAATTTATTATCTCTGTTACCACATGTTAGAAGAAAATTCAGAGAGTAATGATAAAGCCTGCCTTCTGAAAAATAAACTGCAAAGAAACAGAATAGTAAAATAACCTTGTTGTTTTCAATCTTTTCAAAATTCGTTTATGTTGATAAGTTGAAAATCTAGAGGTTTAATGCACCTCACAGAAAAAGTCTAAAGAAGACATTTACTAAGCCAATTTTCCAAGTAACAGGACCTAACTTGTAACCCATCATTCAAATCCTAACATTTACGTGGAGCATCGATCACTGGAGTTGACGGAAATCAGACAACTAAATTTAAACAAGTATGGATTAAGTTTTGATAGGTTAAGTAGAATTGGGAATAATTTTGTTATGAAATTGAAAATCAGATGGAAATTATTTCACTGTTATATTTCATGGCGGTATACGTGGTCGAATGGTGGCAGAGAAAATAAAGTTGCCACAGGGTTTATATCAAAGTATGATTACATTGTTTTTAAAACCTATAAAGAAGAGGTGAGCGAAGAGACGATTCGTAGACGATTTGTTACAAGAGGAACAGAGGCAGTTTTTGGATTTTCGATTAACTCACCAACCTACGTTCTGAATAAGGTTAGGAGTTGTAATAATGAAAAAATTTCGAGTAGATAACGAAGATCACAGACTAATCAGAAAGTTTAAAACGATTACCCAGCATTCAAAAGCCTGGCTTTTTACCTTGATTAGAAGACCGGCCACTGATACCGGCGATAAATACGGCACTACCTCAGCCAGCATCTAGTGTTATTAAGATGAGCAATATCTTGACGAGGAACCGGAGTTGTGGGATTACTTAAAAGTCCTTGCAAATAAATTCGTCTTAAAAGCTACAACAATAAAGTACGTTAACTTTATTCAACCGTTTCACTTAGAACGTTATTGCTTTTTTATTGTCGTGTCATTAAAATTTATTATCGACAATTTTATGAACAATGGTTGTATTCCATACATGATTCTAATTTTCATCACTTTGCAACATCTAAATTGCTTTGTTGATGCTCATTCAGAAGTTTGCAAGATTACAATTGGTTACAGTTTTAATAGCCGTATTTCAAACATGTTTTCCCGCAAGTGGTAGTGCCAGTTTTGGCGTTATAGTTAGCCTGTTAGTCTTGGAAAGGGATTCGTCCGAGGAACAATTAATGGGTCCCTTTACTAGTGTCAGGGAGATAAGTTCGATCCCAGGTAAAAAGGCTGTTTTTTTTTTTTTGATTTAAAAAAAAAAAAAAAAAAAAAACGTTCGCCTTAAAACAATGATTGACAATATCAGAAAGCATTGAAATTTGCTGCTGGTTGAATATTCATTGAGTGCCCTTTTGCGAGAATAATCTAAACTTAGAAATGATTTTATTTTCAAAAGCTTTGTATGAAGAAAACGGAAATTTATGTCCTGTGGTCATGCCTAAAAAATCAAATTGCGAAGTGTTACGTTTTAGTTGAATTCTATTTATTTGGGCGTTAACAAAATCAAATAACGCTGATAGGCAACTGTCAATAAGGCTACGGTTTACATCAGAATGGCATAATGTTAAACCAGAGAAATATTCCTACTTTCCTCTGTCTGAAAGTTTGTCAGAACATTGTAGTTCTGCTTCTACTTTGGTTGTGGGGAGGTTTCCGGTGAGAACCGATTAAAACTGTTTTATAATAACATCATATAATAAACCTGTACATTCCTTTAAAAGATTCATGATATTTTGAATATGAAGCAAACCAGCAATCCATGCTGTTTAATAAATTTAATAAAATACAGTATGTTAGAAGTTTTACAATGTTATTAGAAGCGAAATAAGACATCATGTTGATAAGTGAAATATTCTGTAGGGACATATTTGCGGATATTCATATTGGAGAAGAATTCGTTAAATTTTCAGACATGTTTTAAACTGTACCAGAAACATAAATGATTCAAACTTAAGCAACAGAACAAAATTAGAGCTTTTTATATGTACTTAAATTTCGTATACTCTTAATAAAAACAATGTTTTAGAAATGATAATGCAGCCTATTGCCAGTGAGAAATTTCAGGTGGTATCATTTGTTTCTTTTTGCTTAACTGATAGGAACAAAAACGTCGAAAAATATTCTTCTTTTGATTACAATTAATTATATATGCGTTGACTGTCTCCGGCGACAATCAAGAGTTATTGATACTTTGGCTCTAGGCTTCCGACCATATCACGTTGAAACATCGGTTCTCGTATGATCACCGAAGATAACTAACTTCGATTGCGGTGACCGTTTGAGGATACCAAGCGCTGTAAGCTTGATTGTGTGGATGGTGTAATGGCTAATCGTAGAGTCGTGTTTCAATTCTGGTTGGGTTCGTTATATTCACTTACCCAAATACATTTGGGGAATGGTATGAATCCACCTCATCTCCCCCATTTATGGGTTAATATGTAAGACTTGCATCACTAATTTCATTATTATCTAAATAGAAATTCTTACAATTTGAAAATATTTTTTTGATTTTCAATAAGTTGCAAAAGGTTGATAACCCGTAGAAAACAAATCGGTCACTTAATCAATAAATTGGTTCCCTTGTCTAGCAAAGTAGACCGTATAATGATGAAATCTGTTGCATATCGTCAATGTATTTACCACTGAACCACACCCCATTAGTGAGTCTGCACGAGGTCGAAAGGTAACGGAGCTTTCTGTTCTGTCTTGGCGCCTATTAAAAGATTAGAAAGAAACAGCCTCAGACGCTAAGAAAGAAAATATCGATAATAGAATTTTAACATGATCATTTATAAATTATTAAAGCACTTAATTGCTCAGTTTCACTTGCCGGGTCTGAAAATTATCGAAATTTATATCAAGTAATTTCAATTTGAAACGTACACAATACAACTAAAAACATGCCGCAGATTCAGGTTTAAAGAACAGTATTCTCTAGTGCTAATTTCTTCTGAGTCCTTTTGCTTTCCATCAAAATTACCAGATCATTATTCTACGATCGTTAGTTAACGGAAGTAAATGATAAACCTCTGTAAGAATGGAACCCGCATTCTTTATTTTTATCGGTCAGATTTTCTGTTGCAACTGTTTTACAGAAAATACCACGTAAGAAAATTTTTCAAACCCCAAAGTATTTCACTAACTCATCAATTAATCTTTGTTTTTTTCTTGAATAGTTCCTTGATTTTATTTATGCTGCTCTCCATCTCAAACCCCAGATCCTTAATCCAAAATAATTAGGAGTGCGGGTCGGAAATGAAGCGCGTGCCACCAGCGATGCATATAATTGGTCGGACATAGTAGCATAATCGGAAAGATAGCCGCTCTGAAACACGAAGCGTCAGAGGATATGGATGATTATATTTGGTTTCCGATCAGTAATGCTTATTAACGATTATTGCAATATCTATCAAGAAACAAATAAACTTTAGATATAAGGAATTTTAATCAAACATTGATAATAATTAACAAGGCTTTCATTTAAAAGGCCGAACAATGACAGTACAATGCCTTCTTTATACTTTCATCTAACACATTTCTCGGAATAAATTTATCTGTTAGTGTTCTTAGAGTAAATATGTTGACACACATGAGCATAATTCCATCATAGGAATAGAGAAGTGTCGCCGAGAGCTTAGCGCATTGTCTTAATGCATTTTAATGAACCTAACGTTAGAGATGTAAAATTTAACAAGGCTGTAAACATGTTTTTTACATTTATTAAGGCTCTAACGTAATGTGCAAATTAAAAATTTGCCTCTGGCTTGAGCCAGACTTTCTTGAAAATAAGGTTGCGAGAAAGCATACATGAACTGGATAACCGAAAATTTGATGAAATATATAAAATCACTTCTCTAATTCGGTTATTATCAACGATCTCCAGGAAGAAGATGGAAAATCAATTCAAGAATTAGAAAAAACAAATTTGTACAATTTTTTTTATTTTGCTTTCATTATATTCTTTTATTGAGCATGTTTTGAAGTTCTAAGTGGTACTTATGTTCGATGATTTTTTTTAAGTAGATAATTCATATTTTATGTTGAGAGAATTTTCTTCTAAGAATTGGTCCAACTCTTTTCGTCTCACTTTTACTATCGACCTATTTCCCGATCGCATTCGGAGGTACAATCTAAGCGTAAATATTGGGGTTATTTTTTTTATATTGAAAGATGATAAATCAATGGCTCTCGCTGGTCAGTATTTAGCTAATATTGTTTTTCTCTTATGTTCCACAAAAATAGTGGCTACTGTTTATTCTTGCTAACTTTACACCTGGTGAAGTTAATAAAATGGATAAGCCGAAACATTATGTCAACAATAGAAGCATCAAAAAGGATTAATTCAGTAATCAAAAGAATTGTTGGAATTTTTGAACTTCTTAAAATATGTATGTCTGAGTGAATTTATCATTGAAGTCCAATGTCTGAAAGTGTATTTCTCTCTGTAATTATTTCCAAGAATATATTTAGAACTTTCTTTAATGTTTAGTTTTTCATTTCACTCATTAATTCCTAATGTAAAATCGTGTATTAATAATAGTAATGGTAATATTATCTGTTTCCTTAAACGGAAACTTTCTGCAATCATTGACGGAGCAGAAATATTCTAAAAATATAAAGGATTCTAAAAAGAAAATATAGGTATAATACTTGGTTTCTAAAAAACATTACGTTCGTTAAAAATTCTCTATTACTTAGAAGTGTGTTAATTTTTTTTTCTCTGCTACTTACAGGTTCGTTAATAAATCCTTGCTAATTATAGGTTTGTTAGAAAATCCACTGTTATATATATATATATATATATATATATATATATATATTTTATTTTAGTTAGAGAAGAATATTAATTATAAGTAAACAAAAACAAAACAGTATTATCGTTTCTATCTCTTTGATGGGTAATATAGTTCATCTAAGGAATTACGAATAATAATATGCAAGAAAAGCATGCTATACATCTATGATAGGTGTTCATACCTTTTGAAAATATTAAAGAAATGTTAATAGAACTTGGCCATGGTACTGGTTCTAAACCAACCTCGACTGCTAGGCACATCAGATAACAAATTAGATTTGAGCTTGTAGGAGTTAACCAGGGCGCCGTGGAATGTGTTGGTACTAGGTTCATTTTACCGACTTTAGTAGAAACAGTATTGAAATTGTAACATGCCAGATTTGCTTGCAGCTAATCACTTCATAATGGTTTTGAAGATTATCGAAACAAAAAATAGGAAACGCTTTCACAATAAACACAAGAGGACAAACAAGAAATACATTAATAATTTAATCCAGTGAAAAAGAGAGTAAAATCATTATAAATATTAATTAAAACAAAGATCGTTATGGTAACAAGAGGAATAAAAACAAATGTATAAAATAATGGTCATTTGGTCGAATAAATTGAGAAAACAAGTTCAATTAGCAAGGAATTTGTAGGACATTGATAATTAAGAAAATCACGATGATAAAGATGTTTGAAAGAAGACACGTTATGTAGACTAACCTTCAGTTGCCAATCATGTGGTGGAGTAATGCATAGCGACTCAGACTGGGGAATCGGAGAGACGAGTACGAATTCCAGTCGAACCCATTACGTTCACTTACGTGGTAATACCTTTGGGAAAGGTATGAATCCTCTTCTCCCACCAGCTATAGATAAATAGCAGAACAGACCGGGCTCTATAGCCTTGGATGGCAACTGGTATACCGCAGAAAGAAAGGGCAACCTAATGCGGGAAAAAATCTGCCTTGTCTGTCATGTATCGAAAGATACATGATCGCCTAAGCGTATGGCACATAACTAATATTATTCAGAATAAAATTTTCAAAAGAAATGTCACCATCTGTTTTTATCTATTCACTATACATGTCCAAGATTTGTAGCTTGAATTAATCCACCCAAAGCTTGACAACGTTTTAATCATATTCCCTGCTTGATTTACTTCATAGTAAGTAATAGGCATGAAGGTTGTATAAGGAAAGAAGTGAAAAAAAATTGTTTGCGACTGCGTAATGCAAATACATGATATTTGAAAATCCCGTAAAAGCAGAATCAATATCTGGATCTATTCATATTAGAACATCAAAAAGTTTGCGACCTAGTGATGGAAAAAAAGCTTATATTTCAAATCTGGCCAGAGCGTTTTTTTTTTTTATTTTATTTATTTTATTTATTTATTTTTTTTTTTTCGGAAAAATCTTTTTGCAACGAAGTTTAACCGAATGATTTCGATCTTAACTGGGTGCTCTAC
Source organism: Acanthosepion pharaonis (assembly GCA_903632075.3). Classification (NCBI taxonomy): domain Eukaryota; kingdom Metazoa; phylum Mollusca; class Cephalopoda; order Sepiida; family Sepiidae; genus Acanthosepion; species Acanthosepion pharaonis. The sequence goes on along the minus strand of CAHIKZ030004028.1, from coordinate 1,161,697 downwards.
ATAAGTAACATTGCACCAATAAATTTCTTACGCAAATTTAAGAGTGCGTTTTCAAAAAAATTCAAGCTTAGCGTTGCGACCGCACGCTCCAAATTTTTTTTATCCGTTAACAATAACACATTTCTAAAGAAAATTAAAAAAAAAAGTATTTCGACTCGCATTTATTCTTTCGTCTACAATGCTACCTGGATATATTAAAAACAATAATTTCCATGCCTGAAGATGACTGTGCAGTCGAAAGTACTAGCAGAATAAAAAAAGGCTTTAAACGGATTGTAGTTAGTAAAAACAAAGATCATAACATGTGGTTCGTAGGTTAATGCAACTTTAAAATTTAGATTGTGAAGAGTTTTCGCCATTTTATATCATTAACTTTACTAATCTATTTTTTGTATGAATAATTCATTTTATATTAATTGAACTGCTCGACATATATATATATATATATATATATAAGAAGGAAACTTCTGTTATGTCCTGTTACACCTTTTGAAGGTATATTTCTCTATCATAATGCTTTTAGCACCTTCATGACAAACCTCTCCGTCCTTCCTTGAGATGGTGATAATCATTCAAGTACCACGACCTCAAATAAGGCACCCCTCCCTCTTTCTCTCACTCTGTATGTAAGTATATATATATATATATATATATATATATATATAGAAAATCTATATAGTAATGCAACATTATTTATCTACTTTTTTTAAAAAATTCTATCACGTGTACAAAGGAGCATTAAAAGGAAAGCATTAAGCATGTCAATGGCTTCTTAGCATTTTTAGGACTTTTCTTTGACCAGCTTTTCTAAAGACAGCCTCGGGTTTTCTATCTTTTCTTATTTATTCACCTTATCTTCCCGTATTCTGTTAAACCACATTTAACACATACAGGGTGCATGGGTAAATTATCGCCATTTGATCTTTCTAATTTTACACATTCGCTTTGGCTGTTTTTTTTTTTAATTTCTCGACTTCACAGTATAGTAGGGTAATTCGAGAACTGTATTTGAGTAAAAGAGCGCCATGATGCAATACACTCCACCAGAAATTTGGAAATGGCATACATTAAAGCTTTGGATTCGCACCGTTACGAACATTTCGGAGTATTTGGGTGTCAACACGGGGGCCTCTATCAAATGGTTTGAGGAGGTAGTGCTGCCCTGGGTCAAGAGGGTGGATGGTGGAAGACCCTATGTCTGACAACAGGACCATGGCACATAAGTAGGAGAACTCAATCATGGCTGTCAGATAATTTTTACAACGACATCCCTTACATTTGGCCACCTAACTCTCAAAACTGCAACCCCCTTGGTTATTATGTGTGGGGCCCAGTTGAACGAAAAACAATACAACTTGTAACACCAAAGATGAAGTGAAGGGAAGAATTATGTTAGCATTCACCAAATTAATTAAGGAGTCCACCCAGAAGAGATGCAGGAGATTCCAAAGTCGTCTGTTGGACGTGGTTGAAGCTAATGGCGATTTTATTAAATAAATTTATTCTTCAGTATTTCAAGATACCTTTGTTTAATTTTAGTAAATATGTCTGTTAAAATGAAATGTTAGTATTCTCATTTTTGCGTAATTTAGACAGCAATTTATGAATCGCACGCTGTACAGTTGGTGGCTCTCGCTCTTTTTCTTTCGTACCCACAGATTTATACAGTCGTTGACTTGTCATTTTCCGAGTATATGGTTCTGCTAAGAAGACTTAGAGACTCTCTGTTAGAAACTCCTGTGCAGTAATAATGGTCCTTAATCTTAAGCTGTGGTTAATACGACAAGTATGCTGAAGAGAAATTGGTTACGGTTTCTGGGAGAGAGCGTGATTTAAAATGGAATAATTCCAGAACGCTCAGACACTCCATTCCAATTATTTAAAATTCTGTGATTGCAAAAACTTGGACATGTGAGTGTATAATATATGTGTGATACGGAAAACGAACGAAATGTTGATATTCCAGGGTAATGCTGAAGTGACATGGACTTTTGGTTACGATATTGTGATCCCGAGACAACACAACCACATATCATCATCTGACCAAGTTTTCGAAATTGCCGCAGACGTTACATAAATTGATATATAGTGTATATATGCAATATTTTTACATATTATACAGATACTCCGTTGTGATTCTAGTCAAAAATTCTAGACAGAAGTTCCGACCAAAATGTAAATGAATCCGTTACTTTTTACGAGATCGATGTTAATGAACATTTCTTGTCTCTAAGCGTTTTTATTTTTGGCTTTTTCCAATCGTAACGATAAAGCAGATGCATTGAAATTAATTTTAATGTTTGCCTACCAGTAATGGTGTTGGCCTCTTCACAGCCACAAAGAAGAAAAGGGGGAGACAATTAATAAACTTAATAGAGAGATTTATGTTAAACCGCGAACAAGATTTTTTTGCTTCTGTTTCTTGACGGACATCAAACTGTCGGCAAACAATGAAACTCGAGTAAATAACGATAATATCGACAAAGATGAACATCTTAAATCTGTAATCAAATATGTCCCAGTATTTTCCGGATAATCGGCAAGCAAATAATTGCTGTCCAAACAAGTTCTGAGTATCAAATGACTTACTGCAAATGAAAATTTAAAAATAAACAAAATGGGTGATTTCAGATAATTAAACAAAAGGATTAGCCTTATTTTTTCTGATTAGCCATAACAAAACATTTTAAGCTCCATTTACCGGATTTTGTTTCTGTTAGCATTAACTTGTGAATCGATATATTAGTGCTGGGACTACTCGGGGGGTTTAAATAATTGCGTATCCCATCAAACTACACAGAGCAGTGTTAGATGTTTGAGCAGAGGTAATAAAAACGCCAGCCGGGATTGGATGAAATGTTACAGCCAGTTATTCATCTGTAGATTCTTGACAAAATTCAAAGAAGGATCTTTAGTGTAATCGATCCTGACTTGACATCTCGACTTCAGTCACTTTCTCACCGATGTGGAGGGACTTCCTTCTGATTTTTCTACAAACATTTTCATGGCAAATGCTCCGACGAGCTTTTTTTCCCCGCTTAGACAGAACATGAACACGCGATCTCACTCACTGAAATTTTATTTATTTTCGTATTTGTAAACAATGTTTTTTGAAGATATCAGAAGATTAATAACTTACCTTACTTTAAAGCCGCTTTTTTTTGTTAAAGAAGAATGACGTTCTGAATACTAGACTCTATTCAAGAGCAATTGTGACGTTTCACTTTTACTCCAAATCTACTTTTCTCTCTTCAAAAGATATTGACGATGGCATTTTCCTCTCAATTCTTTACACGCTCGGCAGTATTAATTCTGGAATATAACTGTAGATTTTTCTTCCCTAGTTCTCTGCTACGTATTTCAGTTTGCCCGGGGGTGATGCTGAGAGTCTAGTCTCTCGACTGTCAGCAGAGTATGCGCCAGTTCCATTGAAAGGTGGTTACCGAAACTCTGCCAGCAACTTTCTTAATGTTATAAACTTATCCAACCTGACAGCATGTCTTGAAGCTGAGGGATGTCTTGAGGTTTCGGTTCCATTTTCTATGTGGAGATGGTAAACTTTGGACTGCCTGAAATAGCGACTCGGCTAATCATGTTTGGGTACTTGTCAGGTATTCAAAATTCCTCCAGGAAAATTTGGCTATTTTCATCAGTTGGGCTGATTCGGAAAATATTGTTTGCTACTGACAAGAGACACAAAAAGCTGATGGAAATAGATGAGAGATTATGGAATAAAATTGGCTTAAAGCTGTAATCTAATAGAATAATCGCTTCATAACTGATTCTCGAAATTAAACATTTAACGTAGTCATATCTTCTGGATATTTCCTGGTGGACTAGGTCGTGTGTTTGCAATCGGTGAATATGGTCGGTTGTGGAGCTCAGATCACCAAGGTTCTGCATACTTAGTAATTTCTTGCAATTTTACACTTGCCTAAATTTCCACCCGAACTTTGCTATTATTAATAAATATTTACACCAAAGGGATATTTCCATGTCGCTAAAATTAAGCCACTAGCAGATAAAAAATCTCTGCGGACGGATATCTGGTTTCCACTTTAGGAACAGGCTTATGAGAAAACCTTGAATTAAAGTTTTCATCTCGGCCCAAAGCTGACCTTTGTATTTTATGTCGATTTATGCTTTCTCGTGATTTTAATTTGATATTTGAACAAAGAAATCATAAAAATACCCTGGATATGTAATTGTAAGAAATGATTATATACAAAATTGTCAATGTAAATTTCGTCATATTTCGATATTTCACAGTTTTAAAAAAAAGTTACATTCGATATAAGACTCAAGATCTACTCAAGGTAGAAGCGGTTACTGGATGAGATTTGTGATATGAATGTAAGTGGAGGTGGCAAGAAGTGAAGACTATGAAGCATAAGTGAGTTATGTAAATGCTTATTCAAGAAAAATCGCGTTAGGATGCATCGTGGGAACGGAATTCTGTCGTAAGTTGAGGACTCCTGTATTTATCTGTATAACAAGCAAAAGTCGAATTAAATTGATGTCATTTATTATTCACATCATCCATGAGATTATACAGAATGAAATATTGAGAATTACAAAAGAGAAGTTTCCCGTACAAGAAGAAAATCATTACTACAACATGGTTTTCCCAAATCATTTGAAGCGTGAATATTTTTATTTACTACTAGCAGTAGAGCCCGGCGTTGCCCGGGGATATAACAGAAAGAGATAGATCAAGTATCCACCATCATAAAGACTGAAAAATAAAATTGACAAAGATTATTGTTTAAAGTTGACGGACACGCATGTCTTAATTAGTTTATTTATTTTTTTTTACGAATTGGTCAAACGCAGACAGAAACATTGCTTTCAATCGTTATGAGTCTACTGATTGAATAGAATTTTATTATAAACAATTGTCTTGTAAATGAAATTTTTAAAGCATTCTGAATGTAAAAATAAAGAAAAAAAGTGTGCAAGACAATAAAAAACACTACATGCCAAAAAAAAAGTGAAGTTTTGTTGAAATCGGTTGAAAAATGTAGGTAGCCTTTCTGTAATCTTTTAGTTTGAAAATTATTTTTACTTATTGAATACAGTAAAAAAAATTGCATATTTTGCTTGTGGTGATTCATAATTAGAATTCTGATTTGAATATATTTTTCACTCGTTGTTTCTAATACAAAAATATTAACTTTATTTGGGTTTATTAATTATGATATAACAAATCTTATTCATTTAGTAGCCTTTCTGTAATATATAATAATCTTTGACAATTTATGATTTTTCTTATTGAATACAGTAAAAAAAATTGGACACCATGTGTATTTAAAGTAGTTTCCCGTTCCGGTTATTATTTTTAGTTAAGACTTGTGCATGTTTAGATTTCATTATCTTTCCCTAAAGATAAAGAATTTATGTTTGTATTCGTACAATCAGTAGAGATCGTTAGATTATTGTTTAAGGTTGACGGACACGCATGTCTTAATTATTTTTTATTTTTATTTTTTACGAATTCGTCAAACCCAAACTCAAACAAAAACATTGTTTTCAATCGTTATGAGTCTACTGATTGAATAGAATTTTATTATAAATAATTGTCTCGTAAATGGAATTTTTAAAGCATTCTGAATGTTAAAAATAAAGAAAAAAGTGTGCAAGAGAATAAGAAACACTACCTGCCAAAAAAAATGAAGTTTTGTTTTATCGGCTGAAAAATATAGGAAATCCGCTCCCATATTTAAAGTAACCCACACACACAAACAAATCGATGTGAGTTGTCCCCCTTCCATTTTCACGATGTCTCTTAATCGTGTTTTCAAATTGATTTTGTGCAAAAACAATTATATTTTTCCCATTTTTGGCGCTGTTAGAACCACCACAAGGTAATTTTATGTGGTCCTGTGAAGTTTTGTTGAAATCGGTTGAAAAATGTAGGAAATCCAATCCAATATATAAACCTTACAGACACACACACACACACACAATCTGCGTTTTATAATAAGTAAGATCACGCTGACTTTGATATTTATCTCATCTTTCTCCACGTAGATTTGTTGATGGCAATTATAATACCTTAGTTTTTTTTAAGCATTCAACCCCAAGCAAGGCGGGAAACCACTAGCACGCAAGGGGTTACAGAGAGTTGGAGGGAGAGCAAAGAGGAGTGATTGAAGAAAGGATGAGGAGAAGGTTAGGGGATAGATCAAAGCATCTGGAGACGTCGATTGACGTTACATTTGAATAGTTGTAGATTATAGCTATCAGGAAAATAAGAACTGAGGAAGGAGTTCCACAGGCAGGAATTGCGAGACCTGAAGCTATTGGAGTAGAAATGACGGCTACATTTAACAATTACGGCAGTGAATGGGTGAGATGCCTGCCAAGTTGAACGCTTCAATTCATGAAGTCTTGGGAACATGAGAAAGCAGCTCATCGGAGCAGTTACCGTATTTGTAAAAAAAGACAGAGGGAGGCAACGGCACGTCTGTGAGAGAGCGGCTGCAGACGAGATGCTAGATTAGGGCCAATTACATTGCATTTCCGTCTTTGGATTTTATCAAGGACCTTGAGACAAATAGAAGTAGTAATACTCCATGCAAGGGCGAATGGTTGATTTGTAGATTTGAAGGATTGACTCCGGCGAGAAAAATTTCCTGGCGCGGCACAGGGAGTCGACTTTCCTAGCGGTGGACGAAGCTATTGACTCAATGTATTCGTTCCATCTCAGGTCAGCAGACAATGTGAGACCGAGCAGTCGCATAGAGGTGCTCTCGTGGAGTTGAGCGTCAGACATTCTAATTGGAGGCAGAGATGGTTCTCTCTGGTGAGTAATTTATTTACTTAATTGTAATATTCGATGTATTTATTATTATTATCTGCACTCAGCTTTCGCGCGTTTAGTCATTGTCGTATAATTCGATTAAAGTAGATAGTTATTCTGGATCAAAAGTGGTGTCGTATAACTCGACACGTAGCGGAATCACCTGACCAAGAAAGGATACGTTTCCTGGCTTTGATGTGCATTCAACTAGAGAAATTGTCTGATGAAGTTAAATGCCAACACCCGTACTTGTCTTCTTTAATTGCTTTTCAAATGCACAACACCGCGATATATGCTGTCAGAAATGATTATACGATTGGAAAGAAGGAAGCCTTCTTTCTTGGTCGCTCGTACTTTCTCCATTCTACGTTCGAAAAGAATGAAGGATGCTATCATCCATAGAACAGGTCCCTTTCACGGCCCTGCATTTTGTGAAATGTACTTTGAGGTAATGATGAAAATCTGACTAAATATTAAAATAATTTTTAATCGTTTTTTGATATCGCCAAAAAATAATTCAGAAGACTATCATCTATAATAAGAAAGAAAAGATTACACAAGAGATTAAGGGCAACGATTTTGCTATTTTTCTAATCTCGAAGAAAAGTAATATATATATATATATATATATATATATATAATGCAAATTGCTGCGAACAATCCCGGTAAAAAATATTCTTTTTTAGTAGAGTAGGTTTGAACAAGACACGAATTCGCATCACATGCCTAAACTGTGCTTTGACGCAAACTCACTATTTAATCCATAGAATCCGGTGAAAAGTACACACAGTTCTTTTTTTTTTTTTTTAATCTAACCCTGTTCCCTCTACTGCTTTCGTTTCTACTAATGTAAATTACCTACTACTCAAAGTTGTATATCTACTATTAGTACTAACTGCATTTAGTGTTATGTAATGTTCTAAGATTGACTAATTTCTGGTTTTTACGCTGTCAAATAATATTATTAAACTCGAAAACAAAAAAAAACTGATTTTAAAAAAGTAAAAGTAAGCAGATAGAAAATCTTCAAAGGGGGAATAGGGAATCACGTGCGAAATTGACGAACAGAGGTTAGAAAAATCGATTTTAAGAAAATGAAAGTAAACTCGAATTTAATAAAAAAAGAAAATATTTAAAAAAAAATAAAATCGTGCCACTTTCGAATGAACCATATTGGTTTTACTTGATTCGATTCTTTCAATCTATATGTCTTCGTTTCTGTGAAGAGACCAGTGGAACGTCGGGAAGCATATTGAAGACCGCGAAAATGAGAATCCAAAAGAAAAAGGAAAGCTTTAAAAAGTTTCAACGCAGTAAAGAAAAACTGATTTATCAAGACAAAAAGACGAAATCGGAATAAGATTTTTTTTTTTTGCCGTGACGATTAGGTCATTATCTGATTAAGTAAAAGGCAAGTTCCTCAGTGTAACTGCATAAAATATAATTCGTAAAGTTGAAACGACACTCGAGGGAAGACAAATGCAAAAATACGCAAATATTTCAGCTCAAGAAAATGGAGTATTCGAAAAAGAAGCATGTACTTTGCGTTAATAATGGCTTCTCCGATAGAATCTTCACATAGGCATAAATCTGAAGACCGATTTTGAAAGTCAAATTCGTACAAAATAGTCAATTTTTTCTTTGTTTTTTTTTATGTTAACATATAACTAAAATGAAGGAAACAATAGAAACGATAGTTTAACTACGCAAGATCAAAAGCGATCAATAATCTCGACATGAAATTTCAAAATGGAGACCAAAGGAATACGGCACGAGAATACAAAAACGAAACAAGCTTCACTTTTACTAATTTCACGCGATTAAGTGAACCTCGGATAAGGAAAACTAGAAATTACTTGAGTAAATGAATTGATAACCTTCATAGATAATAGGGATATTGATGTTCCAGGTGTACGTCCATATAGAGTTTAAAAAACAATTCTCGCACGATTACCGAAGTTAAACAATGTCGAGATTGGTCACTGCCTAGATGGGTGACCGCTTGGGAATACCAGATGCTCTTAGCAGATGGCGTAATGAGTAATGGATCTGAATTATTAATCAGAAAGCCGAGGTACAATTTTAGCTGAATTTGTTATATTCACTTACGTGCAAATACCTTTGGAAAAGGTAAGAATCCACATTTTCTCTTTCTAGGTACCGGTTTTTTTTTTTACTAAAATCTGTATTAGTAAAATAATTATTATCTCCAGAAAAATTCTTAGAATCAGAAATTTTCTGGCTTTAAATAACCTTCAAGGGGTTTATAAGCCTTAGAAAATGAAGCGTCCATCAAATGTTGACGTCCTACACTATTTCGAAGAAAATGTTGGAATAGAAGTCCCCCATCAATATTGAAAAGATGGTAAACAGTGGATTTGAGACTCCTATTTTTCAGAGAAAAGTGTTTGATAGATTTTATTAATTTATTCGAAATTGTGACTGGCTTCTCGGTCAATAAATACTGATTATTGCCTTATATAGTATTGCATTGTATTATTTTTATATTGTTTATATTTTTCATACTTATTGAATTAATGTTTCGCTTAATGGTTCTAGAACGCAAAACACCTACGAATATGTTTAACCAGCTTCTATACACGAGCTGAATGATTAGAACGTCTGCTTTTTGACCGTGATAACCGGGTTCGAATCTCACCCTGGTCGAATTTTCAGGGAGATAACTTCTTGATGTTATCTGTCTGGGGGAGGTGATTTCAACGTGAGGCACCTTTGGAAAGTACCTGAAAACCTTACCAGGGGCTGATCAAAGATCTGTGAGTTAAATTGTGTAGAAGGAACCCTTTGTGCTAGAAATCATCATGACCGCGGGCTTTAGCCTGCTCGCCTTCTTCAGACTGTTGACAACGCGCCCTCTCCCAGAACCTATAACTGAGGTCTAATCAGCATGGTTGCAGTGTAAAGAACAGGTAGGCTCAGTGGATGTTGAACAAACACATAGGTTCCTGATGAAAGGATTACAGTAGACCGGCATTCTCGGATACAAGTGGCCATCCATCCCTCCATCTCCATATCCAATATAAGGCAATAGCAGAGATGCCACGTAATGACAAATAATATTGCTGGTTCTACTTTGGTAAAGGAAATTGGTATTTATTACTTATGACACTAAACTATGTTTCCTTTGCAAAGTTTTGGATATGCAAGGTGTCTCTTCAATTGATCAGCATATTTTCCATGGAAAAAAAAACGCTCAAGGATATTGTTCAGAAATATATTTTTCGCACATTTATAAACAGTGTTAAATGGTTTCATAACGCTTTTCGTATTTTAGTATTTGATTTTGTTTTAGGTATTTTCTATATTTTCAAGTTTCCATGTCCTGTTAAAGTCTTCACTCGGGCTGCTTATATGCTTACTTTACTGACAATCATAAAAGTTCAACTTTTTTTTCTCCCTACGAACATTAGCTTATCCGATGTCTATCACTTACAATTTAATAATTGTATCTACTCGAGTGCTAGAAATATAAACGGTTGGAAATTTTAATATCCAACATCCGCTTATGCTTTGTATTCAGAATAACTACATCAAGAGTAAATTCTATCGTAGTACACAGTCCTTTTATTACATTTCGCTAGCCGTTTGTACATCTCGTTCATATTTCTGTTGCAAAGGACATATAGTAATATGTCGGATATAGCAATCAATCGAAAACAAGTCTATGATATATGAAAGCTACAGACCAGAGTCCGAAGATGATCAAGGTAAATACTAGGGTTAGTTATTCGAAACTTATTCTCAGAAAAGTGATTGAAGTTTCGCGAAACCCACTGATTATATGGCCTGCAGTCTCTTAACACGTTAATTTCATTCTCAGTTGGAAGTTATCCATTATCGGTGACCAATTATTTATTGACAATGAAAGCTTTCCGCACACGACCTGTAGCGCAAGTCTTCTCTAGTTAAATTAGAGGCATGGTTCGAGGAAAAATTGGAGGTCAATCACCTACGTAAGATCTGCTTTTGACATAAATTTATTCAACCAATAATTGCAGGTGCGCTTATCGATCCATTCGTCGACGATGGCAGATTATTCACTAACTTCCGTCTCGTTTCTTTCTGTGTACTATTTCAAGGACTTATTATTGCACATAATATTGATAAAACTAAATAACTTTTATATATATATATATATATATATATATATATATATATATATATATATATATATATAGCAAAAAACTAATTAAATATAAGCGCAATTGCTAGTTTCACGCTCCTATTTCAACACTTTGAATCTCGACAGAATCCACATTTCCAAGATCATGTCTTGTTTTTCAATCCATAAAAACAAGTTCCTGACTAAACGATATTGGAATCTTAGATATTTGTATGTCTTAAGACACAACGCGGAGCTTTAGTTTGTGCTGGATATTTGGCATATGGACGCATCGTAGACAGGATTTTGGACTCATTAGTTGTTAAAAACCCTTGAGGTTTAACTTTTTAGTTAATCTATCAAATTGTAACTAAGTTGGTGGATGCATTTTCCTTACCCCGTTTATTTTGTTCCTGTTTCTTGTTTTTTATTACCCACACCTCCTCCATTAGTTGACAGATTTCAGTTCTCTTGTCGGTGCTGGAATATTTCCATTTTGTGCGTTTTTAGAAATTATAGTGTTAGGTACGAATTCTATTCCATATATATATATATATATATATATATATATATATATATATATATATATAATATGGTGTGAATCCTCTTCTTCCTCCAGCTATGGGTAAATTGCAGGACAGACTGGGTTCTATAGCCTTGGATGGCAACTAGTCTAGCAGAAGGACAACTCTGAATTCAAAAAACCTGCGGAGTGTCGTTTGGGTACCTTGTGGCACGTAGTGCACCAAGTCTCTGTATTCGGCCCTTCAAAAAGTGTGGATGCTTCTGCACAAAACCTTCACCACTCTAATCAAATCTCATGTGCTGGTATCTTTGCTGTGAGTTTCCTAGGAACTGATCTGCTTGACCCCATACGTCGAATTCAACGGGAGAGTCCAGTATATATACACACACTAAAGAGATACGTAAGCAACAGGGAAATTTCGAAAAGAAAAAGGAACGAAGACGATGCTTTTATTTGAAATAAAAGGAAAAATAGTTAAAAATTTCTTGGACATATGAGAAAACGGTACTTAGAGAATTTAGCACTCAAAGGTCATATTGAAAATGGGCAGAGAAAACAACGAGTCTAACCTGTGTGTGTACATGGATAGCAGCACAGCAAATGATATGGATAGAAAGGGACAACACATTGCTTCGAACTATAAAGGATGAAAGGGTCTAAGGGACAAAAAGAGATGGATTCATTCCTTTTCTGAAAAATATTAGCTCGAAAGTGAATGGCGCTAACGAGGCTGGAATTTGAGACCGGCACACCGATTCCACTTTCCGCTCCGATAGCCGTTACACTTTACGCTCTTCCTTTCGAATGATATATTCACCAGAATACTTGTAATATATTTTTTTTTTATTTGCATTGTGATATTCAGTATTTTCTTCCATGTTTTATGGAATGTATATTTGTTGTGAAGTGTTTTTCTGTCGACATATTCCTTAACCCTATTCAAGCCAATGTTGCATCCAGTTGTATTTTAATAATCTGTTCTTAATTTCTTCAAAGACGTCAGCTTAACTGAGACATAGACTTGATTTTCAGGTTCTCATGACTCTTCCATTTTTGCCTATCTTCTCCTTAATATTACTAACTCGAGATCAATTGGTCAAACGTAAATGGGGTAAGTCGTTATCTTCGTCGAGTTGACATTAGAATCCAGCCAGTTCAAATATGCATAGTGTTAATGTTGTGACAGACGGCACAATGTTCGACACAGGTATCCGAAAGTGATTCCAGGATATCGAAAGCAAAGAACTACGAAATAGCAAAATTTAGTTAGCTGTTCTGTAATCATTGTTTCTCTGCCATGTGTATCTTCATATATGGCAGTGAATATTGGACAGAGGTGCTTCTACAGATGCATGCTGAGAATACCAAGCCCTGGGCACGTGAGTCACAAGCAGATCTTAAAGAAAATAGGAGCTAGAAAAATAGTATTAGTTAAAATCAGAGAGATAATATTGAAATTACTAGGATACATGAAAAAGGACGGATAAGAATATTAAACACTCAACGGACGTATCGGCAGTCGGAGAGGTTGATGCAATTAGCTAATAACCTACCTCATGGATTTGTGTGAGTGAATCAAGGAGCATGGATAAGGGGGAGATGATAAAAATCAAACGTTTCTTAGACCGACCATTGTAGAGAGGTATATTGACCGAGGTCATGAAGGAAGCAAAAATGGATGAAGATGTATTCTTGAAACACTGTGAAACGGGCCTTTTAGTTGACATAAAAGGAAATTGCTAAAATGCTTAGAGATCACAAAAATGCAAAGTATCCTTGAAGAAAATCAAAAGAGAAATTGTAATGTTTGAAAACAACAATGAACTGAAAATATTTGCAATAACGAAAATATTTAATCTCAGAATATAATAAAAATATACGTAGGTAAAAGATTTTAGGAAAAATATTTATATCCTTCCTTGTCAGTGCACTTAATTATATGGTGTATATTAACCGCATTCTGATAAATAGAGTGCATAGTAGAATTATTCCGGGGAACACAGCAAGGACAGTGTGGCCTTGTGAAAGTCACTGGAACAAGAAAAGTGATTAGAGCGACTAAAGGACATATATTAGAATTTCATAAACAGCACGAAACATTTGGTAAGGCACGACACAAAGATTTTTTTTGAACTGCTAAGAGAATTTGATTTATTTAGGAAAGATATTAAAATACTCCGGAATGTGAATTGGAAACAAATGGCCTGTATGAAATATATAATTATAAGCACATTGATCGAACAAAATGCCGTAGACTTTGCAGATGATTAAACCTGAAATAAGTGATTTTAATTGTGCGATTAAATTTCAAATTGAAATCAAATTTCTTAGGCCTTACTGAAAGTTTTCATTTGAGTTCGGCCCTTTAGAACATATTTCTTTGTGGACGTTCAGTAAGATTACATTAAAAGTTGACTATAATATAAAATGTTATTTACTGAGTGTATCTAGTTGGTGCCGCCCGCAGCTACCCGCTATCCCACTGAATACCCAACACCTCCCACAAAAATTAGAATTATGACACTGTGACTCTCTCTCTCTCACACACACACACATAATAAATATATATATATATATATATATATATATACTACTACTACTACTCGGTTGAAAAAAAAACCTCGGCTAGCACAACTTGTAAGTCTAACAAGACAAATTGATACCCGAAGGAAAAAAGAAGGAACTAGAAACATCCGGAGAGGGCGAAATAAATCGTCCAGTAGCTTAAGTTTTTAGCCCCCCCACCACCACCACCAAAAAAAACAAGTGAGTAATAAACATAAAACACATTGTTCTCAATACGCTAAGTAGATCTGAAGGATTTTCAGGGTAAGCTGGGTTACCCTCAAGATCCATTTAAGTGAAACCTAGGTAGATTGTTCCTGGCTCTTTAGGATTTATTTCCCGTGTGGTTATATATATATATATATATATATATATATATATAAGCTCACAAGACGCAAAATAGAGGAATACATGCCCCCAAACATTTTTTGTTAGGGAAAATAACGGAAATTTATATGATAGCAACCAGGAGTCCTCTCCCACAATGCACAGCGATGCTGCGGCATGGAAAGAACGCACTCTTCGCCCGTTTACAAATTTCACATAAAATCGCCCTGAATGTTTATTGCTCAGACAAGTTAAAAATCGCTTAAATACATATTCTATACTTTAATTTAATCTAAATAGATAAGATGATTCAACTGTGTGTAGTGTCCAACATTAAAACCACTTTTATTTCAATTCAGCCTACACAGTCTTACATAGTAGACCCAAAAGTGTCTCCCCCATAAAAGTGTCACCAGGGGTGGACCGCCTTCTCAAGCAACGGTATTGCTTACTGCTAACACGATGTCACATGTGTAGGACTACCAATGCGAATCGAACTCGTTATTCTCTTGTGACAATCAATCAAACAACTTTGCTAACAATTAGACAACGCCCAAGTCCTCTCGTTTGCGAGACGTGAGGCCTAACTCTAAATCATCGGTTAATGAAATATGCTAATAATCTGTGGGTGCGTTCCTTCAAAATTAATCTTGTCAAATCAAGCTAACACCTTGACTCGGACAGTGTCCGCTCTAATATATCACTTGCTACAGAATCTAGATATTAGTTGGATATAACTCTCTGAAGGAAAATCTTCTTGAACAGCGAAACAGTCGAAGGCTCTGGACATTATCGGTATAATGATATAAATGAAAAGAAATAATAAAACAATTAAATGTTGCTAGGAGGATTTTAGCGGCACTATAAAAATAAGAAATCTGTCCCAAACGTACTAGATGAACCTGGGTCAATTGGTGCAGAGAAAAATATAACTTGTTTCGCATCACAACCGGTAATTGGTTTTCCACTTTTAACAGTGTTACACATCTTTGCGAATAATCTTAAATCATTTTTTGTTACGATCTTATTTTTCAGATTAACACGTTTATGTCAATATTTTGGGTTCTTTGTATTAAGAAAGTTTATTGTCTTTGATTTCACTATATTTTTAACTTTTCATTATTTTCTCTTACAGAGAGCGACTTTTTCCCCCTTTTATCTGCGTTCTTGTGATTTTTTTTTTAATTATATCTGCGTTCTTTTTTTTTTCTTTTTTTTAGCCTTTTCTGTTTTTCTTCTTTTGCTTCCCTCTCATCTATCAATATTGTCTTCTCATAGCCCTGCTTGTTCACCCGTATTTCCATCCTCTGTCACGTTTTATGTTCCTCCCTCTGACATCACCCTCTCTGGTCTTCATCAGCTTCCGCTGTTATCTCTCTCTCTCTCTCTGTCCGTTCTTCGCCGTTCCCCACTCTGTGGTCTCCCTCTCTGTTGATCGTTGTGTTCCTCTTGATATCCTCCTCCGTTCTTCATGACCCCCCCCTATGTGATCTCCCTCTCCCTTATATATTCTAATCTATATATCTCTATCCCTCTTTCATCTACACCTCTTCTTTTCCTCTCACCTATCAATTCAACTTTTTTTCTCAATACACTTCTCACTCTCCGTTGTCTAAACAGATTCACTGCATTTTCGCTTTCTTTTAAAAACTTTCCTTTACTCCTCTTCCCTCGTCAATTTAGTTATTTCATTCCTCCTCTTTTCCTCTTCATCTTTCTCTCTGCCCTTTCCTTTTTGACATTAATTTTCTCTCTTCCCTCTTTATTTGTTTTGATTAATAATAATCTTTACAACCATACTTAATTATTTTCTAGAAAACGTGCAAAATCGATATTAGTTTTATCTTATTCCCTAAGATGTAACATATTTCTTATCTGGACACACGCGTAAAAGAAACTTTCGCTTAAAACTAATGATTAAGTCATGATTTTGTCTTGCACATGTGTTTGTCAGTTCCTTCAGATCACTTCATAATCTAGACGCGTGCCTATATTTCTATTAATATCAGTACAGTGGCGTTAGTTTAGGAATGGCCATTTTTTTATTATCAATGGCAGATCCATTTGTTCTTCCCCTCATTTGTATCGATATTTTATTTTCCATGATGAAATCGTGCTATTAAAGAGTTCGTTAACAAAGAAACTGGATTATTCACAATTCGAGTCGGGCATGAAATATACAAAACTCTTTCTGCAGCTCTAAAATTAACAGCGATATACTGGGTGTGATAGAGGGGGAGAGAGAGAAACATACGCATATGTTAGTCTGACGTTATAAGAATTTATCATCCATAAAAAAAGATCTTAAAATTTCGTTCACAGCTAAAAACTTAATCTCTTTTAATAATTAGGTATTGGCGTGTATGATTACCCCTTGAGAAAGGCATGAATTCATATATTCTTTCTCCAGCTGTAGGTTAAATAAAATAGCAGACGGGATCTACAATCTTGCTTAACAAACTGTCTAGGAGAAGGAAAACTATAAGTTGCCAAGCCATGTTAAATGGAACACGTTAGCGTGGGAACAGGTGATCGTTAAATAGGTGATTACATAAACGTTGCCAACAGGCCTTGTGTTACGATGCATCAAACAGCATACATAATTAACATTTTGGAAATGATAAACGATGTTATATTTGGTAGTATTTTTCACACCCACTTCCAAATAGGGAATGACTGCTAAAAATCATATTACTTAATATCGTTTATGCTATTAATGAATATTTAGTACATTTTTTTTGACTGATACTCAAGTCCATTATCAAATCCCTATAGTTTGAACAGGTTTTATGTTCGGTTATTTAAAGAATATATACTTGAAATAAAAGATTAGAAAGGTAGAAATAGGTATTGTAAAATAGGTTTCTTTAATTTCTCGGAAATTAAGAAGAATGAAGATGATAAATTTTGTCATGTGCTTGCAGCTGTAAAAGTGGCGTTCTCTGTTTCATTCAAATATTGTTTTATTCAAAGATTACTGACAGGATAAATAGCATTGTCATCGAAAACCATAATGATTTCGTTCATTTGAACGGCAAATGTCATGGCGTTTTACTTTTTTTAATTGATGCAAAGAAAATAACTTTGAGATTTTAAGCTATTATTTGCAACTACGATTGAATATAAACTGTATCTTAAATGATGATTGACACTGATATTTAATCTAATTTTCTTAATTATCTTAAAAGAAGGTGTAAAATACGCTGTCTGTTCTAAAAGTATCGGGAAAGTTATATTAACGGGTCTAAATTACGCATACACATATTGACCTTGGACTGTCTCGCGTATAAACTCTGTTACAACGATTTGGTTCACTTTCCTTGTGTATAGCAGTGCCTGGGAGGAAAGTGTGTAGAGTGGGCGTCTCACTACACTACCAATCTTCTATCAGTGACTATAGATAGTGCAGCAGTTTTGGGGCAAGGCTAAAATTGTCCAGGTTGGACAACTGCCATACTTTTCTGATCTCGCTCCTTGTGAGTTTTTCAATTTCGAAAGTCAAATTCCACTTGAAAGAAACAAGTTTGCAATTCGTAGAGGAAGTCCCAGAGAATGCGACAAGACAGATGTTCACTATCCAAAAATGAAGATTCAAGAATCCTTCTGTCACTGTAAACGACGCTGGATAAAGTGCGTTGTTTCAGAAGCGGAATACGGCTAAGGATATTAAATGCCAAATAGATATGTTTTGTAGTCTTCTTTTTATAGCACCAGTCCTGATACTTTTTAATCAATTTTCCTACTTCTCCACTTTCTTCAATTTTGACACAAGGAAATAGTTTGATTCGTGGCGTGAACATCAGCTCAGATTAAACCTCTCCCAGATTTTATCTACGTATTGTTTGGCTATCCAGAATAACAACTAGCTGACTTCATATCTCGACGTATAAAGCTATCTAGTGTAAACTATATTACGTAAATGACAGCGTATAACCTACTTTTTATTACAAGTAACAACAACTGTCTTTACCGATAGATGCCAAGACTCTAGCTACGCATGTGTTCATATGAAATCGACATTAAATTTTGGCCCGGGGACTGCGCAAACAAAAGAAGTGGTCAGTCACAATAATGATCACTCCTCAATCGTTTTGAAGAGAATAAATCGATATTTTTTTGACAATATAACGATGTTATTATTTGGTATTATTTTTCACCCCCCCTTCCAAATAAGGAATGACTGCTAAAATCTTCTATCAGTGACTATAGATAGTGCAGCAGTTTTGAGGCAAGGATAAAATTGTCCAGGCTCCACAACTGCCATACTTCTCTGAATACTTCCCTGAACAAGCCCCGACGGCCACACGAGGCAGAGTAAGAGGCACAGCTTAACGCGGATATGTCTGAAAGATAACAATTAACCCCAGAATTGAACACTTGAGAGTCTGTTCAACAAGGCAGTCTTTCGTGAGAAACTGATGCTCGTGTTGAAGTTAAATCTCATCCCCAAAATACGAAGGTAATGAAGTTGGTTCGCTCTAATGTGTGTGGCATGGTGGGTCTTAGACATGAAGGTTGGGACTGGTGGAACTATGGAGTGTAGTTCATCTGAACAGTATCTATGGAAATTGCGAGGTTACAGGCTTGAAAATAATTCGTCACCAACAACAATGCAAAGACGCTTTCGGCCTCTTAAAAAGTTAAACCTAATTATGTGCATGCCCAAGAATCGAAATAAAATTATCAAAGGAAAGTACACAAAAAATGTCTGCAGACATCTGGCAATAATATAGGTTATATTACATTGGGAAATGATGAGTGAAATTCTTAGGTGTTATTTTTACGTTAGCGTATTTTATGCACAGGGGTATGAACTAGTTTCGCCTAACTTCGACCCCGGATATAAATCTGCCAATCTAAAATAATCAGGTTTATATTCTGGCTAATTGAAGTGTAAGTTGAAAGTTTTATGAATATATCAACAATCAGCTGGATAACGAATGATGTTAAAGATGATGCAAATACAACATCCGTAGCAGAACGCATACTACAAGTGTGTTGGTTTATTCATAACCCAGAGAACTTTTTTTTTAGTAAATTTAGTTCTTACTGCATTCCATACTTTTCTGACTCGACTGCAGATTACGTTAGACTCCTGGGTATTTGCTGAAAGTGATAGGTAACAAATTAAGATCAGACCTTGTGCTGAAAGTTCGATCATAACTTGGTGGATTTTTGTCAGAAAAAACTCGGCTTGTTAGATATATGAAAAAGTAAAAGTATACTAAAGATATAATCGATATAATGTAATCAAATTAAATACAGATTGACCCTGAATGTAATTTAACTTTAAAATCAAATATGCTTGTATAGTGGATAATTTGTGTTTTTGCACTCCTTGAATAATGTTCAGCTTAATTACGGAACAGTTTCAATGTTATTAGTGCATAAGGTGGATATTAAAATAAAACTGAGATTTCTAATGAAAAATACATGTTTAGATTTAGGAGAACTGGGCTGTAGTGAAGAGGCAAAAATTTCTGAAAATATATCAAATTTTGCAACTAGCCTATTCACATTATATTTGTTGAGATTTTCTATGCCGAAAATACATCAAATACTCCTTTAAAAATACAGAAATAGGGGTTTCGATCACGATCAATACAAGGGATTTTTAGTCAGAAACTGATATTTAGTACCTGTAATATGGTGTCAAAAGTAGGTGATCAATTTACTGTATGAATGAAACTGGACCCGTTTTAAATATTATCGCGAGAAGAATTTTCTTAAGTTTGGCAGATTTCAACATTTTAATAATTGGGGACTAAAAAGGAGAAATAATTTTGCCTTCGCGATTTTGCTAGTATTGTTGAAATTGAGGAGGAAAAAAGTAGCTGGCAAACTTTGGGAAAATTTACAGTTTTGACTGGATGTGCCAATGTAGATCTCCAAATGACAATTGCTATATGTCATTTTTAAGAATAGAATACTGTCACGTTGAATAGTGTCTAACTAAAAAAAAAAATCCAGTGATTTTCTTAGTTGTTTTTTCTGCTTCTTTTTACTATCTAAACTGATCATCTAAAAATGATTAAACATGTACGAGTTTTGATTAATTTCAAACTATCATAATCATTGCATACTTGCTGTTAGAATAATGTTTGAATCAGTTCTGAAATCCAGAGACAGTCTATCCTCAAACTACGTACAGTGCTGTTCGATAAAAGTGACTCACCTGATTTTTTTTATACTAAATGTTCTCTTCTCCGATGAAACGAAAGTTTAGCTAAATTCAAAGGATAAGCGATCTAAAATCCTAAGAAGCTTTGAAAGCTCTTTGAATTTAACAATAAGTACTGTCAAGCATCCGTTCAGTATAATGTTCTGAGGATGCTTTTCTCTTCATGGAACTGGTTTTTTAAAACCTATTGAAAAGACACTCAGGAGCGAGCAGTACAAGATAATTTTATAGTCTTGTCTGCTTCCTTCTGCTGAAAGGGTGCAAATCGATACCACCAAGCTCATTTTTATGCAGGATAATGCTCCTTGTCACAAATCAAATTTGATGAAGGAATACTTTGATGAGAAGCAGGTGAGTGTTATGACATGGCCACCCCAATCTCCTGACTTCAACCCCATAGAAAAACTTATGGAGCATTGTAAAATACAGGCTCTCGAGAAAGCAGTTGAGCAATAAAGAGGATTTGATTGTGAATTTCATATCCGAATGGAATTCAATGCTTGGAGATAAGATTTGCCAGAACCTAATCAAATCAATACCAAAAAGTGTTGAAAAGGTTATTCAAAACAAAGAAGAACACATATATTATGAAATATTTCGAACAATATTACCCAATATAAATACATTATACCTCTATTCTTTATTTAAAGTTGTTCGGTTATGTTTCTATTGTTTATTAGTTGCAGGAAATAGGTGAATCACTTTTTTGCAGTTTTTCCCTAAATCTCATTTATATCCCAAATTATAATTATCAATAGATTACTTTAGGGTAAGTCAACTTTTTTCCTTTTTTTGACTTTCATTTCGTTACTACAACGAATTCAGTTTTCACTTACTGGCTGACAATCTCGGCACTAGGCTATGTTACGGAAATAACTACTGTTTGCTTTTAATAACTAAGAAAACCTACTATCAAAATTTGTACTGTCACGTTTGAGAACAAGTTTTGGGGCAATTTGTCCTGTTGATGAAATTATTACTACCATTAAGTAACTTGAAAACCTGTAGCAGAAAGTTAATGAAAGTTCACCTTCAGTAATCAATGCTAAAATAGTTACGTATGTTTCTTGCATTAAGTCCCGGTTTACAGTTGACAAAAATATCGAAATTGCGTGAAGCAAGAATTAAACGGGAAAGCAAGATCCGAAGCATGTCGTCAAGAAAGCCTGACTTCACCCATTTTCAGATAACACTTAACTAACAGCGCTGCGACCAAGTTTAGCAACCAGTGTGCGGTTGGCTTTAAATCTGGCCCGATCACTGTCAAAATATTGAAAAATAGAAAGCAACTGTCGAATTCTGCGAGTGCGTACAATGGCTGACGTTGGCATCAAGTATTAATAGCAGTTTGATTCTGGGATATTTTCAGAATCAACTTTGCTCGTCCATTTAATGAGGGGTATTTTAAACCCATGAAGAAAGCGTTAAGTTTTCGTTAGCTTGTATCTCAACATATCCACCCGTATCGATGACAGCAATCTAAAGTGTGTACAAAAATATTAACATCCGTAGTAAGTTTATATCTTCAGCGGCAACACATTTATCGATTAGTTTTCTTATAAAAGTTCGGTTAGTTTTCCCTATAGCATTTTCTCGGGTCATGTTGTTTCTAGAATCTTGTCAAATCTTGATCTAAGAGGCCAAATATTTTATTATTCTCTAGAAGTCGCATATGGTGTCTAAGTAGGTGCATTAGTCTTATCACTTTTGCGTCGAACTGATGAGCTTTCAATATATCTGAACTTTGTCGGCGCAATAAAGTTCAACATGTACATAGCAAGGGGTGATCCTCTTTCCGTTTCAGAGTATTAATAAGACAAATGAAGAAGGCTTGAGGCTAAACGTTTCAAACTTTGTGAAAAAAAGATCCAGCTTACTTTAGAGGATTAAAAAAAAAACTAACAAAGAAAAATTAAGACGTACAAAAGTGAATCGAAAATTAAATACACGTTCCGTTACATTTGGAGTCAATGTTCTATAGAAAAAAAACAATGCAATAAAAGTGATTTTTGTAGCAACATCAAGAAAATATATAGAATGGTTGCCGAGAAGGACAGTTTAAGATGTGAAATATGAATTGAAAAGGTCATAATCTAGGAAGTACAAAAAAGTAACTAAATTGGAAGTGTTAGAAGAGAAGACGGAGAACGTGATAGAAAAACCAAGGAATCAATCAAATAGAAAATCACTTTCCAATGAGGTAAACAGAGCATTAAGAACGAAGACAATATTTTCAGAAAAGACTTCTGAAATGCAGTGTAATATCACTACAATTCTATGGGTATTTATGGGCACGTGGACGAGTAGTAAGAACGTCTGCCTAAGAGACTCGGGTTCGAATCTCATCATGGTCGATTTGTTGATGTTATCTTAATGTTATCCATCTTGAGGAGGCGATCCAAGTATGCGGCACCTTTGGAAAGTACCTGAAAACCATACCACGAGTTAATCCAAGCCTTATGAGTGAAATAGGGTAGTCGGTGGTTATGCTCGCACGAAGTCACAAGTCATCGTTACCGATGCTGTGAGCGTGCTAGCCTTGTTCAGACTGTTGATAACGCTATGTAACTTGTTCTCCCCCAGAAACTGTAACTTAGGTCCGCCGTATAAACAAACACAAATGTGCTTCAGCGGGCGTCTGCAATGGGGACTAGCTAGTCGCCCTCGTAAACTGGCATCCTTGGATACAAGTGGCTGCGCCATTTACATTAATTATGACTGGCTGATATGCCAGAACCAGTGAATTTCCTTGCAGATGAAGAGAAGAATTGATGCCAGAGGTTCTATATAAGGATGTGCATATCAAGAAAATTTGAAGGAAAAATAGAACAAAAAGGGCACTTGTACTTCGAATCAAAGAGAAAATGAAACTTCTGGAATATGCAATAGGGAAAGAAGACTTGGCAAATTTAACTCAAAGGGCGTATTGAACATAAGAGAAATCGAGGGAAATATCATGTAACCTACCTAAGGAGCTCGTATAAATTGATAGCAAAACAATGATAGTAAGGGGAGAAAGATTGTTTAGAGCTACATTGATACGAAGTTTAAGAGTGGCATTATATATCCTGTCCTGAATGAGCACGTCGTATAAAAATATTTACAAAAATGTTGAGAAATTGTTTATACTATATTCTAGTCACAGTGGTAATTTTCTATCGTTCTATATCTTTAAAAAAGACTAAGATCAATGGTAATTTTTAAAGGTGAAATTCCTGTGACACAAGACCACAACGAGAGTGTGTGTCCGCAATAATGATCGAGGTCGCTTCTCAGCAGTAATGTTCATTTGATAAACTCGCGAGTATAATTACTCAACTTTGAGATGCGAAGATGTTCCGTCGTTAATTTGTTAAAACATTTTTTTTAAAAAAGGCATGAATTAAGTTTCACCTGTATCCTCATGATATAAGACTTTCAAGATATAGGTAAGATCAGTTTTGTTTGGCATCTTACCCGAGAATAAATCGTTCGATGAGGTTCGAACTGTCGAAATTATCGAATTGACCTGAGAGACGATGTTGATAATGATTGAGCTACGGTAGACGCACGGAAATTGAAATGGATAAAATTTTATCCTTACTTTACAAAATTTCAGGTTCGACAGTAATAACATATGCTGTGAGTTTGTCTTTGTATCCACTTTGACTAATATCTACCAACCTTAGTTAGAAGAAAAAGTTGTTTTCTAAGAAGAAAGATTATTGAAAAAAGATTATTTTCAAACAGCTTAAACATTTTAAAATCGATGGAAAGTTAATTATTAGCCTTGGAGGATTTATATTGGTATTTATCTATAAAATCCATTTGACAAAACGCAATATATTTTATTTTTAACATAATCTATTTTATAGTTCTTTATCTGACCACAAGGGCTTAGAAGGCACATGGAACATTTCTTCATGGGGAACATTTTTAGGCCAAGTGACCTTCCGTCTCCTAATAATTCTACTCATTTTAATGTTTGCAGACATGATCGACTTTATCTGGTTCATTTTCCTTTTTTTTTCTGCAATTATAAGGAAGACAGTTGATTAGATAGACTATTTATTTAGTGATACCAAGCGGTACTTTGACAATTCCTTAGTGGCCTTCTCGAGGGAAAAAGAAAAATACCAAGAAACTTACAACTCCAGACAAAAGACTTAATTAGTTAAAAAAAGAAAAAAGAAATTAAAAAAGGCATTAATGAGACAGCCTTCACTTTAATTTGTGTAACTCACGGCTTGATAATAGCGTTTGTCCCCAGAGATTGATTTCGCCTCTTTCTTTGTCTACGCCTCCTGGTGGAGGGCAACGCATTCTTGAAAATTCGTGCTAATTGCCAGCCTTCTTGAAGAGGTTTTAGTTAAAAATCTTTGTCGCCTCACTCTAGAGTAGACATTAACCAAAGTTACCTTGCGTACTATCGAGAATGGTGCAAGTTCAATCCACACTGGCGTCCTTCACTTGTAGGTCGTATTTGATAAACTAAATTCATTTAATTAAATAAATCTGAAGTCTCTTTCTAGGCGCTATAATGAGCATATTAAGGGTTGAATACCTTAATAGTCTACCGTCTTGAATTCTTTCTAGGTGTCGATAATTTTCGTTCTGGTTTGGTTTAGTTTGTTTTGTTTTACGGCATATCAACCTCAATGGGTCATTTTTTTTTTCTTCTGGTAATATTTTTGTTTTGTCAAAAATCTATTTTTGGTAATACTTTTTTTCCTCAAAATTGTATAGCTGGTAATATTATTTTCAAAAACGTATTGCTGGTAATATTTTTTTTTTCAAAAACGTATTGCTGGTAATATTTTTTTTTTTCAAAAACGTATTGCTGGTAATATTTTTTTTTTTTTTAAAAACATATTGCTGGTAATGGTTTTTTCTTCTTCAAAAAATTATTTCTGGTAATAAAACCTATTTTTACACTTTCAGAATGCTTTTTACCTCAGTTTCGGGGTTAACTACTTGCCCATAGTTGGGACCCTAACAGGTGCTATCCACCACGGGTTTGGGTGGACCTGGGAACACCATCAATCAAGAGGTGGTTCCACGCTCTTCGAAGCCTCCTGATCAGAGGCCTTGCTGCTGGACGTAGTTTATCGTCTTACCCAAGACGCAATTTTCGTTCTGTTTATAATAAATACATAGTATCACAAACTAAATTATTACTTGAAAAAGTTCCATTATTATTGAGCTCATGACATTCTTAGCATCGGTACCTGAATCAGGTCTGTTAATAAATAGCAAGTCTCAAAGTGTAAGTTGAGAATATAAGAATTTCGGCATTCACTGGATGTCTATCACTCGGCATTTTGTTAGGTTAAAATAAACTGGTATGTAACCTTGTGTCTGACAATGTAACATTAGTAAATACTTATCTTTAAAAGAAAATCATTAAGATTTTTGAATCTCACAAAGAAATGCTGTGGAAATAATATAAAAGACAATATTTACCCGCTGGTGTTATGCCACAGACTAAAAAAAAATTTCCTTTTCTTTATACTATTGATTGATTTTGTACTGCTTTAACTTGTCTATGAAATTGTTGGAAAATCGGAAAAAAAAAAATTTAATCATTACGAAATCTATCTTCCTTTCCTGTTTGTAACTTGAGCAATTCTTTTCAGTGGAATTAGAACAACGTAAGAGGATACTTCATTGGTCTGAAATATTTCTTCTGTTAACTCTGAACTGATTAATCCACTGAAGACTCCCGTTCCTGTTGTCGATAATTGGTTACCTTCTAACAAAGCCACGTTCTTCCTCGTCAAGTGGGTCACCGATAGATTTGGATGACCCTTCGCCCAAAGATTGATTATGCTAATTTCTCAACTTTAACTATGTCTCACATAAAGTTAAGAAAGACAGGGCCCCAATGAGAATTTGAATTAATTACGCAAGCAAATTGTTCTACCAGATAAACTTAATAACACCTGCGCCTTTTTGTTTAATACTGGCTGTGAGTGAGATCATTTGAACCCATGTGAGAATAGAATTCATTACAAATGATTGTCTTCCGAATGAGCTTGGCATCCCTCGTGTTATCTTAGACACCTCATAGACAGATCCGGTAAGAGCACATACGGCCAGAGAAGGATGACTTCTGAATATCACGTCTGTAATTTGTTTGATCATGCGCATAACATTTTCGAAGAAAGGAAAATGTCTTTCGTAAATATTTTTTTTCGAAGAAAATGAAAACAATGGAATAAAAGGAAATTAATATTTAGTAGGTTGCAATAGAAAGACGTATAACTAAGTTTCATAGACGGCGCAAAAGCATTTGAAAAAATCAATCACAAACGTATTTGAACTGTTAGAAAAAAAGGGTTCATTTGGGACAGATATTAGAATAATCCCGATAAAGCTGTCTACCTGGGTTTAAAAAAAGGAATTGAAAAAGTACGCAACGGTAGAAAGAGATGCAGGAAGAGTCTTGCTGATTTATTCACCCGATATATCGAGTTGAAATTAATGGACTAGACCTTTTGTCAGGATTTATTATTGATGGGCACAATGTGGAAAAAACACAACACGTGCAGATGTCACCGTACTGATCAAAAGGAAACACAAGGAAATTGCAGGAACTAAGTAATAAAGGGAAGCAAGAAGAAATGTCTCACCATCAATTAAAAGAAAAAAAAAAAGATAAGACTGTCGGTAGCAAGGGAGAGAGGTCCAGATGCAAGTGACTACGTGTAAACGACTCAAACCAGTCGTTAAATTTAAGCCTCTTAGAATTGGTATAACATTAGATAGAAAAATTCCTCACATAAACCTCAAGGTGCAGTGGAACAGTGAAAGATGTCATCCAAAGGCAAAGCTAATTATTAGGAAACGGGGACATTCTTTAGAAACAAAGACAAAAGGGTTTTCATGTAATCCTTCTATACAGCAACAAATTCTGGACAATTCACAGATGAACAGACGATTCGAAGCAACAGATACTGTTCTAAAGAAGGAAGCTTCGAATACCAGGGATGAAACCTGTGGATAACTAGACTTTTTTTTTCAGAAAGATAATGGATACAGGACACTTGCGCTAAGAATTAGAAAGCGACAGTTGAAATTTTCGAAATAGATAATTAGAAAAGAGAGCTTTGTAGAATTTAACTCCGGACATTCTGAAGTTAAGTTGGATGGCGGTAAGCAGTGATTAATCTTCCTAACGCGTGTGTGTGAACGGATGACAGAACAGGAACTGTAAAGTAGAGAAAAAGGATAAACATTGCTTAGAGATACGAATGATAGGAATGTGTGGCGTGTCATGATAGCTCATCTCCTAAAGGAATACCTTAGAACAAGTTATCGAGAGCTATGATCGCCCAAGTTCTGAAGAGACATAGCCCATAAAGGAAGATGATCTATGAAGGGTATGATGCGTGAATTTTTAGCATTTTATATTAATTTCGCGCATATCCGTTGTTTTGGATTTTGTCAACTGTACAGTATAGTAAGGTCATTTGGTCATGGTCTGTGAGAAAAAGAACTCAATGACTCAATTCACATCGCCGGAAATTAGGAAACGACAGGCTGTACTGGTTGGCATTCGCACCGGAAGCTCCAATACGAACATTTCAGAGTGTTTGGGCATCCATCTGAGTATATTGAGGTTTCGGGAAAAGTTGGATGAGTTAGAAAGTTACGGCAGCTCAGAAAACTCACTGTGATCGTTCTGCTAAGAAAGTAACTCCAAAATTCGTTGGTTCGGGATTCACTCAACTCTGAGGCCTACATCATATAACTTGAGGAAGTAATAGTGTTGCCCTGGATCATGACGGTGTCTGCTGGAAGACCCTATGTCTAGCAAAAGGACTCTGCATCATGACACATAAGCAAGGGAACTTAGTCATGACTGTCGGACAATTTCTGTGACTACACTACCCCTTATATTTGGCCAACTAACTTCTCAGACTGCATAGTATCACAGTCGAATTAAAACTGGTTTGTTTTTGGTTCGGATCTAAGAGCAAACGGACGATAATATAAAAACGCAAGGACGTGCAGTTTTAAGAAATGGGAACTGAAATATTTTAATACAACACTGTGCGTAGCATCATTGAAACGAGGCAAAGAAGAAAAAAGACTGTTTTAAGAAAGGTTTTTTTTTTTCTCCATATATGCTAGTATGATACAGGGAAATACATCTTCGTTCGTCTATGATTTAAATGCTTTCAATTTTAAATGTAAAATATAGGGGAGAATATTTTTTGTCATTAGTCATTACCACTTCTTGATTGCCCAGCTTCATTTTTTTACTGCCAGTAATTTGTTGATTTTTGTCTAATTTGCGTTAACTGGCGAGAGAAGTTGAAGTAATAATTGTTTTTGTGCATCAGAAAAAAAAATCATAATTTATGATGATCACATATTATTCAAGCAATATATTATGGATTGAGATCAATGACATAAAACAAATCTCGTGATTTTTTTTTTTTTTTTTCCCATTTTGTATGGTGCCGTTGGGACTCTTTTGAGTGAGGCATTAATGGCCAGAGTTTATAAATAGAGGCGAATAACATTCTCGCAAATTACAAGAAAATATCTCGCTAAAAGCTATGAAACATTTTTAAGTACCAGATGTTAAACTTGATAAAAATATCAGCAGCAACGCTTTCAATATTTTTAGAACATTTCTTGTTTCTATTTAAGCGAGAATTGTACTTTGTGAACTCTGTGAACATTTTCTTTTTATTTTCTACATAATCGAATAAAAAGTGATTCATCAAAAAAATTAAGAAAATATTCTGCCTTTCTTCTTTGAAATCTTTTTGGCTCTTTCAAGAATTTCTCAAATATTTACACTTTTCACTTTTAGCCTTCGTTTCTGTTTTGTTTCTATTTGATGAAATTCTTTGGTCACAAATAAAATTATATAAAAGGCACTAAGAAAACCTTCTAGCGTACTGTTTATTTCATTCTCTCCTCGTTTGATCGAAAGCGTCTACAGTGTAACCTTGGTTCACGAAATTAATTAGTTCCTGAAGGCTGTTCGTGACCGAAATGTTCGTAAACCGAAACTAGTTTCCCCATAGGAATCAATGCAAAATGGATTAATCCGTTCGTGGTCTTCAGATGATTGCTCATTTAAACTTTTACAACAGTGCTTTGTTCACAAGGTCATACACAAAATCATTGAAAATCATTAAATTTAACAAAAGAAGATAGACACAATACTAAACCGAAAAAATATAGAGGAAAACTATTTAATTTTTCCGTATCTGTAGGAAGAAAATTTAATGACGTAAGTAGAAGCTAGGGGGAGATTTTATTATTTGGAAGGCGTGTCGACTTCCATAAAAAAAACATGAGGTAACTGTTTTTTCTGTGCTTTCTTCTCTTTTTCTTTTATGTCTGTTCGCACCATTCGACTGTGATGAAGACTCCCGGCTTGATACCCACAACCGACATTGTCTCCGTCTTGCGTGTTCGGCACCCGAGACGTTTTTTGTTCGGAAGATCTGTCAGTTATAACCGGCATTCATGACCTGAGGTTCCAAAGTATTTTGAATTGTTTGATAATTTTCAAACCGGTTTTCTCTAAAAGTTTATACTTTCTACTCTATTATTTAACTAGGTGTTTTCAAAACACAATCTCTCTCAAAAACAAAACAAATGTTGAATCCTTTACTTCAATTGATGTAACTCTTCTTCTCATACCACAGTGTAGTGTTTGAGGAACGTTTGTTCTGTGTTGAAACATCAGGAAAATGATTGTCATGGAAGCGTTGCTTACAATCGGGTCGGTTAAAGACTTTAAATGGCGAAAAATCAATTTTTAGATCAGTTACATTCCACTCAAAGGGCCAATCTGTTCTTTTAGATTGATTTAGAAAAAACATCTGAGTTTCCACAGATAGAAATGGTAATTCGTGCTCATATTAATAAAGAATTAAACATGTTTATTATCAATTTCAAAGGAATTTAAAGGAACATGCATTGCATTTATTGATTAATAACGCTTTTTTTTGTCTTGTGTGTTTTAATTATCCCATGTTTCAGCGTGCAGGAATTCTAGCATCAATAAAAATGTTATATTACTTGCAGAAAAACTCAGTTAACAGTGTAGTCCCTTGGCTGTATTATAGCATGTATATAAGATCAGGGGATGGTCTTTCTTTTGCCTTTTCTTTCTCTTTGCAGTGATTATTTCAGTAGGAGGAAATGAATGAATAAAACAAATTTGCTGGTTGGTAACAAGTTGTATAAAATTGTCATACAACAAAAGCTGACAAAAATATAGTATTGCATACTGTTTAAAATGTGAAAAATTCTGGAAATAAAGATATCACATGAAGATACTTGCAAAAAAGTTCTTGGTATATCTAATACAGAATGTCAAATCTCTCTCATATATATATATATATATATATATATATATAGTTCAGTAGTCCAAGACGGGTTCTTTTCAGATTTTGTAAGGGTTTGTAACTGAAAGAAGTGCAACTCTGTTGGTGGCACTGCAACATTAAGGTGCACGATTTAACGAATGATTAGACGTATTTTTTATCATCTCATACGTTATAATTTGGTAAGATACGTTCGGAGGAAATATTTGATTTCTAACTTATATTGTCATGCATAAAATGGATACAGTTGCAAGAAACCGGAAGTTACTCCAGCTATATAGATTTGTTTGTAATTTTATTTTATTTATTAGGGTTAGCTCCATTGATACCGTTTCATATCGAGGTTTCTCTTTGCAGTGATTTGAATTGGCTTCCACACGCTTTGCTTGTGATCAATTGGAATTTTTCTACTTGACCCATCGGGAAATATTTTAAGTTCTGAATATAATTTGACTACATTTTCATGCGTCAAATGATACAATCAAACCCGTCGTTGTTACATTTATTATACCATCAGTTTAGCCATAAAATTACTGTATATGGATCGGTACGTCTACTTTGAATCAGTGTATTATGCATTCTGCTAAGGCGCACAGTCACACCATGACACTTTCGCTAAGGATCAGTGTAGTTTCTGTGCACTGATTAAAGCTGTTATATATATATATATATATATAGTTACGAACTTGTAGCATATAGATGAACCACGGGTTCTAAAAAAAAAGGAAAACGTGGTTTCTTTTCTCGGTCTTCACTCAGAAATGGAAGCGACACAAGGGAATCAACGAAGAACAGACACAAGACGATGGATTTCAAAATAAAACATTTATTTATAAATATATATAACGGAGTAAAGAAAGAAAAAAAAAAAGAACATTCATTTAACAAAGGGGGAGGACATTATTAAAGAATAGAAGGCGCGAGCGAATACATACATATATTAAAACAGATCAAGCCAAAAGAACCAACTTCTCTTGCAGTCGGGTTGGTATCTTCACATAAAGTTTTGATTCGCCGAAGCGAGAGTTCTGATGATAAAACAGTATCTTGGCCGGCCGACAATGCTCCTGGATTCTTCTTCTTTTCGCAAGTGTTCGAGGGTCCCCAGCATTTCATACAGGCATTTGGTTGGGTTGATCAGTCCATAGCAGCCCTTTCACTCCCAGTCGACAGACTTTTTGCTGTCTTCCTCATCTCAGTGGGCGGTCTGACGATTTTTGCCCAGCGACGTTCCACTACCGCTGGTCAGAGGGAAACTGAAAAATCCTTTTTTGGTTTTCGCTGTCCCCAAAGACAGTCACGTGGGTTCCCTTCGTCCTTGACCGGGTACGCAGGAGGATAGGGCGCAAAATCACGCAGTGCTTGTGTGATGGCCAAAAGTTCAACACATGCTCCGTACGTCCCGATCACGTGGATCGCAGCAGGAGACACTGATAGTGCCTGGAATTCACTCATGGTCAAACGCGAAATCTTGGAACCAGGTCACTCTCGCGTCGGGTCACTTCAAAGTTCACGGGCGCTTGGCTCGTGGGTGGAAGAGTAGAGAAAGAGAGAAAGAATTTGGGAAAAGAAAAGAAAGGATATGGCTGATCATAGAATATATTCGCTCGTGAGTCGGAAGCATGGGATTAAATTTCTGCTTTTATTTATTTATTTATTTTTCTTTTATATCTAACTAGTTTTCTCTTTATTTAAGATTTTACTTTAGCCTAACGCCTATATGGTTAATGAAATCGTGGCTACGTGACAATATATATATATATATATAGAGAGAGAGAGAGATAATATTAGTGGTAAATATGCACATATGCAATCATATATCTAAAATATATATACATACATACATATACGTATATATTTGTATAAAGAAATAAATCCAAGAGGATAGAATCCAGGTAGAACCCAATGTCCGGGACCGAGTCAGGATATAATAAAAAGGCTTAAACACTAATATTCCAATGGAATAAATTACGGCCATGGAATATTAGTGTTTAAGCCTTTTTATATATATATATATATATATATATATATATATATATATATATGCATGCACACACACACTGTGGGTGTAACAGCAAAAATTGTGTAACAGTATGGGATAATTTTTCATCCAACAAAATGTTTAATAACTAAAAAAAAAACTAAAACTAATAGGGTTTGTTTTTGTTCATTTGAGACTTTTAGCCATCTTGGAAAAATTTGTAACAATCACTAAAAAAACATTTGAGTCATTCAGCTAGAAAGAGAATCGGTTAAAATTATTTTGTGTCAGTCCCACTGTCTTCATAACTGAGCAATGGTGAGAGGAAAAAGATTATTCAGGCCTTCAGTAATGGCGCCAACATTTATACACAGGCCCTTATCTTCAAAGTCCATTCAGGAACCATGAAGAGAACGGTGAATATGTTTTAAAAAGAGGAAACAGTGGAGAGGAAAACTGGATCAGTAGATTACAACAGCAAGAGGGATCAACATTTCAACTTAGAGCTAAATACATTCTTATTGTTCAAAGTAGGGTCCTCTAGTGTATTAAAAACTCGGAAAATTTCGGTAAGATCGCTTTCATCATTTCTCATATACAACGGTTCAAAGTTTAATGTAACAAGTGGACAATTTTTCTGTATTTGTATATCGCATGCTGAGTGCTAGTATTAACAGCGAAAAAAGTTGTTACGGGTGTTAGAAAATGTATATTTATCACTCTCTCTCTCTGTCTCTTACACACACACACACATATATATATATATATATATATATATATAAAACAGAGGATATCTGTGTGATACTACTTCACTCGAGATCCATCTAACTGATTTTGACCGAACTTTGCACATACATTTTACAGTGTAAGAGATAGTTTCGTAGAGTAAAAATCGATAATTTTAAAAACTCAGTAATGGCTACAGCTGACCATTAATCAATAAATTCCACCGTCTTTCTTCGTCTTCGTTCAAACTCGGTATATAGGTCACTTGCATCGTGACGAGCTCAACTATAATTAATTTTTATTTCTACGCCACTGCGTTTAGCGAAAAAAAATTGATTTCAACACAAATTTTAAAGCAAAAACTCGCTCAATTTTCAAGCAGTCTAATACAAACTTAACTAAATTGTAGCTAACAATAATTTAATTGTTTAATAGCCATTTAACTTGATAACTGAGTCCACCCATATAGTGAAAACCCGCGTAAATAGCGAAAAATGGAGATTTTTACTGATTTCTTTCTTTGATCTTTCAACCAGTTTTCATCAAACTGCTTTACAAATGTATCCTTTTTTACGTCCCAGGTAACGCACTGAAAAACTGACTTTCAAAAAAATCCAAAATAATTGTGGTCTGAAGTGGGTCTTCATGTTGGCTGTTTTACCCCTTCATGTCCTCGGCCAACTTTGATTGAATACTTCCGTTATATCAGCAACTACATTAATTCAAAATGTTTTTCAATGAAAGTACTTTAAATTAATTGAAGAAAATAGACCTTTTTTTGCATTTAAAGGTGATGTTGTTTTTTTTCCAACTAACTGAACGCTTTTTTCTGATCGACCAGCTGGGTATAGCTGCAAGTGAATGATAAAAACAGAAAAAAAACTTTAGTGAGAAGAATAGATTGAAAACAAAATAAAAAGATATAGACATTTGCTTGGAGTTAAGTGACTACTTTAAAAATGGGGGGAAGCTTTAAATATTTGTTTTGATTTGGAGGATGACGCACACTTTACCAAATAATGTTGGTTCATACTACGATATTAATGATTTAGAATTTGACAAATGAAACAGGAAGAATCTTTACTACAGACTAGTATTTTGTCCGAGGAACAAGGTTTTTGGTTCATTTTCATTTTTTAAAAAAGATTTTTTATATATATTATTCTGTCATTAATTTATTGCTTAGCATATACATTTAGAGAGGTTTGTTTTACGTTTAAATCCTCCTGGCTTGTAATAAGTTTAAGGAAATTTATCCTTGTCGTATGAATGACAACCTTCAGTATATGAAAAATGTGACTAATGAAAACTTCTCTGCGTTATATTTCAGTCTGGAACTTATACTCAAAATGCGTTAAAATAATTATTCTGCATTTAAAGTAAATTTTAATCCAATCTTTTCTATTCAACTGATCATTTAATTCTGATCGATTCAGGCTTTCCTGAAATTGAGATAAACTCTATCGTGTCTGGAGGTGGGGAAATTACAAAGATTCCTAGGTTTGATTGAAAATTTATCGGATCAATATCAATAACACATAGAAACCTAATACAAGCTACAATAAAAGTGAAAACAATAAAAAGAAATGGCATCACGTATTCAGGTTGCCCGGATGTGAAAATTCAGACGGCCTCACGTAAATGATTCTATCCGCTTCATGAACAATGGCGCCAAAAAAAGACGTGCTCTCTTCATTTGAGTTTGAGCTGAAGCCTGCTTGATAACGGCCTACGTCAACCAACAGATAACAAAGACAGGTCAATTACAAATGAAGCCCCAGGTGAAAGAGGATGGTAGATGCTGTCTTTTTTTACATCTCATTAAACTTAATGTTACTATCATTATTTATTATTTATTATTATTATTATTTTGGATTTTCTGCTTCTGCAATTCTAATAATCTATTTTTTTTTAATTTTACCTTATCGGAAATTTGTCGCGTAAATTTGTTTCTGCATTTAGTGTAAGGTTCTGTAAGATTTAACCTTGTCAAATACATTAATGTTGTTTTCTAATGACAAGCGAAGATTTCATGATGGAAATAAACTTTCCAAACAAACTCCGAAAACAGATCTTGGTGTACATCCGTTTACTGAAGTTTCTCGTGACTTGTTTTTTTTTTTTCAACACACATGAAAACAGCAGGATTGCCTTCCGTTTTTTACACACACACACACACACACACACACACACACACACACACACACACACACATTATATATATATATTGTATGTATGTAATTAGGGTAACGGGCGTAAAGTGGAATGGAAAAAATAAAACCTATTTTAAATTCTAGGTTGGTCTCATGCTTTCGCACTATTGCCCCTGTTAAATGTATGAACCTGTCTCTTTTCTCTTCTTACAAACTGTTGCAGCGGAATCGTCTCTGTAGCCTTGAATGGCATCCACTTCAAATGAAGGAAACCGGTTAATTCCAAACTATTTAAAAGGCAATGTAAGATCGCTCTTCCTCCCTGGCAGTTTCGTGTAATTAAAACACATGATCCTAATGTTTTCGAAAAATAAATACTGGGCCATCAGTTACGGGAAAATCGATACGCCCCTCTCTCTCTCTCTCTGTGTGTGTGTGTATATATATATATATATATATATATATATATATATATATATATATATATATATAATCCTCTCATCATTTTTCTCTTTTTCTCATCCCTCCCGTCTTGCGCTGCATATTTCACGCTTCCCGTTTTCTTTGCCCACCATTTGTAATTTTTCTCTCTCTCTCTCTCTCGCCCTTTCTTTTATTCCTCCGTTCTCTTATTTCTCTCTCTTTGGATTCTTTGCCTTTTTTTTATCCTCCCTATTTTCTTTCCTAAACAAAATAACATTGAAACTAATTTCAACTTCTGTGTACACGAGAACAGTTTAGATTAAACTTTTATGTTCACTTTTTGACACGATAATTTTCGTTTTCAAATAGCTTTCCATACTTCTCCATTTCGCACCCACGCAACGAGAACGCCAAAATGCATTTGAATCTACTTTCTTTATCGAGTTCGGAATAAATTGTACGTTCAACACTTGAAGCCCATCACCGTTTCAGCAAATAGTTTGGCTATGTTGTGCACGCGCGTTATTTTCAAATGTATGAGATGCAATTTCGTCTTCGGAAATGCTCATCCTCGAAGATTAAATCTCAGTTGGAAAATAGAAAATCTGTGTTATCTGATGAGATCGTAAAGTGAAAATTTCTCTCACACCTACAGATTATATGTACCGTTTCTCTGCGGCCCGAAGGTAAATGCATTCTTTCATTTCGCACTAACGTGTTTCATTCGGTTGAGAACAAAGAAGCGGGTGGTTTAATGTTGTCAGTGAAAGCATCGACGATTTTAGCGAAGGTGATAATTTACACTTCCAGTTTTTATTACGCAAGACAATGTTTTCGCAATAACATGAGTATTAACTAAATGATGTCGGTAAACTTATCCGAAAGTACTTTAATTCATATGAAGAATATAACGTGTGAATTAAAGCTTATAATTTATGTCATGAAAAAAAAAAGCACTGACACTCGGTTCTTGCAGCTGTAATTTTTTACTATGTAACGTAATGTTCTATTTATAAATAAATGCAAACAATAGAAGCTACTGAACTTCAGATTTCACACAATAACCCATATAAATAAATAAATTATTATAGGTGTTAATCTAGTAAGACATTCCTCAGTTTTCAAATAACAGATTTTGTTAACGTTTCTAATCTTTCGGAATGAATATTGTCTGCATCAGTTTTGTTTGATTTTTTTTTTTTTTCTTATTTTTCTAGAAATTACAATTTTGTCATTTTTATTCCGGGCAGCAAAGTCTATTATCCTAAGGGTTATTGGATATATATATATATATATATATATATATAAAGTATTCTATATTTATTGGTTAAAGTGTTCAATATCAGGGATAGAGCGTATCTAAATATAAGAGACGACATTTTAGCATGAAACACTGTCTCTTCTGTGTGTTAAATTCAATGTATACATATATATATATATATATATATATATATATATATATATATATATATATATATATTCAACCGAAAAGGTTGCTCAGTGTATTTTTTTTCTTTTGTATTGTAATTTTAGAATGAGATGTTGCATAAACTAACCAAATTGTTAAAAAAAAAAATGAGTTTTAACAATATTAATACGAATATTGAAATAGAAAAAAAAAAACAGAACTTCTCCAGCACTGAAGTTGAGCAATGCTGATTATAATCAGTATCAAGTTGGGTGACCTCTTGGGAATACAAGATTCTGTAAGCTTGGATGTGCGTGTGATGTAATGGATAATGGTTCGGAATTGTTAATCAAATAGCCGAATTCCAATTTCAGTTTGTTTTTTGTTTTTTTTAATATTCATTTACGCACAAATAACTTTGGAAAAGGTATGGATCGATATCTCCCCCCGCCCGCCTCGCTATTGATTAGACTTGTATCACTAAATCATTATTATCTGCGAAAACAAAAATTCTTATCTAAAACTGTTGTCTGGTTTTAATTAACCTGCGAAGGGTTAATAAGCGGTAGAAAACGATTCCATTAATCATAGCTGTTCAGTTAGATGTAATACAACTTATTTGCCCGAATTCTTCCTGCATTTACAGTGTCCGACAGAAATACTTCCCACGTTTACTCATTAGAAATACTACCAGATAATGGTAAGATATTAGCTAGATGAAGCCACCATTGCCACTAATGTCTTGCCGTTATGTAGGACTTATTTCTGCTGCACCCTTTATAACGAATAGTTTTTAGAGAAATTATGCAATCATTAGAAAATAATATATGTCTATTAATATGATTTACATTATGAATTAATACTTTCTTTTAAAAGAAATTGAAATATTATTAATAATTCGGCAGCTTCTTTCTTAGCAACAAAGAA
The DNA here is from genome assembly GCA_903632075.3 of Acanthosepion pharaonis. Classification (NCBI taxonomy): domain Eukaryota; kingdom Metazoa; phylum Mollusca; class Cephalopoda; order Sepiida; family Sepiidae; genus Acanthosepion; species Acanthosepion pharaonis. The sequence goes on along the minus strand of CAHIKZ030004028.1, from coordinate 1,123,218 downwards.
GGTTCTTTCTGCATATAATCAAGAAATCAAGTTAAAACAAATTTAAAACAAGTTTATTATTTCGAAGAGTCGTCTATTTTCTCATTTCATGAAATAAAATTATCTTTATTGCCCTGCTACGAACGGCGGAATCTGAAATCATAGACAAAAATAAGTTAGAAATATGTGTTCATATGACACTTTGCTGTGTTTCTTTGTCATATTTAAATTTGTATTTTTGCGAGATGGTAATGTCATCCCTTTAAATTTTGCTGTGTCTTTCCGAAAAATATAATTATTAATCAGATATATGTACACGTTGTTCCTGCGCCTTTAAATTAAGATTGCTCTGATTGTCAATCAGCTGTAATTATATATTATCCATTCTAATAATACAGAGGCATCTCTATGCGTTTTAATTATGAACACTAGTAGCAGCGCCATTATACTTGTTATTAGAGGAATCGTAAAATAATTAAAACTACACTAAAATGATAATCATTTTATTATAAGCTCTATATTTATCTTCAAATAAACTGCAGAAATGCATCGAATGTGTTCTTTAGCTTAAAAAAACCTCCCTTGTATGAAAAAGCGGGCATGTTAAGATGAAAAGCACGTTGTCAAACGACATAGAAATGAGAAATTTCATGACAGCGTTTGAGAAGCTGGCGTCAGATTTATTAAGCTTCGTCCACTACGCAAGATGAAACAAAATAAAACTAGGAAGACTTCTTCGTAATTTCTTGATATATATGGACAATGAAGACAACAGCCATGTTAATCATATACATTCATATATATAATATAATTGTTTTTTTTTCAAATATATTACCATGTTTCAAAATTGTAATTTCAATTCAAATTCAATTATAAAAATTAAACTTAAAATACCAAATTCCGTTCCTTTATCAGCCGATGATAAGGATAACTTTTTAGAAATTGATTTACTTTATTTATAAGTCCAGAAAAACTTGATATTGTAATTGAAATTTATATAAAAATAAAAATTAAATAAAAAAGATTTTAAATAAAAATGCCGAATGTATTTCTACTGAAACCCAGAAGTTATGTTGCACAAACCCCACCTTTACTTGACCGAATTGATAGCTACAATGCAATAGATACATGAGTTTTTCTAAATAAGTTAAATCTTAACACCCTAAAAAAAAAAAAAAAAATTGTATTTTCCTTAACTCAATCTCTCTCTCTCTCTCTCTATATATATATATATATATATATATATATATATATATATATATATATATATATAATGTGTGTGTGTGCGTAACGGAGTCTTGAAAATTGTAGGATCCATTAAAAAAAAAAAAAAAAAACATGTCTTCTAATGGTTGTTGAAGTAAGTGTTGGGTATATGGAAGATAATATACATTTGATGGCTTTACATCATAATTCCAGATCAGGACTACCTTTTGTCTAATATATACTTACACACACCTATACGGCTTTGTATACAGGGAGACAGAAATTTTTATCTGTGTGCATAAATATATTTCGGATTTTTTATTTTTTTATTTTTTATTTTTTTTGCGATGATCTGTGAAACTTTAATGTCTATCGATCGAAACAAAAGAACATAAATACAGTGTGTGCGTGTGTCAAAAATACCTCCTAAAGGAAGACTCAATTGCAGCTAATGTCTTGCTTTTATGTGGGGGTTATTTCTGCCGCACCTTGTATAACGCAATATATCTCGATTGATATGAGCATAGATTTGAAATCTTGGTATAGTTTTATATCCATCTGATTAAATATTTTGAGAAGGCACGGTGGAGTAATGGATAGCGGCTTGGATTGAGGAATCGGAGAGCCGAGTTCGAATTACAGTGACTTGCGTGATAATACCCTTGGGAAAGGTATTAATCCTCTTCTTGTCCCAGCACTGTGGGTAAGTAGCATGACAGACCGGGTTCTCTAGCCTTGAATGGCAACTGGTATACCACAGAAAGAAATGGCAACCTACTTCGGAAATAAATCTGTCTCGTCAGTCATGTATCGAAAGATGCATGATCGCCTAAGCGTGTATAACTTATAGCAGATAACTGACTGAATATATTTTGAATAGGTTAGTCCATCTAAACGATAATATGACATCTCATTTTCTAACCACTCCCTCCAATCAGTAAATAATAGCCGTTGGTATTCACTTATCGTTCCCTTCATACGCCCGGTGCTAGGAAAAAGCATTGTATGTTTCCCTTTGGGGCGACCTTAACTGTACACTGGGTCAAGAATAAAAACTGCCCAATTCATGTGACCGCAATTAGGCTGGCTATCGCAAACTTCCAAACTTCAATCGTTAGGAAGTTGCTGTTGCCGTGTTGAAATCTCTCTAATAGGGCGCATCTAATCGCAGAAAGCAAAAACGGTGCAAATGCCTTAAACTGTAGTGCAAAAGCGCGGCAGCGTATTAAAACATATACTACACTTTTGATTCAGCCCCAAGAACGTGCAATTGGTTTCGGTATCTATCGATATCTTACAACTGTAGGACGATATTGTAAATAGTTACCAAATTCCCCATGGTGGCAGTATGTCACACACAATCTTTTTAATGTCCATTACCGTTCATACTGACAAAAATTCCAATCCCTCTGACCACTGTCAGGCTGGTGTCACTATCAACTTAACCCTCTGCATTTAGTACCACCAAGAAGTTGCAGCTGCAAGGTTGGAATCCTTAAAACTTAAAGAGGAAGAGAAAACTTTGATCCCAGCCCGAAAGCCAGAAAAGAGGTTATTATTTGCCTACAGGGAAAAATGTTCGATTTAACGACTTTCCTCTTTTTATATAATGTAGGAGGTGCTTCTGGCAGCATTGGAATTCCTGGAGCTATGCCTCCTTAATAAACGGCATACACAAGTATACAAATGCCGAATAGAAAAGCACTGTTTGGGTGAATCAAAACAGTTCATTTTTGATGGAAACCCCAGTCATTGTTTTTTTCGTTCTGTTCTCTTTGTATGGTTGTTCACTAAAATGATTTTCTAAGCACAGCTTAGATGTGGCAACAAGTGAGGATTGAACTCGCTACTCAGTTGTAATGGTTCTAGTGAAACAAGGTGGCTTATCATTGCATCACACCGTGTGTTCACTCAATGCAACGCTAAAGAAACATTCGAAATAAGTTACTGAATGAGGTGTGTACTATGCATTTAAGAGGACTGATTAATTTGTTTTGTTTTTTTTAAAGAATTAACTACCTTTTTAGGTTATTTAAAGCCAGAAAAATAGATGTAAGACATTTTTGAAGATAATGATTTACTGTTACAAGTCATACTAATTAATTCAAAGATGTGGGGATGATAGGTGGATTCGTACATTTCTTAGGGGTATTTACGCGTAAGTGAATATAACAATTCAGGCTAGAATCAGAACTACACTCTACGACTTGATATTTCAATCAGTTTTCCATTACACCACCTGCACATCCAACCTTACAGATAAGAGGAGGAAGAGAAAAGTGAAAATTATGAGAATATGGAATATTTGATCCTTGACTTGAAGAGGTTAAAGCAGTTTTTACGGAAGAATCCGCGTGTTACTTGGGAAATGATTTTTTGGGGAAAATGTCCGCCTCAGAATTGGAATACGGCGTTTTCGGAACCTTGGTTTGATGCTTACTTCATCTGCAATAATTTCTATTTATTCACAGCTGTTTATGCTACAGAAAATCAGAAGTGATATTTCGTTGACATTTATTTTATTTTTATTTCTCATGGCTTGTCCATGTATAAACCTTATTAGAAACTTATTGCAGATTATTTTACTATTCTTGGAAGATCAAACTCGGAAGGACCTTTCCTTATTCTTTTGTCAAAATACCCTTTAATGAGAATCACGAACCATCTCTTCGATTTATAAAATCCTTAAATATCCTGCAGTTGCTTTCGTCTTAAGCACTGTTAAAGTTTCCTTCACTCTAACTGTAGCTTATAATGAAGGCATTGATCTCCATGATTTTTGAGAATGTTATTAAGGATGATTTTGAAAGATGAAAAGTCCAGGCAATATGAACTCGCCAATGCATTTACATATTATGTCGAAATAATGTGTTCGCTTTCGTAACATTAAAGACATCCTTGTATAGGATTAATAATAAAAGAGAAATAAATGCACAGCAGAAGAATAACAAAGGTGGCACCAATAAAATATATTTATAGAAAGAGAACACTAGTAATACCAATTTAAACATTTTTTTTTATGAATGTCGAGTAAGTTTAGCGGATATTTCCGGTGCTTGAAACATGGAGTTCTCTGAAAAATAATAAGATGCGTAGAATTAAAACATAAGCTGTCATAGTTTGATTTTCGACCGGAAAAAAATGGTTGGTGTAGTGCGTTGCGCTAGTTAATGTGTCATGTCGTAGATCCCGAGTGCTTTTCATTTATATATCGTGCTCTTTCAGAAAGTGAACGCCCATGGTTCATAACTTCCTTTCCTGAGCACTGAATAACGTTTGTTCCATTGCTATCGTTCCTTGTCTTCTGCTAAGCATTTACACACTTTCACACTGCCTCTTTTCTTCACTTTTTCCTGTAAGTGTTAAATTCTTCAGGCTCTCATTCTTTCTCAAGTACATGCCGCAGAGATTTAAAATGTGATTTTATCTTTTTCCTTGCCAATCTTCTAAATTCTCTCGTTGCACACATGTCACATCAATGTATTCACAACATCCTTCTGTAGAGCCACGCATCTGTTGCCTCAAGTCTCTAATTTCATGCAGGAGGATAGATATTATAATATTTCAGCACTCTATTCTAACGATTTGTTTCAGTTTGCTGGTATCATGACCGCCATCTTCAATTGCATACTGTAGATTTTATAGTTTCATTTAAAAACAAATAAATGTTGTTGTGTGCAAGTTTCATAGCTTTGAAAATTCTTGTCAGGGTTTAATGAATGTATTTCTTCGTACAAAAATGGTCAATATATGTACTAATATAGCGTTTATACAAAATCCAGTTGAAATGATTCGTTTTCCAAAGAATGTTTATGTAAGCCTCTACTATTGAGTGACCTCGTTGAATTCTTATTTAGGATTTAGAGCACTGTAGTGTAAAAGGCCATGAGCTTAATTAGAACCCCTACATCGTCAAGCAACAATCACTTCAGAAATCTTGATCCGTTAAGATTCAGGTATTTGAGTTAACATTTTCAGACTTTAATCTTTTATTTCACTAATTCATTTTAGCAGCCTTTTCACTTTTAAAGTGGGATTAATTACTATTTACTTGAACAAAATAAGAATCGTTAACACCTGACGAAAGAAATCGGCTGGCAAATTACTGGAGTTGAATGCGTTTAAATTTTTGGCGGTTTTGTTTAGTAATATAATCAACTTCTGTCATTTAATGCCAAAATGTAAATAATTTGCATGCATTTTTTTAAAATTATTTTTAGTAATAAAAGTTTTAATAATAAACCCATCGCTGGGGAAGAAGAGGTGGATTCATACCTTCCCCAAGGTGATTTGTGCGTAAGCTTACTGAATCTGGTGGTCCCAAACAGTCACCCATCTAAGTACTAACCAAGTGAGACGTTCCTTAACTTCGGTGATTGTACGAAATCCGGAGTTTCAGCGTGATGTGACCGTAAGCCAACGCGTTGAAAGGTGAGCAGATTTTGTAAACAAAGTCGGCAATATTGAAAAAATAGTCGAACTATATTCTTTAGCGTATGCTGACGAGCCGTCCTTCCGGAAATTAACGATCGAAGTTAAGTCTCTTGAATGTTCATTTGTTAATCACTACAACATTTATAAATAGAGTCGGCGTTTCAATGGAAGGTTAACAAATGAATAATCATATTCAAAAATGATAGCAATGTGATTCTTATAAACCTAAATGTTGGGCTAGATTCTATCGTCAATTTATTGGCCATGAATGAAATGCCAATGAAATGGTGAAGTTCGAATGAAGAATTAATTACCGGTGAAACTGGAATTAGCATTACATATATCGACAGATGAATTTACATGGCGGACGTTTTGAAAATTCAGTTACAGAAGCCGCGAGCTAATCTAGACAAGAATTCACACTTCCCTTTCTAGTTCTCTTCTATTGGAAAGTTTAATAAATATGTGAATTCAAATGTAACCTTATTTTCTACTTGTCGACAAATTTGGTAATGCATGTGTATTTACTTTTTATACTGTTTAAATATATATATTTCCTTTATGATTTAAAAAGTTTTATGCTAGATTTCCTTCCATTTATTTCTTAACGCAATTTTGAGTACATATTCAGTTGTATGGAGGATTTTATTTGCAGTATTCTTTTATGTTTATTGTATAAACCGAAAGCCCATATTTCATTTGATCCATGTGTGCTATTCAAATTTCCCCGGACTTTTAGTTTCATCTTTCAGCCAAGAGGAACAGAGCAATGAGATCAGATGTATGGACGCTCTCCCTAACGACTGAACTATCGAGCAATAACGTGTCGTAGTATGCATTCTGCGGGCAGAAGAAGTCAAACTCGCGGAAATGCATCGGCGGATGTTGGAGCGATATGGAGCACGCACTACGAATCAACGAAAGGTGTACTAGAGGGCAGAATGCTTTAAAACGAGAAAAAGAAAGAAAGAAAGCCGACACGCTCGTCCATGAATAGAACAATTCCAGAGTGGGGATGCCTTGATGACGGAAGATCATGAATCATGGAGCATAAATGTCGGCAATCGTCGGCATCAGTTATTGTAATCATGCACGTTGGTTCGTGCACGATTATTTTGGATGCCGTAACATTTGGGTGTCCATACAAGGAAGTGTTGCCTTCGTGACTTCGTGATCAACTTTACGGTAGGGATGATAAAGCTGGTCGAAAGATGCCATAAGTGTATCACCGTGCAGGGAGACTATGCCGATAACTGTTATATGCATTTGTCTTTCGTCAATGAAAGTAAAGGCGTTGTATTGAAATTGGATTTACTTTTCGACTTTATTCTCGTATATAAACGCTTATGTCCCCCCACACACATGTATAATAATACCTAACCACTCATATTCTAGCATACCCGTCTATTAGGGCGGATAACCAATCGCTATCGCAGACACTAGCTCACACATATATATACACACACACACACACACACACACACATATATATATATATATATAGTAAATGTAATAAATCCGTTGGTATATAATCGAAGTGTATCCTAGTAATCTCTATCTATAAAAGGCAGGATGTGTGTGTAACGAATGCACAGCCGCAATTTTCGACGGATTTGCACCAAAATTTACATGCACATGCTCCAAGTTAGTGGGAAGGCCAAGACCGACTTTGCATTTCCCAACTCCCATCGATAGTGGAAATATTTGATTTTTTCATGCTTCTACGGCAGTTTTCATGTAGTTTGCGGCCATTTTCTACTGGCCAGAGTGAGAGCTTATAGCTGTTTGCCACGAATAGGCAGGAATATTCTATTGGCCAGCGTGAGAGCCAACAGCTGACTGACACGAATGTTAATTAGCATGCTAGCATGCAAAAAAAAATCGATAGCTGCATTCGTCACAAGTGGGAAAAATTTAAATCTGCGTGGCACTTTACTCCAATTGGCTCATTCGCTTGCTTAAACTCAACCTTGATTCTGATTCCGCAGAATTGGGTTGGGTGTGAAAAAATATTTGTTGTTGAATTTTTTTTTCATTCGGTTTTTCCAGTTACGAGTCCTTTTTTTAAAAGCTGATCGTTTTGTGTACATTTTGTTTAGTTCTTTTTTTCGTAACAGATTTAATGTTTACTATAGATCTTAGAAAAAATTCGCAGTATGAGATAGGCAAGAAGTAAGGCATGTAGCAACATCAGCACAGCAAAGAGCACTCCTTTAAAGGCAAGGAAGGGCAAAAATATTTTAAGTCAAGTGATAGCGATTGCTGTATGAGTCGTACGATTTTTGAATTAAGCACGGGCAACGCCGGGCCATGCTGCTAGTATAAAATATTAAAACTAATCCACAAAAAGAGCTCAATGTATTTATTATAACATTGCCAATAAATAGTATTGCACAGCATAATCTAAAATTACCTCATATGCGGTTTAGGTCTATTTCAACCGACGAAAACTTCGTCAGTCTTATTCAACTCTGGTATATAGACTGAGTTCGTGTCGGAATTAGAAATTTAACTGTGACATATAACCCCAATTTAATGTCAAATGGTTAATATCCTGGTCTAATTTTATAAAACCTCTTCCTGTTTAGACTAATACTTTCTACCCTTTCCTGACCACCGTTTCATGCCTTTCGTTTGACATTGAAATGGATAAATTCTGTATATCTTTTCGGCGGCTGTCACAGTTAAATTTCTTATTCCTACACGAACTCGGTCAATACACCGGAGTTGCATAAGGCTGACGAAGTTTTTGTCGGTTGAAATAGATCTTATATATATAACCGTAGAAAGAAGCATATCAAGGATTTGAAAGTAATTGTAATTTTGATTTTCACATTTATGCCTCTATCTCAATGGAATGCTGTAAAATTAATAGTGTGTGCTAAGGAAAATGCGGAATAGAATAAAGAAAAAAAGAATTTACATCGTAGTTGCTTCTTTTGTTGTGGTATTCGTTCTGACGCACTTAAGGCACTACCTGTGCTCTCACTTTTGTATTTTCAAAGAGAAAAACATAGCTAAAGAAACCTGACATATGTTCTGTTCCTCTTATTCATTTTTCTTGTCCCTTGTATTTTCCACTCGTATAAAAAGATATCTATTATCCATCTTAGAGACAGCAGGCTTTTAATGAATTTAAATGTCTTTTATTTTCAGAAGTTTGCTTTCAATGGAATGCATTTCCATTCCACTCTGTCCACACACGATAAGAACAATAACAATACTTTTTTTGGCTAATTTATAAATAGGCTTCATTGTTTTTCATATTGAATTCTTGTCAACATCTTTTTTTTTTTTTCACTCTCAGAAATGTTTCTGAATATTAATATTTTCCATTAGTAAATCTGTCGCATTTTTAACTGGCTATATGAAATTTACATAGAGCTTTTTCATCTTTCTTTTTGTATGCCTTCACCAAGATAAAACGCTTTATTTATTAAATGTTATAACGACGAATACGTAATTTGATGTACTGCTTTTATAGAAAAACATAATGGAATTTATCTCTTTCCAGAATGAGAAATAGTGATTATTTCATCATATTGTAAAGGATTTTGAGCGAAATGGGATTACTCTTGCAAAGTGAACAGCCCAATCTACAAATTAGCAATTGTAGATACCAAAATCAAATAAATTAGACAATATAAATATCTGGGGTAGAGTTTTACCATAGTAAAGGGAATACAACATTAAGATCCGAAGGCGTATTGAGATAAAGAAGATGCCTTCCAAAAGCTAAACAAATTATTAAAAAAAACAGCAAAGTTTCGTTAAAAATAAAGAAAAGTGTACTAAACTACGTAATGTCCTGATATGTGGTAGCCAATGTTAGACAATAGCCTCAAAGATGATGAGACATGAAGAAACAGAAATGTGCTTCTCCAGAAGGATGCTGAGAATACCATGGACCGAACAGAAAATAGTAAAAATGGAAACAAAATGAACGCTTATACTTAACATCAGGAAGACTGTTAAAATCTATAGCGCGCATAATGAAGAAAGTGGAATTGAAAAATTTAATACTTAGATTAACGACAAAGATAGAGGAAATAAGGCATAACCTACCTAGCGGCCATGAGTAAATGAGTGTCGGGACAAGGTTTAGGAAAGATAGCAAAAAGACAAAATTTATTAACAGCTAAAAGTACAGGAATTTAGGAGAGCCAATAATCGCGAACGCCCTGAAAGAACACAGCACATATAAGACAATGAAAAAAATCGTCACCCACAATCCTGTCGACCCTTCGATTTCCAGCTTTGATTTTCAGATCTTATTTTAGAAGATGAATTTTTAAAGAAAAAATAGAATTAGTTAAATTTTGTTGTGGTACTGACAAAATTAGTTCGGTTTTTATATGAAAACTATTTCTTATCTATTGCGCCTATTATCTAAAATGATGTGTAACTATGAAGCGGTATGCATTTCTATCGCGGAGTTATCTATAGCATCTGAAATTATGTAGAAGTACATTAAAATAAAACACAAGCTTCAAGAAATATTTATTCCATAATACTGGAATGAAACAATGTACGTTTGCCTATGAAAAAGACATGACATTCGTTAGCAGCACTTCTCGTGTATTTTTCGTTTTTGAAACTGATGTGGGGGCCAAAGTTGGTACCACAGAAGGAAAACACGGAACACGGATTAGATGTAAGAAAGACATATTAACAACAGGTTACAGAGATAGTGTAAGCGGAGCTTACTATAAGTTAGTGTCCAATACTGATAGTCGTACTAGACTCTCACTGTCCCTCTCTAGAGTGCTATGTCGCCTACTTAATATAGGCTTGGAAGAGTCTATTGTGTAGGTAGTTTCCGATCTCACAATAGAAACAAGTAAATACGACCTACACGATCGGCTGTAGAGAAACCCTGAACGTCACAGTCAACAAACCTGAGTATTATTCGAAAGGAAACGGAAAGTCTGAAAGGTGTGATTCCTCTAATTTGTCTTAACTATTATGAGCAATTTTTTTTTTTTAAAACGTTGATTTTTTTTAAAAGACCTACTCAGCTGCGTCTGCTACTATGTGTCTTTCCTACAGCCAGTCATCTGTGTCGTGGTCCATGTGCAGTACAATTGATTCGTACGTGTTCAGGGTGTAGTATGAAGTACTGTGTTAGATGTGTGACTAGAATAATCGGAAATTCTTACCTGGAGTTTTATTAGATTTTGTCATGTCTTTATTTCTTCATTGTAGCATAGGTCTCACATTATTTTTACATATGTTACCGTTAAACAATTGCCCTGTACAGAGAAATGTTATTCGATTAACCAAGTTCAAATTCTGTCTTGGCTTACGGTTACATTGCGTTTAAACACAGATTCTCGTACGATCACCAGAGTAAAGCAACGTCGAGTCCGGTCAGTAACTAGATGGGTGACAACTTGGGAATACCAGGTGCTATAAGCTTGGGTGTGCGGTTTGTGTAATGGATAATGGTTGGAAATTGTTAATCGGAGAGCCGAGTTCCAATTCTAATGTTATATTTACTTACGCGCAAATCCCTTTGTAGTATTTTCCGCGGTTATGGGTTAATTAGTAAAACTTGTATCATTAAAATATTATCTTTAAAAAATACTTACAATCTAAATAATTTTCTGGCTTTAAATAACTTGCAAATGTTTGATCAGTTGTAGAAGACAAATCAATCAAATTCTGTCTTAGTCTGATTAGTGGAAAAGTGAATCTGTGTCATTCGGAAAATCGTAAAACCATTTCTTCACCCCGAGGTTAACTACCAGGGTAAACTTGGGTCTTTAGCTTTGTCTGACCCCCAATCAAGGAGAATAAATTCAAAACCGGTTGAGAAGACAACGGGAAGCCACTAATTGTTTCCCAAGAAGTTTCAAAAGTTCAAAGATAATATAACAAAAGTTAACGGCAGAAAGCCATTATCGACTACGCACTGAAGTTATATGGCATTAAAAATCAGCATGAGCTTGTATAAACGATTGAGCTTAGAGCAATTTTTATAGCGCCATCTATTAACCTTGTATGCCCTCTTTAACGTAACATAGGGTAGTACATTAGAAAACAGAGAAAGATTTTGCTAATTTGCACTAGGTCTGCATGTCAACTTTCGGAGCCTCAGAAGAATGGTTGTGTCATGATGAAACAGCCACTAGAGGATAAATGTCATTTAAGTCACAACAATGTTAGTGTTCATTTTCTATTCATATTAATTCCTAGTTATTCATGGAATGAAAGTAAAAATCCCCCCAAGTTATTTAAGACAAAAATGTCAGAATTTTATATTAATTCACTTTTCTCTTTTCAACACAGACATGCACGCAAGAAATTCGAATTCCCTTTGAAATATCCAAATATTTTAATCCTATTCATCATACATCACCTACATGCTTAAAGATTACATCAGTGAATATTTTATGTCAAAGTTTATTTTCCATAAATTTTGTTTGGCTGCAATACGGTGCGGGGATTTTTCTCTCTTCAAAGTTGTTTGATACATTATAGTGAGTGTTAGTCGCTGTTCTTGACGCTTTAATAATTAAGACAGATTAGAGGAACCTCTCTTTTTCAGACGTTTCATCTTTATTCGCTACCGCTCATCAAAACCGTGTTAACAGAATTTTCTCAGCTCTGAGTGTTCCAAATCATGATTTTTAAAGCATTAATATTGAGGGCGTAACAGGATGTAACAAGAAAATCCCTGCTCAATAGAGCAAAAATAAATCAGAGATCAAAGGGTTTAATGTTATTTAAGCAATTCCGAGAAAAAGAGAGAAGTGAGCCTTGATATGTACACAAGAATGTTATTAGATTATCTGCGCACTAGCAATAAAATCTTATCAGCTCTTCCATTGAATTTTATGACTTGGAGTTTTAGAGAGAGAAAAACATTGGCATTTTTTTTTTTATCTAAATGGCAAAGCTTTTATCCCATTTAATTTGTCATAATTACGTGTTATAATCAATATTAATTTCCATTTTATTGGGAAGGTGTTTTGTTTTCTTGGGGTTTTAATGTTTTCATTACATAATTCATTATGAATATTTTATGAATTAATTTTTGCATATTATTATTATTAAAGATTGGCAATATTTATATTGAATGATTGTTTTTTTTTTTACGGCTTATCAGTTTCTTGCAAGTTATTTCAATATAAAAATATCTTTAAATTTTAAGAATGTTTAGGCGGTAACGTTGTGTTATTGATACAAGTCTTACAGTTTAATCCAGAGTTGGGGAGATATTACGTGAATTCTTATCTTTTCCAAGAGTATTTACGCGTAAGTGAATATAAAGAACCAGAATCCAATTTCGAATCGCTATCAATTACACCACCCGCACATCCAAACTAAGAGCACCTGGTATTACTAAATGGTCACCCATCTATGTACTGACCAAGCCCGCCACTGTTTCTAAGTGAGCTGATAAAGAGAATAAAAATATCCGGTAACTAAATATTAATCAGTAATTTTGCAATTACCGTTAAAATGGCATGCTTATGATAAAAAGGCTCTTATTTACGTCGGAGAATAATTTGATCTTTTTATACGTAATTTTTGTTTTTGATTTTTTTAATACGTAATCATATATAAGAAAAACTTATCTTACCCGACACGTTTCGTTCTCTGAGAGACTTTACCAAGTGAGAGGATTTTATCTGTCGCTTACAGGAAAAAGGTTTTTGTTTTTAATCTTTTAGGTGTAGGAGTGAAAATTATTAAAAACCAATAATTTTTTTTCCTCTTGTATATCAACATAAATCACAAAACAAAATCCTCACATTTGACTTGGTAAAGTCCATCAGAAGAAAAAACGCGTTAGCTAAGTTTTTTTTTTTTTTTTTTTTAATTGTCCTTTTACGGATATACTCTATCTGAATTTTTACACACACATATATATATATATATATATATATATATATATATTATATATATATATATATATATTCTTTCTTCCCCACCACCAATGCCTATTGGGTAATTGATTTCTTAGTATCAGTTGTTGAAAAAATAATTTCTTATCAGCATCTTTATTTTATATTGCCGACGATTCCTTTTCTGAGGAAGTGTCGGCAGAAAGGCGCCTCAAATCCTGTTCTTAAACGTGATACTTTTGTATCTACTTTAATAATAAAATTCTGATCCTTGTCCTTAAGATATATATATATATATATTGCAATTTACATGTTTTATATTTATAAATAGGTGCAATTTAAAAGATTGATAAATTTCATGCGCAAAATGCTAAAAAGAAAAATACATATTTTAAACTATATCCCTTGCAGACTTAGTGGGTCATGGCTCTTCACAACTTTAATATAGTGATTTTCCAAGCGTAGCTTAGATGTTGCACAAGGCCGAAATTAGGGGGTACCCAGTGAGGATCGAAGTCTCTACTCAGTCGTAATTGTTCTAGCGAGCCAAGCTTGCTAACCATTACACCGCCTCGAGGTGCCTACAACTTTAATATATGTGAACTACCTTGACGTCTTCTGAAAGGTAATGATTTTCTGTTGTCTTTCTAGAATAGCAGCTATCCAAGGATCTTACATACAACTTTTTTTCTTTTCTTCTTCTTTTTTTTTTTTTTTTTTACTTAGATTTCTTGGAGATAAAGCGTTTTCCCGCCCTCCCCAAGTGCGTTTGCGCGGAAATGGACGTATCAGTCTAGGCGACGATTCCAACTAAGCTCGTTGATTTTTACTTTTGGTGCCGATAACCGTTACGCCCACCGCATATCTCAAACAGATAATTCTCTTCTGTATTGACTATTCTCTCAATTTCCTAACATCCCAGAAAATGTTGCATATTTGCAGACTATTATCAAGATACACTTTCTGACCTCTCAGCTCATGGCATGAAAAGCATGAAAACTAATGGAGAAGGGAAATGCACCTTAAAAGAAACATTGAAAAATTCCTCTCAGTCCCTACGTTACTATAAGAAAAAAAATGTAAATACATATTTTTGTACTGATAATATTTTTATGAACCCATTTCTATGTATATTAAGTGCACGAGAAAAATATGTTAATACTTATACTTATGTTAGGATGATATAAACCCGAATAAATGCATGTAAATGCGCTTAAAAGTAAGTATGCTAATGTTCATAATTGAAAAACAAAGTCAGATATATTAAGCTGGATATATATTTTAGTTTTCAGTATTGTAATTATATGTGCAAAATTCGCACTTCTAAAATATGGACGACGAAGTTGTAGAAAACACGCTCGTCTATAATAATTTAATGTGTACATATTTTATCCAGTTTGTGCAAACCGAAAATGAGAATTTGTCTAATTTAGGTCAGGTCTTGAAGTCTAAATTTTTACTGTTTAAACCAAGCACGCGGACATGCGCATCAAGATTGAGTGGAAAATAATCTCTTAACAGAAGAAAAATAATTAAAAAAAATCAATCAATGGTGGCTAGTATTAAGTTCAGAATAGAAGAGTACGTTGGAATATTCATTCATAATTAATTATTTCTTGGAAAAAAATTAGTGAGAAAAGGTTGAAAAGAAGTAAAAAAAAAAATGAATAAAAAGGAGTTCTGGATACGTTGACAAACATCGAAATTAAAATAACCGGCAAGGGTCATCTGTTTTGGACTCAGCAGTTGAATCTTTCTTTGGAGCAGTGTAAAAAAAAAATTGGATTGTCATTATTATCACACCGTTAAGTGGCATATAAAAGAACCTAAATATTTTCCTTATAGAAAGATTTTATTTATCATTTCGTTGTCAGTTTCAATTTTTGAAGAGCAGTGAATCAAATTAAAATGTGCTTAATAACTGAGTATTTTTCAAAAAAAAATAAATGACGTGTTTGATTTGTGGTTTTCACACTCTTTAAATGCATGTCGTCAGTTGAAGATGATATTTAGTTCTCTTATATATATATATATATATATATATATATATATATATATAAGACCACCGAAGTTTGAAAGGTAAAATATGAGTGAGAAATGTACGCATTAGACATGAACTATTTGAAAAAATAAATGCAAATATCAACGAGCGATTTAAATTGTTTGGGAACTGAGGTAGGACTTCACCATCTATTGAATGGTAAAACCCCAATGCAATGGCGTATATATTCTGTACCAATAACTTTGAGATACAGTTCAACTTTGCTTCTCGAACGTCTCACATGTCGAACAAATCGATTGTTGAACAGAAAATTATCTTCTGATGTTTAACAGTTAAATTTTTTTTCCCATTATTATATAATATTTTTATTATGTCCTCTTTGTCAGTTTTACGCTGAATTTCGACAGATATACACATTGTTCCACCCGGTGAGAACAGTTTACGCGCTCTTCCGAATTTGGTTTGTGCGTTTATTAAATTCTTTTCGAGGTGCTTTGCCAAAACTTATACAAATGGTTATTCTGTTCACGTGTTCAGTCCTCGTTACAGAGACGGAAAATAAAATGGAAATAACGACAAAACTTAAATCAGGATCACTGCAGACACATAAGAAGACGGAATAATATAGCGTCAGTGTTTTATTATTTATAATAATAATACATTTAAAATAAATAAAAAAATTGAAATACAGAAGAACCTCGGTTGTCGAACGTCTCACATGTCGAACAAATCTGTTTTCGAGATGAAAATGCCTCGGTTCTCGAACAACATTGCCGAACCGATTTAACACGAACGGAATAATTTCGGGGGCGGGGGGGGGCCACCACTGCGTTGTATATATTCGTTTGTTATTGTGTGCTTTTCTTTTCCAATTTTATTGTACTGTGACTTATTCTCTACATTGATTCCAGTTGGAAAATTAGTTTCGGTTAACGAACGGCCTTCAGGAACGAATTAAATTCGTGAACCGAGGTTCCACTGAACTTTCAAATCTTGAAATATAAAAGCCCATTTTTCGAAGAGATTTTACTATGTGAACGCTTAGCGGTTAGTTGCTCTGTCCATTAAATGTCAATTATGCAAATTAGTTTGCATCAAATCCTTAACAATGACACGTGTTCTTTCCTTAATAAAATTCTAATCTTCTAAAAATTGTATTTAATATTCTTGACTATAATTGTATGAAACTAAGCAAACTTCTCTTAACTTCATGTGTAGGGTGAATAATGATGGATAAAGACGGAAGTAACTTCTTGGTATCTATATTTGGGACATAAATATTTGCTTTTGTGTACCAAATATAAGTTCTCGATCGATTAAATAATTTCAATTGCAGTGCTTGTTTCGAATGGCATGAGTATTGTTTTTCGCATAATTTTTTCGATTGAACAATTATTTCGTTACGAATTTGTTAAACTGAGATGAAAATTCCCAGCAAAATGTTCAGGCAAACCGATACGATTATACGTTGAAAAATTCCAGATGGTAAATATATTTGATATAAAACTGGTGTTAAATTTTGTTGACAAAAGATTACACTATAAAAATTCAGTGTAATTTACAGACATGCATGCACACACACATACATACATACATACATATATATATATATAAACCTACCTATATACACACACACACACACACACACATTTTGTAACATCCAATATATATAAAAAAAATATATTAAAAAAACAACTATGGGGAAAAGTAAGTAGTGTTAGGATATGTAAGTATCGAAATATTTATGTATCTTTCTTTTTTCGTTCTCTCTCACTCTTTTTCTCTGTATCTCGTTAATTTTCTTTCGTTCACTCTCTCTTTCTCGTTCTCTCTCTCTCTCTCGTTCTCTCTCTTTCTCGTTCTCTCTCTCTTTCTCGTTCTCTCTCTCTCTCTCGTTCTCTCTCTCTTTCTCGTTCTCTCTCTCTCTCTCTTTCTCTTCTCTCTCTCTCTCTCTTTCTCGTTCTCTCTCTCTCTCTCTTCTCGTTCTCTCTCTCTCTCTTTCTCGTTCTCTCTCTCTCTTTCTCGTTCTCTCTCTCTCTCTCTCTCTCTCGTTCTCTCTCTCTCTCTCTTCTCGTTCTCTCTCTCTCTCTTTCTCGTTCTCTCTCTCTCTCTCTTTCTCTCTTTCTCTCTCTTTCTCTTTCTCTCTCTTCTCTCTCTTTCTCTCGTTCTCTCTTTCTCTCGTTCTCTCTTTCTCTCGTTCTCTCTTTCTCTCGTTCTCTCTTTCTCTCGTTCTCTCTTTCTCTCGTTCTCTCTCTTTCTCTTTCTCTCTCTCTCTCTTTCTCTCTCTTTCTCTTTCTCTTTCTCTCTCTTTCTCTCTCTCTCTCTCTTTCTCTCTCTCACTCACGTTCTCTCTCTCACTCACGTTCTCTTTCGTTGTCTTTCTATACACACACACACACACACACACACGAATACGAGGTGCTATGGTTAAATTATCGTTAGATTAGTTTTTTTTAATTTTGCGCATTATTTGTTTTTGATTTTATAAACTGCAGAGTATAGTAGCTTTTGTTGGGCCCCGTGTATTCAAAAAAGATCACCATGACGCAATTCATTTATTCTTAATCACTTGACACCAGGGAAGGCGATAATGCTCCTAAGACGCAAGGGTCTAGTCGAAGTGAAAGAGAATGAGAAAACTTTAGAAGGGACCAGAATTCCAATCCGGAAAAAAAAAAACACTGATAAAGGAGGGATATATATGTAGTGTTGTGGCGGGGTGAGATCTGGACATGACTCTGCCTGACTTGTTAAATTTTAGCTAATAACCAAGCATCAAAATTTATTTTGGAATCATTTCTCTTTCTCCCTATGTATATATATATATGTGTGTGTATGTATGTATGTATCTTGTATACCTAAGGAAGAGAAAACTTTCGCTTTTGATTTGTGGAAAATGCCGTTCTTAGAAGCTTTCGAAATCAGATGTTAGATGAAAGACGTTCATTTTCTCAATGATTTGTATCCGCGTTCCCTGGTAGATTCCAACTCGAGCATTTTACGTATGTAATTCTTCAGTGCACTCAAGAATTAGCGTAAGAATTGTCCTTTCTCCAGATTCTATCAGTCCCTGTTAACATGTAAATCAATAAATTATACAGGTATATGTGATGAGACTGTTTATGTATTTTCTATTTCTGTGACTCATATACATGGGTTTCATTTGAAATTAAAATTTACGTTGGACATTTTTAATTTATTTTGTATTTTGCATCATTACCGCAACCACCCACAAAAATATATATTCCATATTTTTTTTTCTCAAGGAATAATATTATCTACTGAAACTCATGCGACATATGGTCCATGCAAATGTAGGTACAGTTTGAATATTTCAACATCCCTGGTGGCATAATAAATATTTTCTTTGAGAGATATAGTAAAATTATTTTACTCATAATGAACTTATCTACCACCATCTGGGCGAAACGAAGTGTCTTTATGAGAATTCATTTGATTTCGAATGATAGTATATAATTGAATCTTGGAAAGTTTCTATCGACAAAAGGTCGATGCCTTTCTGAATACAAAATTACAGAATGTTCCATTGAAACACGTGCACACAGTAGTCTAGGTAAATAAATCTCAGTATATGAATACATGTCATTAAACTTAATTGAACTGGGTTACACGCATCTATTCATTGTTCGACGAATGCACACAAAGTGGTATCGCAAAGTTCCAAGACAAGGCCAAATCAATTAGTGCAGCAAATAGTATATTTCATGTCTTATTTAAATTTGCCAGCATCTCCTTTCAAAGAGTTCGCAGGTTTTCTTCCACGGCTCAGAATTACTGCGCCTGCGCCGTCTTAGTTTTTTTTTTTTTGTGTGTGTGTGTCCAATAACTTGGTCTGCGATGTGTTTTCGGATCGTAACTATAAATTAATTTTCATTACTGGTATGTTCAGGATATTCCTTGATAACCTACAACAAAAACAAGTAACAGTCATGTGAGAGAAAACTGAGTAGATGTTTAACGACGATTGCCATGTATGAGTTAACGGAGGTTTACCCATTATTTTGTATTCTTTTAGTGATTGATCATAACATTGAGTGTCTTGATAACAGATTAGCCAAGCTTCGGGCAAAAATTAATGTCAGAGCAGTGGTAAGATTTCTTTGCTATTGTCGATATCTCCTAATTCATTCCAACACAAGGTTAAATTAATTCAAGACAAAGGTTGGAGAACTAAGCCAGGTGTCAGAGTACCAATGACTGTCAACTGTATATGAATGTCTGCTAAAGATTAAAATTGTAGCACAAATAGTTTCAGATTACTTCATTACAATTTCGCATGCACCTGTGTGTGTTTAATATATATATATATATATATATATAATATGGTATGGTTTCTCAACTTAGGACAGAGTTCAGTTCCTACGATGCGTCGTAACACGATCTTTCGTGTAAGTTTGCCTCGGGGTTCTTGATAGGCTCCAGAGGCGGATATGCAATATTATTGGCTCTGTTCTGGCATCTCGTCTACAGTCACTCTCTCACAGACGCACCGTCGCCTCTCTCTGTCTTTTTTACAAATACTTTCATGGCAATTGCTCTGAGGAGCTTCATTCGCTGGTTCCCAGACTTCATGAATTCAAGCGCCCTACGAGGCTGGCATCCCGCTCTCACCTTTTCACTGTTGAAACTACTAAATGTAGCCGTCTCTTCTACTCCAATAGCTTCATGTCTCGCACCTCTCGCCTGTGGAACTCCCTTCCCTATTCAAGTTTCCCTGAGAGTTATAATCTCCAAGTATTCAAATGTAATGACAATCGACATCTCCAGTTGCCTTGATCTATCCACTATCCTTCTCCTCATCCTTTCTTCTATCACTCCTATCTGACCTTGCTCCAAATCTTCTGTAACCCCTTGCATCCTAGTGGCTTCTCGCCTTGCTTGCGTTGAAACGCTTTAAAAAAAATGTCCGGAAGTAGCCGCGATTTACCGTGAAAAATCACTTAGGTCTGAACAGTAAGGCACTCAGTTTGGGAAGATATGTGTGAAGGTTAATGGTTAACCCCGGACTTCGACAGATTTAAATATATTTACGAGGGGGACCCAAAAGTAACCGGAATTGTGTCATATAATTTTATTCATTTATTGTTGCATGCTTATTTTCATATCACCTTCAAAGTATTCTCTATTTTAAGCAATACAGCGGTCTAGGCGTGTTTTCCACTGTTCAAAGAAGTCCTTGAACTCTTGTGAAGTTATGTTTTTTAATTAATTTTTACGTCGTTTTCTTTTTAACCTCTTCCGCATCTGCAGAACGTTTTCATTTGAGGACTTTCTTCATTCGGGGACACAAAATAATAGTCACAGCGGGCGAGATCGGGTGAATAAGGAGGGTGGAGAAGTGGGGCCATACCAAGAATGGTATGGCCTCACTTCCCCACCCTTCTGTCTCACATTCTGTCTTAGCTGGTGTATTGTCGTGATGCAACCACCACCCTCCACTTTGCCGCAGTTCAGCGTGTTTTCGTCTCACCTTGTCTCGCAAACGCTTCAGGACTTCCAAGTAAAAAGCCTGGTTAACTGTTTAACCAGGAGGAACAAATTCTTTATGAAGAATTCCTTTCACATCAAAGAAACAAATCAGTATCATCTTGACATTAAACTTCATTGCGATTATATTGAATCAGTTGCTAGTTTTACATCTAGTAAAGTTGGTTCCCAGTGTCGTTCCAGCCAGTTTTCTCACCAGAATCACTCTTACATATTTATAAGTATACTGCTAGCTTTGAATATTTCGGTTACATCATGTCTAGTCTTTCTGCTATATATTTTGATATTCTTGATATAATCCGAAGAAAATGCAATGTTATAGATACTGACCTGGCGTCTCGGCTTCAGTCACTTGCCGCCGTAATGTAAATTCCATGTATTTATTGGATAAATACTTTCATAGTAGTGTTCTGATGAACTTTCCTCTGTGATAACTAGACCTTATGAAAACTATTTACATTATTCAGACTATTGTCCTCATCTTTGTTGCCATATTTATCACAACGTTTCGGCAGTTGTACGCTCCAGCCTTCTTCAAGTGGTTGGAATGTCGAACTGGACACTTTATTTTGCTCGCTGGTGTAGATTGTTCTTGTTCCATGTGCCATGTCTAATGGATGCCAGTTATCAGTTATCTTCTGTTAATTCACCTCTCCAAGTTCTCCACCGCCTTAACCAGGTATTGACCTCACAATTTTTGGGGCCCTGTCACTGTGCCATATGAGCTTAAGGACATCTGTGTATGAATTTCTGGGATTTATAAACTTAATGGCTTCAGCAATCATTTTTATCAGTGCTCATATTGCAATTTATGCTGTTATCATTACATTTTTTACAAGAGCTCATATTGCATATTTCGTTGTTATTATGTGCTGATTCTTTAAGTTTACGAATTTTCCAATGATGTTCTTTGTCTATGGTTTCAACCTGATACCACAGAGTGCGGTGACCTCCCTTTTCACTCCATATAAGGTCAGCCACGCCTGATTTTTTTCCACTTCCCCTCGTGTTACAGCTTTTTGGTGTTCTTGAAGCCTTGCGTTAAATATGGCAACAAAGATGAGGACAATAGTCTGAATCATGTAAATAGTGTACATAATACCTCATCTCAGAAATATTGATAAATTGCGGCAAGTTTTCATTATCTTACTGTTGAAATGATTAGATTTAACTGCAAGTTCTATGCTAACAATTTCATCTACCTTACTTTTCTCTTGTAAAACTCTCTTCTGGACTCTGTTAACTTAGATCTTGAAAACATTTAAATGTAATATCAATCTCTATCTTCTGCCTTAATTCCTGTTTTTCTCTCTCATTAATCAACAATCAATAAACCCTTACGTCTTGCATAGGGTGAAATGATTAAAAATAAAAACAAAATTCTGATGTTTCATTCTTCAGTCAGCAACTATTCGCATATATAGTGTGGATAATGATCTTAAAGCAGGAACACATTACAGATGTAACGAAAATGTTTTAAGTAGTTGGATGAGTGTGATTGTTAGCGGTCATGAATCAAAGCAAGGTTTTTAGTGCATCGAAATTTTATCCAGAACTGTTATTGATATATTTGCTTTTACTGTATATGATACAGAATTTTGTCTTCTTGAAAAGAGAGTTAAACTCTTAAACTTAACGAACTTTTGTAAACCTGAAAAATCACAATGCTAGATGGGAAAGTTGTATTTTTTTTTTTTTGCAAACACCTGTTCTCAATTGATCATCTCACTCGGACAATGTGAGATGATCATTAGATAATAGCAGGTGGTACTTCGTAGGGAAGTACAAAGGTGCCTTGGGTATTTGACGTCCAATAAATGGTCAGCAACGAAACTTCAACGTAGGAACTCCAAAGATTCGTTGTAAATTTGCAAATTTTGCCAGATCGCGAGTCACGATGAATTGGTTGACTTTCGCCTTGTGATCAATGACAGAAACGAAAGGCGTTACTCGTTTCTTTCGCTGTAGGTGATTGGGAGATATTCGATTCTGTTTGCTACATTGAAGTAGCGAAGTGGCGCAAGGGTCGATCACTTTCTCTCGGGGTTTGCTTTGTGTATGGTCGTCTAAAGTAAGTTTAAGGTAGCTTTATTTATGATTTAAAGTTCTTGACAAATAATGATACGAAAGATCTGGCACTTGCAAATATATATATATATATATATATATGTGTGTGTGTTTTAAAGGTATGCTATATATATGGGTTAAAGTGTTGAATATCAAGGATAGAGCATATGTAAATTTAAAAGTGAACATTGACATTAGCACTCAGTGTCGAGTGTCTCTGTCATGCTAAACGTCAGGCTATATATATATATATATATATATATATATATATATATATATATATTCCGCGCGGTGTAATGGTTAGCAAGCCTGTCTCGCCAGATCAATTACGACTGAGTATCGAGTTCAATCTTCACTGTATGTCTCATACTTTCGGGCTTGTGCTGCGCTTAGTCAATGTCCATGGAATAACTATTGACAAGCAAATTTGATGACGTTTGCATCTTTAATCTCTTTACGAGAGGAGATATAATCTGGCACTAAGCTAAGTTTTTTTTTTACCTGAAATTTGCTTATGTCGTCTTCATTCGCGCTGAGTGACAAGTGGCTTTTAACAAACTATACCAAATATATTACGCCTGCGTCAAGTTGAAGATAACTCTGTATTTGTTATTGTCTTCAGAGTCCAGGAATTTAGCCATGTTTAAATTAAGTTGTCGTAATTATTTGACATTCACATATTTGACTCGTTCTTTTTCCTTCCAGGCGTTGGTGATCATGACTCTCCACAATTTAATGTTGTATCTTTAGCAAATCCTGTCTTCATGTTATCTATAATTGGGTAGACGGAACTCTTGGGGGCTGTCGATAGCTGTGCTAGCGCGATGCCACAAGACATCGTGACCGAGGAATTGAGCGTGCTGGCCTTGTTCAAATTGTTGATCACGCTAGATAACGTGTTCTTTGCCAGAAACTGTAACTAAAATCTGCTCAGCATAGTTTCAGTATAAATCACAGGTGGGCTCTGTTGGTGTTGAATAAACACAAATGTGCTATCCGCCCTAGTAGACGGGTATTGTCGAATCCGAGTGGCCAGCTATACATGCATACCACTTGGCTTTAAATTGTCCTGTGTGTGTCACTTTTTAAACCCTGTTTAACCTAAGTCTTTTTACTTGAAAATTTTCCATAAATAGAAGTTACTTTTATTAAATATATGAGTCCTCGCACCTGGCTGATTGTTAGGCATTCTCCTATAACACTGGCCCCAGCAATCGGTTTTCAAGATGACTTGAGTTGATTTTAAAAGCAGACAGCTCCTTTCCTACTGTAAAATTAGTGAGAGACTATCCTTACAGTCTTCCTCTGACCAGCTTAGTGTTGGGAAAGGTGCAGTAAATATTCAAAAGTAAGACGTATCAGATAGAAATGATTACATAGTCTGAGTCTGAGCATAAAGTCTTTCTCCGATTTCAGAGGAATCAGCCTTGTTTTAATGCCAGTAATCACTACAATACCTGTATAGAGGAAAACTATTAATTGGTCTGACCAAGCCAAATATTGATATTTCTATTGGCGTAGTTACTTTTTTTATTTTTTTGAATAATGAGAGTAGGATTATGGTCTTTATGTTCCTCCTGTATGTACGGATCCTTGTCAAGTGTCACAATGGATACAACAGCTTTTAGAGATATTAGCTCTCCCGTAGAATTTACAAGAAGTATTTTCCAAGAGTTTGTGCAATCACTATGACTTTCGTTAACTATCGTGGCATCAGTTAGTTATATTCCATGCGTGATAGACGCTTAGGCGATCATGTATTTTTCGATACATGATTGACAAGGCAGATTTTTTTTCCCTCACTAGGTTGACATTTCTTTCTGCGGTAGACCAGTTGCCATCCAAGGATATAAAACACGCCCTGTTCTGCCATTTACCCATAGCTGGCAGTAGAAAGAAGAGGAGTCGTTTTTTTCCCAGGGGTATTAGCACGTAAGTGAATGTAATGGTTTCGACTCGAACTCATCTCTCCGATTCCTAGTCTGAGCCGCTATATTTTCATACTAGATACAAATAGATTTTCTAAAGAAATTTGGGCATGGTGAAAAGCACAGGGAAAACTGAATTCATGCCTTCTGTTAAGGATATTAGGGATAATCAATTAGTAATGGCTACAACTGTAATTTAGACAGTGTTTCGATCACAGTTAAGCTGCCGAGATTTTCTGAAAGAAATAACTAGGAGAAAAAAATAATCGCATCCAGACGCGATAGAAAGAGACGTCAACTTTTCCAACAACTAAGCCGGAAATAAGGAAGACGACGACCGGAAAATATCTATGGAAATCTCTTTATTGTTTACGTGTCTTTAGCACAGTAAGTGTCCCTTGACAACGCCATAATGTCGCTTTAATCATGTTTGCGTGTCGTGATACGGTAAACGGCTGATGGATGTCACTGATGAGTGCCAACGATACAGTTGATGCTCTTTGTTCCAGACACTTCGGTCTGACCCAGATAAAACTATCTCTGTCACTAATCCACGAGCTGTTCCATCTAATATTCTTCTTGTCCGTTGTATAACGGTAAATTTTCCGATACATAATATCTGTCTGTTCCAGGGCTATCACTCATCTAGTAGGAAAAGATTGTTTTTGTAAATAGTTCGACATCCCAGTGTCAGATTCTAGTGGCTAAAAGATAGGACTGTATAAAAAAATATTCCTTTTTTAAAGTTATTTCAGCCCAAGTAAGGAAATAAATATACTAAGACGCAAGGGATTACTGAGCGTGAAGGAATATAAGAAAAATAAAAACATTAAGCAGAGAAAATAATCAAGAAAATAAAAATTGAGTGGCTTGTCAGTGCAAAAGCAATTGATCAGGAGGAAAGATTATTGCAACAGGATTTTTTATGCTCAGGACATTTTACTAAGTGATTGATAGAGGCGAAATAATAGGATATATTGCTTGTCACCAAAGTGTTTTGAGAAAATTATGTAAAAATTTAGCAAAGTGAGGTAACCATTTTAGCGCATTTAGCACTACAGTGATCACTACTCCACTCCATTTCCTAATTGCTGTTCATGTTGACATTCAGAACAAAATAGTACAATGGCTTGCCGTTCCTTTTACACCGGGATATTGAGGTTATTCCGGTCCTACTCTCAGAAGTTAAAGACGCTAGACCTACAATGTAGCAGGTGGTTTGAATTCATAGTTTTCTTAATCCTAGACTGGCGAAGGTCTATGGCGGTTGTACGCTGACCAGATAAAATGCAGCACTCTTGCTCGTAGCGACAAGATTGAAAAGAACACAAGTCATTAAATTTGGTGACAGATTGGCTGCAAGAGTTGCTGGAAAGTTGTCAGTGTTGACAGTCAACCGCATTCGGTGCTCCAATCCGGGTTTTTGTTTGGATTTACGTCATTTTCTTTTCTGTGTATTGGATATGATCACAATTCAGCGTTGGCTTAAAATCAGTGTTTTCCTTCTCCTAGATAGACTATCTTTCTGGCTATCGACCTCCATCGACCCATATAGATGGTTATGAGGCGCCAGTTTACCGCCATCGACACTTCTCCGGCTTGTAGCTGGACTTTGCTGTTAGTATCTATTTCAGACACATGCCACGGAAGCATTTTATAGACAGTAGAAGCTTGTCCACACTATTACCCCCCCCCCCGCCGCCAAAGGAGAAACTTTCCAGACTATTAATAACGTAAAAAGAGTCCTTTGTTAGTTAAATCCTTACAAAACTCAGTTTTTTGGCCGGTATGATCACTTAAATAAGCTTTTGATATTGATAGAACATAGGTAAAGAAATAAAGCTTATGTTTTCTTATAATTTTACTTACTACTGAATTTTTGAATGTCACTCAGGCAGTTAGCGCTAAAGAAACTTTTGCAATAAAATAGTCGAACATATGGAACACGGGTTAAGATCGAATTCATGAGTCAATTAGCCGCGAGAGTACCTTCCTATTTACTGCTACACATAAAACTGGACTGTGAATAGATTTTAAAACTGTCGCCTCTCGATTTAAAAACGATATAAAAAGAAAGCGGAGACAATTCAGACACATGACATAGCAATGCATTAACAGAATTATTTTTGAGTGGTGAGTTAAACAAGGGTAAAGTGGCAGTCTATTTTCAGATGCTGACTCTCGTAAAAGGAAACAGACAACATTCTGGAAACTAAAGTCTGGTGGGCTTGTCGAAGTCGTCGATTGAATGACAGCAGTGCGTAATGTTATGATGTTGTCCCAAACAACAAACTTTCGAGGAGTGCTTCTAATAATACATAAGTACGTACTTAAGTCTCTAATTCACTGCAGATCTGAAAAGAACTCAAATGGTAGTTTCGGTAGCAAAACCACTGTTTTGTCTGAAATTGTTTAGTTAGAAAATTAACTAATAATTGAGAAATTGGATCTGTGTCAAAATCTATGTATCTTTTATAACATTTTTCATTTTTATGCAGTTTTATTTTATTTCTTGCATTTTGGGGTTCTTATCAAGCATACATTTTTATAATGCCTTCATTGTGATATAGTATAGATTTCAACTTGAATCATAGTACAGATTTCAAGTGTTTAACATTTGCATAAGTGTTTAATCAACAAAGATCTGAATTTATGATCTTATTCTTGTGTCATGTGGCGTGTCCATTCAGGACGTGGGTAGTCATTGCTCTCTGTAACTTCCCAACTTTTTAGCTCTCAGCAATGTCTCCTTACTATGTCAGTCATTCCATTTATACTAGCTTATGCCATTTTTTGCCTTCATTGTTTATTGTGAGTATCAGATTCTCCACGACTTGTTTACGTGCCCTCGTCATTTCAACTGTCACTTTCTGATTTTAAGTATCTTTGTTTTTTCCATTTTCATTCAAACTTCCTCGTTACACGCTTATGGCATTCTCATAATCATATTTTACAGTAAAATCTGTTGTCCGTTTTTGAAAAAATCTTCCTGCATTCAAACTCATCGAAGAGGATTTTTATGGCATAGCAGTTTAGTCTTTTCTTAGTTTCCAAGGAAATTGTCTTGTTTCTAGTTTGGAAATCATCTGTTGCTATTCGTGTATGCATTCGGATTTCTGTCAGGTTTTGATATCTGTTTAAACACTTCCCTGATAATTAAATTTATTCTGTTACTCTTATTGTATAAAATATATATTGACCCTAAAGTATTATCTGCTGAATCATGCGAACAGTTACGTAGATTTTAACCAAGATATTTTGACGGCTATTCTATTTCCTTTTTAAGATGTAAAATTCTTCTAATTTTCTGTGTGCCTGTTTTCCTCGCAGTTCATCAGAAAAATAATGAAATTCTTCATAAAGAATAAACCACTCAATATTGACAGTAAAATTTCTTGGGAAATATTTTCCTGCTTCTTAATGTCAACATATTTATTGTAGAATATACTTATTTAAATGCATATGAAGTTAAAAGGATTGCGAATGTTCGGCAAAGTTTGGTAGTGAAGAAATAAGAGAAAAAATATTTCCAATGCAAATGTTTAGTGCATGAATAGGATTCCCAGTTAAAGAAAAGAAAACTGAAAATTTGTTATCACTCTTTTATCTTTCAGAAATAATTGACCTTGAATAAATTTATTGAGTATCCATGACCTTGGATAATGATTCGACTCTTGCGTAATTACTTGACTCTGATTACGATGTTTGTTGAGTTTCGGCATGAATCATGATAGCTAAATAAATATATTTCTGATTATATATCTATTAATTAATACTGTTTTTTAATATAGAAAGCTTCCTTCTCATACGCATAAAATAAACATTTTCAGAGGATGAATGATATTTTCAAATATAACCGCTTAGAGATGTATTCTATTAACACATGATTTATTGGTTAGAATTATTTTTCGCAATGTGGATATGGGTGCACCTCGGAAATAGAGAAGAATGAGAAAAACTTTGATAATAACAAGTTTAATAGTATGACCGTGATGCTTGGAAAATCGTTCTCCACCCTATGAGATATGGACACTCTAAGATCTCAGAAGTTTTCCTATTGTATCTGATTCCATGATATTAATAATAATGTCAAGATTAACCATTTCCATACTGGAAACATTCGCTATTCATTGATCGATGAATTTGCGTTACTATCTGTTAAAAATTAAAATATCTTGAAGTATTTTTCAGGAAAACAGGCTTCTGAATTCTACTTGTTATCGTCCTTTCTCGTATTGATGGAAGTTTTCTTTTTAACCCCTTAAGGCCATATGCAAAGTAAGCATCTTGATAAATCAATGTTTTCCTTTCCAGTTGCTATCCATATTAGTTGCTGATTCTGTTCGGAGTCTTTAAGTTATCTGGCTCTTGTTGTATTTTAAAGTTCTTTGTAATTTTATATCAGCAGTGCATAAGATTTGATGAAGAGGTGTCTTCTTTAAGAGCAAGAGGATTAAATAATTGGTATATTTTATTTACAAACAGACACAAACAAAGAAGAATAAACAGCTATATTTAAGAGACGGTATATTTTAAGATTCGGGGTATAATTTCTAAGAGTTGTTTACTTTAAGACAAAGAGAATTAAAACCATGACCTTTAACTGAAAATTATAT
The DNA here is from genome assembly GCA_903632075.3 of Acanthosepion pharaonis. Lineage (NCBI taxonomy): Eukaryota > Metazoa > Mollusca > Cephalopoda > Sepiida > Sepiidae > Acanthosepion > Acanthosepion pharaonis. The sequence goes on along the minus strand of CAHIKZ030004028.1, from coordinate 1,093,625 downwards.
AGGTGGGATTCCGCAGAACTAAATTTTTAAGCGCTCAGTGGGATTGACATAAGCAGATTTAGGTGACCAATGCCGGTTTTTCGTTTCACAAGATTGAATCTACTCTGCTGCAACTAATGCAATGCGGAATCGTACACCGTTCTGCAGAAGAACATCACTCACGTCAGAGACGACCTTTACTCCGAATGGAACTAAAAGTAATCATATTATCTCAAAAACCCATCGATTTTAGTTTATTACCAAGAATAAAAAAGGGCAAAAACAAAGAATTCTGTATAAATTTATCGTAACTTGATTTAAATATATTTAAAAGAATGATTTGAAAAACTTTAAGCATTCATCAGAAAATTCTGGATATTTCTCATTGACATGTTTCTGAGGAAATGGTTTTCATAGCCCTTCATATCTTCCTAATTTATATGCAAACAGCATCTTGAAACAATTCTTCATAACAAATTTTCCTTTTCCAAGAGTGATTGACTGACTAAAGCTAAATAACCCAGTCTAATAGTAATATTAACCATTTCCTTATTAGTAAATATTTGGATTTTATTGAATGAACAGTTAGGTTTAAATTTATAAAGAAAAATCTCTTATACAATTTATAAAAAAAAAATCTCCCATAAAAAATTTTTTTCGGGAAAATACATTTCTTAAGTTCATTAGCTGTTAATACTGTTTCCAATAGTTATGGTCGCTTATTTTTTTGCCTTATGTTTGCAGTAGTCAAGAGCCTCTGCATTTAATTTACGTGCTTATTCTAACCTTGCTCCATATTTTAGGTGTTGCTCCTGTTAGATGTTCTCAAGCGATTTGGTTTCTGTTATCTGGTACAGTTATGTGTTGTAATTTTTGTTACGCCAGTTCAGGACGTTTGAGAAAGGATGATTCATCGCTGAGGCCAACATACGTCCCTCATTCGAACCTATTCTTAACTATTGATCTGAAAATGTGGCTGTATACAACAGAGAGTTTAGATATTTCTGAACCGGTTTGACGCCATGCATGGCATCCATATGAAAGTCTCGATCTGATGAGACTATTTAAGAGCTATGACTATAGATTTTAGTTTAATGTTTGGCTTGTGATGTTGGTCGAATCTAGCACAGCATAATCTGTGCTCAATTTACTTATCTCATATACTAAATTTGTTGCAACTTAGCCATACACCGAAGTATCTGAAGTGTTTAGCAATGACTAATACCATATATCCTGGACTTTTATGAATAATTCAATGGACACACCATCACTGCTTTCATCCTAATTCCATATTATCATTTCCGATTTGAAAAAAAATAATCTTGAGTTCTACTTTTCTGAATACTGGGTAGAGGTTCCTGTTTTTTTTTTTTTTTTTTTTTTTTTTTTGGGGGGGGGTTCATGTACTTAAACCATACAAAAGAATAGATGAAAGTTTCCCAATGGAATTAAAGCAAAGTCAAAGCTAATACTTTGGACGTAATGCCGTTCTCGCTTTCTAAGCTATTTACTATTACAACACACTACCATCCTCATATATATATATATATATATATATATATATATATATATATATATATATATATATATATATAACGGTGTAACACAGAAATTGTCCAAATCGTGTAACAGCGAAATTGTCTAATTGTTATATAAATCTTTGAATTGTTCATATCTTAGAAATGATTAAAGATATCTTACTGGAATTCTGCGAGGTTTTTATAACACGATTGGACTCTACTTGGAACATGAAGAATTGATTTAACTGTAAGTTGAAATGATGATCCCTCGTTCTGTTGTGACTTCCTGATCCAATTTTCCTCTCTGCTGCTTCCTCTTTTTTAAACTTATCCACCTTTCCTCTTGATGGTTTTTAAATGGACTTTGATAATGGGAAGCCATAGCATGAATGTTGGTGTCATTACTGAAGGCCTGAATGATCTTTTTCCTCTCACCATTGCTCAGTTGGGAAAACATAGTGAGGCTGACACAAAACGTTTTTATCCTGTTCTCACTTTAACTCAAAGGATTTTTCAATGATTCTTAGAAAAAATGGTGTCAAGATGGTTAAAAGTCTTACCTGAAAACCTGGAAAAAAAACTTCTTTGTTAGATATTATGCGTTTTGTGTGATGGACAATTACGCTGTTACACCTGGTGTATATATATATATATATATATATATATATATATATATATATATATATGCGCACAGGTACAAAAATATGCCTGTCTGTTTGATCAATACATACAAAAAGAAAAAAAAGTATACACTGACTCCTTGACTAAAAGTAAAATATTTTACAGTGTGTGGGCATTTTCGTCTGGGATTCCGTTTTGAATAAGCAAGACTTTGATCACTAAAACGTTTGAGGCGAAATTGTTACTCTGAATTAATTCCAAAAGAGAGAAAAAAGCTGAACTACTATTGTCTATTTTATTTGATAAACTTTGCGAGAAAGAGTGTATTGTTGTTTTTCTGCTGCTTCGCCATCACCAAACGGTAAATGTCCTTCAGCCGACGTTTTCAGACTCATAAATGGCGGAAAAGAGAGCTGAATTACAGGAAACTTCAGTCATTAATGCGGAAAAGTCGTGAGTATCACACGAACAGCAGTCGTTTGAAGAGAATGTATTTTACGATTGTTTCATTATCGGATATTAAATGCATTTTAAATGCTGTTCTTCCGTACCAGTAGGTTTGCAGGATTATTTTTACTATTTTATTTATTTGGCCAACAGTTGTTGTTTGGAGAAGCATTGTTCAACTTGGAATGAGTGGTTTATTTTTATCCGCTAACGATTTTTTTTATCTTGTGTGGAAGGCAAAATTGAACGTGGAACAATTAATAGGCTAAAATATAAAATATAAAAGATAAAATTGAAATAAATTTAAGCAGAAACCGCACTTCGCTATGAAAAAGCTTTGCAATCAGTTACGATAGAAAATAAATGCAGGAATCAATTTTTATTAACCTTATTTTTTTTTTTTTTAACAAAAAGCAAATGAAAAAAATTAAATTAACCCATTCGTGGGGTTTGTTATAATTCAATGACAAACATGCAAGCACGCGCGTGTGAGTGTGTTAATATTTGTTGAACCCTGAACTTTTTGCACCTCTTTATATATGAACATATTTCTTTTATCAAAAAAAAAAATATATATACACACACACACACACACATATATATATATATATATATATATATATATATATATATATATATATATATATATATTAAGTGTGCATATGTGTTTAACTATTTATTCCAGTACATTCTCAAAGAGGTGTAAATATTTTCATGCATAGATATATCTCCGTATTGTAAGATCTTATATGGTGGTGCACAAGCTGATTGGAGCTGAAAAGAGAAAACTAATTCCATGTTGGCTAAAGTTTTATCCATACAAATGCCAATACTCTGAAACTGTTCGATCAATTGCTGGATGCGGCTGCTACTGATGAAAATACAACTCGTGCATGTAGGACTTGTGGGAAATGAGGTGATTCATTAGCTAAACAAAAGTTACATATTCGATCGCAACACCGTTAAAAGGGAATTGATTGAATTCGTGCGATGGCCATATTCAATTATGGGGGAAAGCATTCAATATATATATATATATATATATATATATGTGTGTGTGTATGTATAATGCATTTATGCATGAATATGAATGTATGCACGTCTATATGCGTACATTTGGAATGAGAAAAGGAGGAGCTGAGTTTGAATTTCAATCTAGTCCTTTACATTGACTAAAAGACAAATACCCCTGGAAAATATGTGAATCTATCTCCTCAAACTTACTATGGCTTAAATAGTAAAATTAAAATCATTGATATTCTACAAAACAATTCTTCAAGTTTGGAATATTTTTTTTTTTAAGCATTACGCCCCGAGCAAGGTGTGAAGCCACGAGGATGCAGGGGGTTGCAGAAGATTTGGAGCAAGAGCAAGAGTGATAGAAGAAAGGATGAGGAGAGGGATAGTGGGTAGATCAAGGTAACTGGAGATGTCGATTGACATTACATTTGAATATTTGGAGATTATAGCTCTCAGGGAAACAGTAATTGGGAAGGGTGTTCCACAGGCGAGAGGTGCGAGGTATGAAACTATTGGAGTAGAAGAGACGGCAACATTTAAAAGTTTCTACAGTGTAAGGGTGGGAGCGGGATGCCAGCCTCGTAGGGCGCTTGAATTCATGGAGTCTGGGAACCAGTGAAAGCAGCTCATTGGAGCAATTACCAAAAGTATTTGTAGAAAAGACAGAGATAGGCGACGGCGCGTCTGTGAGAGAGTGACTGCAGACGAGACGCCAGATCAGTGCCAATTATATTACATATCCGTCACTGGATCTTGTCAAGAACTCCGAGGTAAACAGAAGGTGCCCCACATCATATATGGCAGCAATACTCCATGCAAGGCCGAATGGTTGATTTGTATATTTGAAATATCGATTCCGGGGAGAAAAATTTCCTGGAGCGGCATAGAGAGCCAATTTTCCTCGCGGTGGAAGAAGCAGTTGACTCAATGTATTTATTCCATCTCAGGTCAGCAGTCAACCGAGACCGAGGCAGACGCAGGGTGTTGTTCTCAAGAAGTTCACTATCAGACATTCTAATGGGGGGGGGCAGGGAAGGATCTCTATGGTGATTAATAGAGAGTAGTTTAGTTTTTGAGGCGTTATGGTTGACCAGCTAATTCTTGCCCCAATTAACAACCGATTGGACGTCCATTTCAAGACGCACGGAAAAAATCCAAAATATCTTTCGACTTTAATTAACCCACACTCTTGATAAGCGCCCACGTCCTTGAAAAAAAAAAAACAAAAATCAAATTAGATCAAAACTTCCCCATCGTGAGAATATATTTGATTGTTTATAAAACTATTCATTCCGCAGTAAAACATATTGAATAGAACTGTCCTTCTTTCATATATATTATATATATGGGAGCATCATTTGGGAAATGGCCTTCATTGCCAGCGACCACCGTTCTAATCCTTAAGCGTGAGATATTGTATTTCAGAGTTAGTCATTTCGTCGACATTGCACTTAAATATATACAAGACATTACAACAAGGGAATATCCCCCCTTTTTCTATCAAGCAGAAAAGAGATTGAGAACACTGTACTGTATTAATGGTCAGCAATATCAGTTATTACGTGTTTTCTCAGGCCGATGACAGGAGATCCGTTTTTCTAACAATATTTTATGTAGCTTTTGTTTGTAAAATTTCCAGTCTTGACTGTTAAATTACTAGCTATTTCACTTAAACAGGGCGATGAACTTGCATTATTCTTTCAGAGAGAAGCAAAAAAAATGTTTCGTGTTAGAAGTAAATGCGCTGAAATGTGACATTTATTCCTCTGCGAATTTATTAGACTACGAAGATAAACGACGTAGCTTCTATGTAAAACATTTTAAATTTTGCTATATATATATATAGTTTGGACCCACATTTTTAAAAATTAGTTCTCAAGTAAATAATGATATCCTTTGATCCAAGAAATCCAAATAGAAATTAAAATCAGCTTAATTTTTTATTGCGTTACAAATATGTTTTACTAACTATTCAGAACTATGACAATTGACTACTACGAAAGACAGTCTTGTCCGTTTAGAATGATACGCTAGTTTTCCTTTGCCTATTTACAAACTATTCGTCTTAGTTTAACACAGGATCATCATTGAAAAAATTTAAAATCTGAAAAAGGTTTAATTGAATCGACTTAGTGGTGGAGAATGCCTACGGAATAAGCATATATCAACCAAGCATGCAAGCTTAAATATCTTAATATTAATATCATTACTCATGTCTGAGTGTTGGACGAATAGGTTTCAATCGTTTTTTCTTGTTATCGATTCATTCTTGGAAATCACTGGAAAAATCAAACAAAACAGGTGTATCAGTTTTTGAACAGTTAAATAATCCCTGCATAAAATTTACGCAGCAGCATCTAAACGAATTTTATTTTCATCTCTTTCCTGAAACCAATGATTGTTTCTTTCGAAATGCATTGTTTTCGTCAGAAAATCTTTTCATTTATTCACCCAATACACTTTTCCTTTTCAAGACTTTCCTTACCCTCCTAACGCTCTCCTGGGCATGACGTTTGACTCCATCTGTATCCTGGGCATGACGTTTGACTCCATCTGTATCCTGGGCATGACGTTTGACTGCATCTGTATCCTGGGCATGACGTTTGACTGCATCTGTATCCTGGGCATGACGTTTGACTGCATCTGTATCCTGGGCATGACGTTAAACTGCATCTGTATCCTGGGCATGACGTTTGATCTGTCTCCTGGGCATGACGTTTGACTATCTGGGCCTGACGTTTGACTCCATCTGTATCCTGGGCATGACGTTAAACTGCATCTGTATCCTGGGCATGACGTTAAACTGCATTTACATCCTGGGCACGAAGCTAAAATGCAATGGACTGAGGACGGAGTCCTGGGCACTAAGTGATCCTGACCTGGGATAAAATGGCCATGAGTTTCCACAACACTACTATTAATCGGCAAAATGTCATACAAGAGTACAACGCAACATGAAACCAAGAACTTACAACTCTAATAAATTCATTAAAAAAAACTAATAGAACTACTAAAATTTAGTGTACCACACATAAATCAAACACCCATAGTCAAAACAAATTCTATCCCGTCAACCTCAAAAAAAAGAATCTATAAGTTCAAAACCAATAACTGTTAAAAACCCAGTACAAAAACCCTTCAAGAAATAGACCCCCACCCCAAACATTCACAAGAGAAATAACGCAAACTAGTACATCACAGAAGAACCAAGAGAAATGGACATAGATGAACCGGACTCTCTCTCTCACCTCAAATAAGGGACCTGTCATCATCCAGGCAAAGATCGGCAAAAGAATATAATGGAAAAACGAGACTAATCCGGAAAAGAGAAAAAAGAAACACCCGAAGAACAAAACCCGGCAAAAAACAAAGTTCTAACAGACCGGAGATCATAGAAATTATTGAATCTTCACCCACTAAATATAAACCAGATGAACAAATTTCATAACACCCTGATACATGAGTATGATGCAAAATATTGTACAGTGGAATTGTCGCGGCCAAAAAAAGCAAAAAAAATATTGAAAAAAAAATTAGTACCAGCAATGCACCTTTGGAAAAAAATATTACCTGCGACAGATTTGACTCTCGAAAAACTTTACAAAACTACCTCAATGAAACAGGATCTCTAAACTAATTCCTCACAAAGAATATAAAATATATTCTATTTATACGAACCTATCCTAAAGATTTTGTCAGCATTAAATAACCCATCGAATTTGATATGCTGTAAACAAAATAACCCAAATCTGCTAATGTATTTACAGTTTAATACCAACGTACAAAATTTTATATTAAAAACTTTCTAATAATAAGTCGAATTTACCCGGGAAATTTTAATGCAGTCTATATAAGGGGTGAATAACGAGTAGCGATCTAATTCTGTATTGACGATTGTCAGATGATTTGGCGATTTGTATGAGAGTGTATTTGGTAGAAATCAACGGAAGACCTGTTTATGTAACGATATATTTAGGGTAAAATCATTTAGGAGCTGTCCTAAGGTTTTTAGTTGCAGTGTTTAAAATGACCACCCTTGTGATCAGTGGAGAATTGAAATCTTCTTTTTCTACGTGTCATATCAGTTCCAGATAGTGTTGATCATGGTTCCGACAATTTAGTATTTTCTATAGTTTTTGGTTTTGTCTCGTACCATTCCTCCCAGTTGCTGTTCTTTTATCAGCTTAGACATGCTCTCTGATTTCTTCAATCGTCTTCCAGAGTTCTAGTTATTGAGAAATTCTACAAAACCTTTCTACTCTTGAACTTCTAGAAATCTGAACTCTCTGATTCTTAGTATATTTCCTTTTTTAATCCCCTTTTTCTTCAAAAGTCCTCGTTACTCATATGTTTAGTTTGTCTATGGTATTATCAGCATCCTTTGTCTTTGGAACTGCATTTCTGTTACCCCCAAGTCTTTACATCTGGGAGAAAATTTTCCAACGTTAATTAAATAAATCAAATATAAATTTCTTCAAACTCTATAGTAATTTGAGCCTTATAGATTTTTATGACCCCCCCTCCCCTCCCTAGAAAAAGAAGAAATCTTTACGATCCATGTTTTCGGAGAAAATATTCATGAAGCTGTTGAGAAAAAGACCATTATGAGGTGGAGTTTCGTCTTAGCAAGTCCTATCAGGCTCTGAACATACTTTTTACTCTCTCTTTATTTTATACACCCGAGAAAAGAGAACTCTCGTGGCATATACAGACAGCATATGCGGTCAAGATGTTCAACCCTGGTGAGCGTTTGTGCACATCATTTTTCAAAAACTATTTACTTTTCAAAAGATGGAGAAACTTCAAGGACGTTATATTTTCGTTCAAACCTTACCTCTGGAGGATACACATTTTCAAATCTGCCTCACTGTTTGGATAATGAAGAATTACTTCAGGCGTGATACTAGATTTCCCTGTTTACAAAAGCTAAATAATTTTGTTTTCAAAACGCTGGGGCGATTTCCATATTTAATTTGGTTGACTTAAGCGAGGCATAAATGAAAAGAATTAGAGCCTGGCGGTTTTGAAGAGCTGTGAGATTTACGACACTCAAGCGTACAAGATAGACTTAGAGGGAATCAAGTCAAAGGAAAGCTGTATTTAGTTACAAAACAAGGCAATTGAGCATATGGTGTTTATTTCACGCTGTTAATGCAGAAATAGGGAACCATTTATAACTTGAAATCTCTGAAAGAAAGAAAAAAAAGGCCTTCAGGTCATAGGCGCGTTGTTTTGCAAAGAGAAAATGCTCTCATCAAAAGTCATGTTCGTTCGTCTCCCTAAAATATTTATTTTTATGAGTAGATATATATTTATGAAAAATATATAAACTTAGGTAATGTTTATAAAATTGATGTATCAATACAAATTTTCTATGATTTGATATATACCTACAAGTATCATTAAGACTCAGAACTGAAGCGAGCCATAGTTAATCAATATTCGTTATCAAAGGTATAACGGTTATCGGAGTAAAAAATGGAACTTGTAAGATTATCCCAAGTTCTAGTCTAGTCTATTTCATTCACTTTCGCACTAATGCCATATATATATATATATATATATATATATATATATATATATATACTATTAATTCATAGGTTAAACAACAGCGTAGGATACACTTTAGAATTGGTTGTCGCTTGTCTATGAAAGGGCAGCACTTAATTTATTACGGTGGACAACAGGTTGCGACATTCAATTCCCCCATAATAAAAGGAATCTGTTGAGATCCGTCATTGCCTATAACGTTAAGAGTCATGGAATTAAAAATATCAGAGAAAAACGAAGAGAATATTTATAACCTGCATCTCACTCGATATAATACTAAACCCCTAATCTTGTAGAGGTTTTCCAAGCGTAGCGTAGATGTGGCACAAGGCCAAAAGTATGAGTCGTAATCGTTCTAGCAAGACAAGCTTGCTAACCATTACACAGCCTCGGGGTGCCCAAATGATTTTCTAAGCGTGGCTTACATGTAGCCAAAGGCCGAAAGTTTGGGGCACCCAGTGAGGATCGATCTCATTATACAGTCGTAATTGTTCTAGTGAGACAAGCTGGCTAACCCTTATACCACGCCGAGGTGCCCAAAAATTATTTTTCAAGCGTAGCTTAGATGTGGCACAAGGACGAAAGTATGGGGCACCCAGTGAGGATCGTACTTACTACTAAGTCGTCATTTTTCCAGCTAGACAAGCTTGCTAACCATTACACCACCTGGAGGTGCCCAAAACCTCTAGTCCTGTATGTATGCTGAAACGATACATAACACTCCAACCAATTCAGGAACAAATACCTTGAACCCCTGCCGTGTGCAGTGCCAAAATTAATTAAGGTAGACAAGGGGTTATAGAAGTAGGGCCGAGTTTTTGGTTTTACGGCTATTTTAATAGAAAATTCACTATTTGTTTTCAATACAAATATTTATATTAGTCTGCGTATATAACAAACACTTGCATATTCTATCATACTTATTATAAAACCCAGGTTGTGTGTGTGTGTGTGTGTATCTGTACGTTTATATATTAGATCGGATTTCTTACATTTTTCAACCGATTTCAACAAAACTTCACAGGACTACGTAAAATTACCTTGCGGTGGTTCTGACAGCGCCAAAAATTGGGAAAACACAATTGTTTTTGCATGAAATCAATTTGAAAATATGATTAAGAGACATCGCGAGAATGAAAGGGGGACAACTCATATCGAGTTATACTTGTTATAAAACCCAGGTTGTTTGTGTGTGTGTGTGTGTGTGTTCGTTTATACATGGAATCAGATTTTCTACATTTTTCAACTGATTTCAACAAAACTTAACTTTTTTTTGGCAGGTAGTGTTTCTTATTGTCTTGTACACTTTTTTCTTTATTTTTACATTCAGAATGCTTTAAAAATTCCATTTACAAGACAATTGTTTATAATGAAATTCTATTCAATCGGTAGACTCATAACGATTGAAAACAATGTTTTTGTTTGGGTTTGACCAATTCGTAAAAAACAAACAAACAAAAAAAACCCCAACTAAGACGTGTGTCCGTCAGCCTTAAACAATAATCTTTGTCAATTTTATTTTTCAGTCTTTATGATGGTTGATACTTGATCTATCTCTTACTGTTAATATCCCCGGGCAACGCCTGGCTGTACTGCTAGTCTATTATATATGTAAAGAATAATAAAAATGCTTAATACATTATAACAACATTAGTAAATAAATTTAAATATACATAACACAACATAGATTGTTACAATCTACATTACATTAAAACATTTTATGAATAAAACCTTGGATATTTGTCAAGTATTTGATAGGTGAAAACGCTATGTGAGTGTATCATTGTAAAACGTAATCTGAATGGCTTGAAATCTGTATCACGTGACATGATGGTAAATAAATAAATGCACGCTGGTTTTGTCACTGTTATTTTGTTTTGAAAGGGCACCTCGAGGTGGTGTAATGGTTAGCAAGCTTGTCTGGCTAGAGCAATTACGACTAAGTAGTGAGTTCGATCCTCGCTAAGTGCCCCTTACTTTCGGCCTTG
>CAHIKZ030004028.1:995000-1077500 GCA_903632075.3 Acanthosepion pharaonis | reverse complement strand
ACCCCGATTCAGTGGTGGGGAAAAGCTATAAAGCCACGTTAGAGAATTGGTATCTATGGCCGACAAATAGTCCAAACGAATATACGTTTGACGGGGAAGTGGATTCGTGTCTCGTTTAGATTGCTCTATGAATAAATAGACGCATTTCTGCTGGCTTTGTGATAAAACTTTTCCAATTCTGTTGTTTGAGTTTCTCTTTCTCACTCACTCTCTCTTGATTGAAGTTTCCGAACTAAATAGGAGCAAAGGACGCCGGAAAACGTATTTGAGAAAACAAAATAACTTACCATCTCTGTTTGTTTCATGTGCATTGATTTATTTCCATAAAAAGCAACCGTCAAACGAATCGATAATTAGTAGCCATTGATACCGAGGCGATGCATAAGTCTATAGGTCGATCAACATCTACAACCAGTATTTCTACTCTTCCTTAAATATCAACGAGGAGTGGTGCTGAAAAGTCCTCACCCTGACACACTTTGCAAAATCTTATCAAATATACAAACGTAAATATTTTTGTGAAATGATTTTAGATGGGCTGAAAACTTCGCAGCATTGATTTAGAGATATGAGGAGGCGTTCAAAAGTTCTTTGCAGAACGAATTAAAAAATACACGCATATATATATATATATATAGAGAGAGAGAGAGAGAGAGATACACACAAGAAGCGATGGATTAATTGTCGTCTTAATTACGCAAATATGAAAATAACACTGACATCTATTTTTAACAGATATCTTTACCAAAATTACACAAAAAAAATATATTGCAATACTAAAGAACAAATTTATTCAATAAAATCATCATTCAACCACGGCCTCCAGACAACTCTTCTGGGGAAGTCTCACTGTTTAATTAGATGAATGCTGCCATAAATCTTACCTTCATGATCAAGAGATTTGCAGTCTGGAGAGTTAGGTGGTAAGGCGTGATATGGTCGCAGAAATTGGCTGACAGCTATGACGAGGTTCTTCTGCTTGTGTGGCATGATGCAGGGTCCAATTGCCAGGCATAAGGTCTCTCAGGAGCCACCCTCCTTATTCAGAGCCACACTACCTCATCAAGGCACTTGATGTAGGCCTCTATGTTGAATCTGTGGCCCTCACCAATAAATTCGGGAGTGAGATTTCCAAGTTGCCGTCACTTCGTAATTATCATTAGATTCCGCCAAATCTTTCCCCAGCTTATGCACTGTCCTCAGATGGACACACAAACACTCTGAAATGTTCGTATTGGAGCTGCCAAGTAATGCCAGTATGCAGTTTGCAAATTTCTTGCTGAGTAAATTGCGCCATGGGTCTTCTTTTCTCAGATACGGTGCCCAAATGACCCTATTATGCTGTTTGTTTCGTTAAAATCAAAAACAGACAACACGCATGCGCGAAATTAAACAAATATAAAATCGCAACCATTAACCCATCGCTCCTTCTATATATATATATATATATATATATATATATATAGTTTATGAAAAACTAGGTAATCCGTATGGGTAAACCTAAGGAGGATAAAATCCAGAGAGCTCAATGTAAATTCAGAGAAAATGATTTAAATAAAAACAGACCACTTTAAGGTCCCATGTAATAAATTATTTCAATCACAGCCCTTTTAAAAGGACTGCAGATCACCAGACTATACTTCCAAATAAAAAAAGAAAAGAAAATTTACACATTTTTGACGGGCCGTATTAAACATATGTAAATTGACGAAGGGAGGAAGTGACGCGGGGTGAGAGAAGACATGAGTGAGTTAGCAGATATTGACACATTTAAACGGTTAACTTAACGGAAGTTATATACTGATATCGGAAGGGTAGAGAAGAAAAAAATCCCATAGAGAGAAAAAGAGGGAAGGAAGTTAAGAGAAAAGATGTCACTAATTATCCTTGTTAAAAAAAGGCTAGAAACAGACGCTGTTATTTTGCTTTACTTTGAAAGTGTTATTTTGGGGGTTCATAAGGATTATAATGTTTGATAAAAATTTGAATGTCTCTAGAGTGTCTACAAATAATTTAATTTGATGTTTGTTAGTGATTTAAATTTTTTTTAAATTTTGGGGATTTTCTATGAAATAGTCGATTAGAAAAATATTCATAGAAAGTACATTAAAAGAATAAAATTTTATTTTGAAATATAAGTTTACTTCTAGTAATCTTTTTTTTTAATCTCTTTAAAAAATTTTATTATTGATTTTTAAATTGACATCTCTATTCGTTTGAATTTTGTTCATGAATTTAACTCGTGACTGTTGATAGGTAATCCCTTTTACTTAAATTTTAGTTAAGTTAATATGGGGTAATATTTGAAGGTAATATTAAAAATCTTGCACTGTCATATACTGTATACACACCCATTCAAATATCACATATACACACTTTCCTTTACATATTCAATCACTCATACAGGTACCCATGTGCCGAAATACACAGGTAACTTCATATATTAACATCTACCTAAATATCAAATTTCCAATTTAAATATAAGTATATGGTGCTGTTGAGGCACATCTTTGAACTGTAAGTATAGTTCACTGAGTACAGTTGCAGTGTAAACACACAGGCTAGCTTCATGTGTGTTAAAGAAATATAAATCGACCTGAGAAGTGTGGTATGTTCAGAAAGACGTAGCCCAGCTGAAGACGATTAACCACCCTGATTTGCAGTGTGAATTCTAATCGAAAATGTCCTGATGGTGTTTTTGTCTGTTTTGCTACACCTAACTTAAAAGTGGTAAATGTTTACAACAGTTTGTAAATCATTCTATGAATTTAAATAGGGATTATATTTTATTTTTAAAATGACACTTTGTATGATTTATTGTGACTTGCAGCGATATATCTTCTTGATTATTGTCTATTGTTATGGGTCAGCTGTTTGTGAGATCCACGATTTGCCAGTATGGAATATATTTACGTTAATATTCTTTAGTCATTCCAATAAGTTAGCGTACCAAATTTGAGGTATCTACATTTAATGGATTGTCGCTCTATAACGGATAAACATACTCTTCCCAATTATATTGATGTATTCATGATATGATACATTACTAGAATGGGATATGACAGATTACCTAAGCAATTATTTTAGGGACATATATCTGTACAAATGTATTGTTCATAATTTGTCTGTTTTGTAAGGCTATTTTAAATATATTGACTACTATTTCACCAAGTCTTGTGCAGACCTTTTAGACAAACTGCCTATCACGCAAGTCTGTCAGCGTATCCCAACTGAGTCCAGATTGACTTACTTCCGGTCATGGAAAATAATAAGTAGAATGTGATTGGCAACTGATGACGATCTTGAAAGACCGTATTCGTATATTTGAAAGAGAAGATGGTATACATGTGTGTTTCTAAAGGGAAGACTATAAAATTATCGAAGGCGCTATTGCCCGAGGTACACTAATTCTTCATTAACATGAACAGGTTGAATACTGTTCTATCAGATCTCATAAAATTCATCATGTATAACATTTATATAAACGTGGACATTATATATCAAATGTTATGTTTAGTGGCTTCACCTATTTGTTCCGACGCTTACCGGCTTAAGGAGTCGACTCCAAAAAACATGGAAAGTCTTTTAAGCTGTATCATGTACGTGGAAAATAGATAAAAAGAAGTTTATAACTATAGCGAGCATCAGGCATAGCAATCTCTTCAGCAGGTGTGGCAGACAAAACTGGAATGTGGAACAATCTGAGATTGCTCTATCTGCTTTCTGCATTTTCTTCAATTCCGCAAGTATTGGATTCTCTGTTTTCTACCTTTTTAAAGATTTACGCTTGAAACAATTTGGTGAACAGATATCGCTTGCGATGACAAAGGTTACTAACAAAGTAAAAAGTAGTTTCTCTGAGTATTCTTTCGACGTCGACTTAATTTATAATTAAGTATAAGTTAATATAGACTTAGAAGGTGAATAAAGAAATCTGCATCCTACTATAGTTACTAGCTGAATTTTGGTGTGAAAGAGTCATGTCCAGAAAAGAAGGAAATTATAAGAACACGAGAATTAAAGGAAATTCTTAACCGCAAAAGCTTTTCAATCGTTTTTAATAGAACGGTCATTTACAGAGTATGTATCAAATATACATTTACAAACTTTGGGGGTGGGTTTCCCACACTAAAACAAGGACAAAAGTCTGTATAATCATATGCCCGCAAATCCTTCGTTTTTGAGTTGTTTAAATTTTTATTGTAGACGCTGTTAAATGTATAATACAAGATACCACCAATTCTGAATCGAGAAAGACCAAGATCTGCTCGTACGCCTGACCACGAAGAATACATTCGACGCTGTCGGAGACGATCCAGGTCAATTGGCCCTAGTTGTTCATCCCACAGTACCGAGTTTTGGTGTCAGAAACCCGCTCCAAATTTGTATTAAGTATTTTTGGATTGTATCTTGAATAGTATATTTAACAGGGTCTAGGGAAAAATTTAACATTAATAACTCAAAAACGAAGGATTTTCGGAGATGTGTTTATATGGATATTGGTCTTGTTTTGATGTGAAAAACTGCCTCCATATTTTGTAAAAGTATTTTTGATACACTCTGGAAATAAGATAAAACAAACAGGGAACGTTTATCGTTCTAATGTTTCTCTTTTATTAAAGCTTCATCGAGTAATGAGATATGGAGAAAAAGAAGAAATAAATTCTGGTAGTTTTACTTTTGTTTGATTTTCATTGGTTCAACATATTTCTGGTTCATTCGATTCGTAAATAAACGCTAGTATAATTTGTGGCTTTCATTTGAAGTTTCAGGATATCAATAGATTCCAAACCTAACTGAAAAACTGCAAATTGCTTTATGTATATAAGTGTATAATAACTTTAGTTTGTTTATGTGGGATTCAGATGATAATGTATACGATGGCATATATATATATATATCTTTATCTTTAGAGATAATGGCAGAATGGTATATGTTTATCAATTGTCATGGATTAATGTAAACATGTCTGATAGAATCCGGTTATATGTATCCACTAAATATGAAGATTATTGTAATTGATAATATAGGGTTATGAATAAAATCCATTAATTCCTTTTATATGCAAGAGAGTGCTTACAAGAATATATCCACGGATTGGTATTACTGATATAAATGTTCTTTTCAGAGCTGAATTAGATGCGTATTTTTCTTGTTCTAGCAATTAGTAATAATGTAACTTCGTATACTAACTTCAGAACACTTTGTTTCGCCATATATGCAAGAAGTTACTATTGAACACTTTCTACTCTACCATTTTGGTTCAGTGAAAGAATAGGTTCAGATTCAAGTCGATGAATTTTTCTGAATATATATATATATATAAAGCATTGAACCCCCCAAGCAAGCCGGGAATGCAAATAGCACGCAAGGGGTTACAGAGAGTGACAGTAAACGTAGAAATGGGTGTTTGAGGAAAGGGTAAAGAGAAGGACGGGGATCAGATGTCGATTGACATTACATTTAAATTTTTGAAGATCATCAGGGAAGCGAGTAAGCGGAAGAGAGTTCCACTTCCGGGAAATGCGAAAGAATAAGCTGCAAAAGTAGAAGATTCGGTTAGATTTAACTCTTTCGACCATAAAAGGGTGGGACGAAATGCCAAACCAATAGTATTAAATTATACCTGTGAGTAAAGAGCATCCTGTGTCTGCTGTAAACACCTCTATCGTGCATACTGTAAATATTATCATACTTCGCTGTGAGATGTTTACACTTGTATAAATGTACGCAGAATATTTGTTCAAATCCGATGATGAGTTTGTGTTAAAAGAATGTCCTAAAATCTTAAAGGCTTAATGTTTAGGCTTACGAATATATAACTTTTGAGTATTCTTTTTTAAAACAGAAATCTACCTTCATAACGTTTCTGGTTTTGCTACTATATCGGCTTTGGTATGCTCACTCAACTGCAAGTAAATTACTAGAAGGAAAAAAAGCACTGAAAGATGCTCTATGTCTCAGTATCTTAGAATATTGTTTATGAACGAGTTAAACATTTGAAACTGACGTCAAACAATAATTGTTTCTTTTGTTATTTCTCATGTAATGAGTATCTGAATTCTCTCGCCTTTTGGTAGACGGAGAAATTTAAATCCTGCAGAACAGACGATGTGCAGTAGACCAAAGCAAGTTGTAAAAGAAGCATAAAAGTCTATGGGAACTAATCTAAACTGAAGCATATTTATTCAAAATAATGGTAAATATTTTTTTTTTTTTTTTTTTGGTTCTGTCTCTGAATTTTTCTTGTTGCTTCTATTTTGGAATATACGATAAAAACTTGGAACGATGTGAAGATTCGTTTCTTTTTGTTTGGAATCTGGGATTGTCCTGCTATCCTTTGATGTCTATTTTATTTTCTGTAATGTTTAATATTTTACGATATTGGAGAAGAATTAGTTTTATTATTTTCCAGGCATTTTCATTCGAATCTTTTATAGTAATTTATCGAAGTTTTCACTGGATATAGTCTGTAGTATATAAAATTACCAAAATTCAATACAAATTTTGGACGTGACCAAATAAACCATTGAGGTTGATATACCGTAAAACAAACCAAACCAAAATCATAAGCCCGTTGGGGTAAGGAAAAACTGACTAAAGATAGGCGTCTCTGTTGAAACGTGTGAAGATGTTAACTAATTCTTTTGACAAAATAAATTGAGGGAGGTTGAAATAAGAGCGGGTGGAGTTGGAAATTGAAAAGCAGTAGGGCATAATTATTACAGCCTCATGAATAATAGATGTACTTAATATAGCTAATCACCCGATTTTATCAAATTAATTCATGACAAATTATAAAGTTCTTTTGAAAAATTTCAAAGCACAAGATATGTCTTAAATGCTGAAAATTAAAACTATTTCAAATGAAAATAAAGGCTGTGTTTTCATATTAAATTATTGAAAACATCAACTCTTATTGACATAGTTATGTTAAGAAACTTAGACGGTTGAGATATATATATATATATATACACATATATATATATATATATATATATATAGAGAGAGAGAGAGACCAATTGCCGTGGAACAAAATTTATATAGAAAAGATAAAAAAACAACTTGTCAAAGGATGACACGGTTTACCAACCCGTAGTGAGAGGATTTTACACAAAAATAAAATTATAAATTAACAAGATTCAATTATAACGATAGCGTAAACGAAAACATTAATGCAAGGAAAGGCCTTATCAGAAAGGTGGAAAAGGAGACAGTTCGCTATGTGCAAAGTGTGTGTGGTTAGCGGTTTTGGCTGCGTAGGGATATATATATAGACATATATGTATATATATATATATATATATGCGTTTTCAAGACCCCGTCAAATATCGGTCCTAATTGTTAATCTTATTACCTAACGCAAGTTTAGTGCTATATTCATTATAGCGTAACGTAACGCATTTTTATTAAATATATTGTATATTGCTGTGTGGAAAGATGCATGCGTTATATGACAGAGATGGAAAATAAAAATAATCACTTAGCTTTAGCTATTCAGCTGAAATAAAATAGGTTTTTACTTTTCCCTTTGCTCTCTCTCTTTTTCTTGTTTCATATTTCTCTTTGTTCTTTTTTACTTTCAGGTCAGTTTCTTTCACTAGAGCAGTGATATCTTTTGATATATTGTTCTTTCTTCAATGTTATGATTATTGAACCCCTAAGTGATGGCCGTTCACTCTATTCTTCACCGATTCAGTAATGTATAAAATGTCGTTTTAGTAGGGAGATTCAAGTTGTAACCTGCGTCCAATAAATTGGTTCACACGTTACTGTCTTCGATCATTATCACACTTAGTAATTTACTCGGGCATTTAGTATATGCCGTATGGTATTTTGAGTTGAATTGGAAATCGTCTTCGTTTGAGATTTCCTTTGTTTGAAGATAACAAGTAAAGAGATGTTACTCGCTCAAGACTCGGATTCCAACTTATTCCTGCCTATATTTTCCCGCTCAGTGTTTCTTACTTGATCTCGTGCTTCTTTACATATGTTAGAATCTGTTTTTAGCTTTTACCTGGAGCTGTTACTATATCATCCGCCTGTCTGACCTAATTGTTCTTGTAGTCAGCGACTACCATGATATATTGAAAGAGAGAATGGGAGTGAATGTATTATATTGAGACAAACGTGGAAAAGGAGAGAGTTCGCTATGTGAAAAGTGTGTGTGGTTAGGGGTTTTTGGTTTGCCTAGGGATATAACAGGGTATATATATATATATATATATATATATATATATATATATATATATATATATATACACGTTTTCAAGACCCCGTCAAATATCGGTCCTAATTGTTAATGTTATTACCTAACGCAAGGTTAGTGCTATATCCATAATAGTGTAACGTATTTTTATTAAGTATGTTGTATTTTGGGGTGGCCTTTTGCTTAGTTGGCACAGCAGATTATCCGATCGAAACCAAAATTGAAGTGTTCATGAGAAGCAGTCGCTAATATCTTTATAGACATTTATTTTTAGCAAATGACATTTCCTCCTTTTCTCAACACCGGCTAGCACAATCAGGATAACATTCATCAGTGAATATAAATCCGATTTCTAGTTTTAATATTGGTTATATTTGTGTTTATAGAGAAGCAAAACTCGCTGAAAAGTGCTTTGAAAAATCCTCTAATAACATTCTAATAACCTGAATAATTTTACTTGGATAGTTATTCAATCAGCAGCTATTTTGAAGTGCTAATCTTACAATATCTGAATGAGTACACACAGAAAACGTCTGACGTGTCTTGGCTTCTTATAGATACTTTACATAGTCTCAGTTACACTACGTAAGTAATCGGACAGCAAGTCCTCTGTTGGGAAGGTTTTGAGGAGCGGCAAACCACCTCTAAATTTGGTTGTTCCCAGGTCCACACTGACTCGGGTGGTAGCACATGTTTGAATCCCGGCAAATTGTGAACCTCCCTTCAAACTGGGGTCAAGAGACTATGAAAGTGTAGAAATATATTTTTATAGTGAAGGTTTCAGCAATACATTTTCATATTGAAAAAAATTACGAGCAACACATTTTTATAAGGAAAAAATAATACCACCATTAGATTTTAGTAAAAGAAAAATTGCCATTTTGAAAAAAAGAAATTAGCTAGCAATGGATTTTTGTAAATGAAATTAGAATTGCTCCCAAGAAAATAAAACTTCGTTATTACATCATCCATGAGGACTTGATATGCCGTTACACAAAGAAACAAAACAAACAAACGTATGTAATTAATATTATTTAATGTTTTTCTCATTAAATGATTATTCTGCCTGGTAATACAGGTTATCTTGCTAGTTGCTAGTTTTGAAATGACAATAGCAAGACTCTTTAAGTAACTTTGGTTGAAGATAAACGAAAGTTGATTCTAGTTTCCGCTAAAGTGAAAAATTTTCCAAAAACAAAAAATAAATTAACAGTAATTTAAACAAGTAGAAAATTAAACAAATGAAATTTAACAAAAATTCAAACATTATCAATAAATTCTTTCATCGAAGCAGTAATTTAGCCTCAAACAATCTACTATCGATTTTAATCTTAATGAAAAAAATGGTTTCAGATAACCGTTTTAAAGTGAAGTACCAAAAATGTTGAAACCGCTTCCTAATGACATGTTGATCCTCTCTTTGTCTGAATAACTTCGGCTCTGCGACGTTGTATGATGTCTATGACGTCATTATGAGGTGATAATGTATCGCGTTATTCAACAACGTTGTTTATAACTGAGTTGGGTTTGAATTGCAAATTATTTAGTATGGTCTGCAAAATATGCTCAACGGGATTTAAATTTACGTTTGAATTTGAATTTAGGTTCAATTTACCATCTGTAAGTCAGGTAAATGTTGTTGTAACTACTACTGTTCGCCGTACAGAATACAGTATTAGGTTATATTGGTGAAAAACATCAACGGCGGAAAATAACAGCGTAAACATTTGCAAAAGTGCTTCAAGAAAATCGGTACTTGATATGCATCGTCCATTGTTCCATTTGACCACAAACACTCCTTATTCAGTAACACAGTTCTGAAATAGTAAAATTTATCTCAATATCCAGAATGGTTTATCGTAGACAGCATCCAGTAGCAAGGCCTCTGATCGGAAGGTTTTGAAGAGCTTGGAACCATCTCTTAATTTCTGGTCTTCCCAGGTTCATCCTCACCTGGGTTGGTAACACTTGTTAAGGTTCCAGCCGCGGACAAATACCAAAACTCCAAACTTGGGTCAAAAAACAATGGAAGGGTAGAAATATATTTTTTATAGTGAAGGTAACAATAAAACATTTTCATAGTAAAAAAGATCAACAATACGTTTTTGTAAAAGGAAAATTACCAGCAATACATTTTTGAAAAAGAAATTACCAGCAATACATTATCCAAAAGAAATTACTAATGCTCCCAAGAAAATTAAATTTGGGCATTAAATCAGCCATATGTCGTTAAACAAACAAAACAAGAAAACAGAATGGCGTATCGGTCAGGAGTCCGTATTTCGAACCGAATGAGACGATAACTCGTTGATTTCGGTCCGGACACAAAGATATAAATACGGTTTATTCAGTAAATATAGAATCTAATACTAACAATCAATCAACAAAAGGCGCCATAAAAACTTGTAATAAGGGTTTATGAGATTTTTTTTTTCAAATTTGATTATAAAAAATGTAAGTAATTACAGACAGATAGATACACACATACATTACCGTCTTTATTCGACACTCTATCTAAATAAGAGTTTAGGTTTTGGCAAGCTGTCCGTTGGTTCCACCAACGGTTTTTGTTTTTCTTTAAAATACACACGCACACACACACACACACACACAGGTTGATTGAAAAGTAACTCCCTATTTTATGTATGATAGACACTCACGTCTTGTAAAATTATAGTTAGACATGAGAGTCCATCATACATAAAATATTGAGTTACTTTTCAATCACTGTGCATATGATTACATTTTTTATGGTTTCTAGTAAATATTATAAATTGAGGCATATTTATGCGAAATGTAGAGAAATATTTATTTTTCTGTTCTGTTTGTGAATTTTCTCTTTTCCGTTTCTATTTTGGAATTCACAAAAATTTGGAACGATGTGAAGATTTATTGTGCATTCCATGGAGTCTGGGATTGTTCTAATATTCTTTGATGTCTCATTTTTGTCTTGTTAATATGTTGTATTTTAAGATGCACGGGTTGAATTTTTTGTTATTTCACTTATTTTCTCATTCGAATCTTTATCGAATTTTTCATCCGATATGTTATTTAAGATATAAAATTACGTTTATTTAGCTGTCCATATTTCTGAGATGAGTTACTGTAATTATTTACATTGTTGAGACTGTTGTCCTCATCTTTATTGTCTTATTCACGACGTTTCGGTCATGTACGCTCTGCCCTTCCGATGATTGGACTGTATTTAATAAAATTTCAGACTTCACCCTTCTTAGAGATTGGTTGCTACCCAACGCTAATTCATCAACCCACCCCCCCCCCGAATGGAGGAAAATGGATTCAAAAGTCGAGAGCATTAAGGCGTAGTGAACGAAACAGACAAGTTCAGAATTTGAACGTAACCTACGGATTCCACTTTTCGCGTTTTTAGCCGACATTCAACTCAGTCCAGTGTTAAAATATTTAAGTATTCGTTCCTTTGTACCATCAAAAAACAAATAAAGCTTAGCTATTCGCTTTGTGAAAATATTCAGAACATTGAAAACTTCGGCCCAAATTAACAAATTAGATCATCGTTGCCTCATCTCGTCCAAAATATTTTCATAAATTTTCGGGCTATTTTTACTTGAAAGTTATTGTCTTATGACATTTTCTAAAATATTAGTCGTCTAGATCGATATTGATGTATATTTAATTTGTTTGAGGAAACCGTTGCTTTACGACTGAATGCACAAGATTTAATTAGCTTTTCATAAGTAAAATGAAACACGGCATAATATTTATCGTCTTCTGTTTGGAAACCTCACTTGTCCGGTTATCTACAAAGAAAATTCACTCGGAGTTGTCTGGGTAATTTTATTAACTTCATGGCTTTTTAATGCAGATAAGATTCACAATGAAACCAAAGCGTGAGATATCCAAAGAAGCATATTAATGTAAATGACGATAAATAAAATAATAGCGTGTGAAAGCTAGACGCAGAAGCCAATCTAATCGTCACAGTTATTTGGCGTACTTTCCATGGCACAGAGATCAATCGACTACAACTTGCGTCCCTTGTTGTGTTCATGCGACTCTTGATAGATTACAGCAGCTCCGTGCTGGCGATGATGAAATTTTGGAAATATCATGTGAGGTCGATTTTAGCCATTAAAAAAAGAAGAATTAAAGATGATTTGTCGAGAATTGGCCTCTAAAATTTCACCGACCAATTCCTCAAAAAAAAGGTCCCATATAATGGATCAGATTTTCGCATAATACTGAAGTTTCACTAATCCTCCTATCATGGTGATATTGCTGAATGCTTACTTTTACCGTTCTAAACGCAGGTAGTGTGTGTGTGTGTACACACACATATATATATATATATATATATAATAATTGTCTTACTTTGTCCATTTCATAATATATATATATATATAGCCGATTTCATTTATATTATTTTTCCATCACCTTTGTTAGTAGATATCCCACGCTGTCATAATAAAAGTTCTGCCAGCAAAGGTGAAATTCTTCAGAGCCAGGGCGCAAATTTACTGTAAATGAGACTCTCTAGACATTTTCTTCTTCGTGAATTGTTTTTTCCTTTGATCAGAGTAGCATGTCAAAATTGTGGTCCTTTTTCCACTCTGTCATACATTACTCTCCCATACATATATATATATATATATATATATATAAAACATGCAGATAACAGTGTGGTCATAGAAATTGGTACTTATGATGACTGCCAATTTTATGCTCCAGTGCAATATTAAGCCCATATATGTAGTTTA
Source organism: Acanthosepion pharaonis (assembly GCA_903632075.3). Classification (NCBI taxonomy): domain Eukaryota; kingdom Metazoa; phylum Mollusca; class Cephalopoda; order Sepiida; family Sepiidae; genus Acanthosepion; species Acanthosepion pharaonis. Next base: position 1,064,555 of record CAHIKZ030004028.1, on the reverse strand, counting down.
AAATTCACTGTGATGATGGTAGAAAGTATTAAATATAAAAGATGGAGAATCTGTAGTTATCGACATGATATGAAAATCACATGAGGTGTGAAATTGACGTTCACAATGCAGTAATTATTTTTATGTCCATACTGTAATATATATATATATATATATATATATATATATATATATATATATATACACGTTTCGACATTCACCATCTCATAGTAGTTGACAAATGTTTTCTTTATGCAACAAGTACAGCCCATGTAAAACATTTAATCCGAAGCCATTTTATATATAAGAAAATCATAAAATGTTTATTAACTTCTGCAGACTTAGAACAACACAAGATCACTGAACATTATTGAATCTGTGTGAAAATTGCATGACATGCATTATTTCTTTTAAATTAAACTAAATTGATTCTCTTAGCAGTTCGAAACAAATTTCTCGATTCTTTTTTCCAGAGTATTATGTTGTGACATAAGAATCGTTAAAACATGCATCTTGCTTTTCTAATGTTTTGCATGGTGTACTCGCGGGCCTACTTTAAATATCTGTTTTCTACGGTAATCTTTACCAATTGGATAGGATGTAAAGGTTGCAATTGTTTTCGGTAAATCCTAAGTTCATTCTTGGAGTTGGAAATGTGAGAATATGAACTGAATCCTTACCTGACTAAGTATCCCCAAACATAGACAGAAATAACAATTTTTGCTGAACATTCCATGCAAGTTGCTACCAAATTCTGAAATCGCCATGTCTGAAACATTGTGATAAAATTCACAAATTAGTTGATGAAACATTGTGTGAAATTACCTTTATCACATGAGCTAAGTACAATATTTGGAAAATACTTCAAGTGCTTAATTTAATTATCAAGCTTGAGATTGTACAGTTAATGATTTAATTGCAATCAAAGAAATTTAGCGTATAGGAAAGCAAGTTAGACTTGACATCTTGGCCTTCAAACGGCCTTTTGATAATTTTATTAAGTAACGCGTTCTTTAGTGAAAAGAGATGTAATAGAAGCACACAAACCATTCCAAAATGAACGCAAATATTCCTAGATTCTAGATATTCCCATCAACTTGTATTCTGATTTCTCTATCGTGTTATGTTACCAATGGATAAGAGCATGTTAACCTGCCTCGGAGAAGCTTCTTGGCGACTTGTTAGCCATGTGCGAGAGATGTATCTGAGATATCATCGTCACTGAAGAATATCTGCCATTTACATGTCTCTTTCTGCAACTTCAGAGGCTCTTGAGCAATATTCACATTCTATTCTTTCTTCTGGTACAGATATTTGACTGGAAATGAAACTGTACACACCTGCAGACACAACATGACTTGGCTGAAGGCGTTCAGCGTTTTGCTATTGTTAGCCTTACATCATCTCAGTTAAAGTATCAGCGTCTTTTGTCTTATAACGATTCACAGAAGCAGCTGGCATGCCATTATTTGGAGTTTCTTCGTTCTCTCTCAGATTGCCATTAGCTCTACAGACCTAAAACCTTACTAAGCTTAAATCAAGTGAAGCCTTTCAGAAATTCGCTAATCATCTGTGAATATTTGTATCACGTTGTCCTTCCATGAGCGAAGATCTGTGACAGTATGTTTTGCTTTCAACGTGTGGCCAGAAGGTCAGCCATTTTGAAAGATGACGTAGAGTCGCAGACGAGAAGATAAAAACACAATTTTTTTTTCCTGGATTTGTGGTCCATGAGGATTTACAGTCATAAAAAAGTGCAATTCTAATAAATATAAAATAAGATTAGAAGAGTAATTACTTTATGACTGACCCTCACATATATTTGCATTTGGGGATTACTTAAAACAGTCCTTTCATAAATTTATTCAGCTTTGATATTATTAAACAGAGACTATATATATATATATATATATATATATTACTATTGGACGAATGGCTTTGTTTTCTTTTTATCGTTACTTATTAGAGTAAATATATCTCTTTGTGCTTAGGCTAGTGAACATTTTAAAAGACAGCGTTCTTTCTGGCATTGAATTTTTTTTTTACGACTCTATTCTCGTGTTTATTATTGTTTCGTAGTTACTGTACGGTTAGACAATATCAGTTTGTGTTTCTCTCTAGGTTAAGTCTTTCTACCGAATTGCTGCAGTTAAGAAACAGACAAGACCTCGGCTCAGCTATATGTTCTTCAGCTGTTAAGTGCGAAGGGAAAACTTGATAAAAGCTCCTAAATGATGAAGAAATTGTTATTTATTTTTAAACTGTTCTGGCAGAATAATTTTGATGCATCTAGCAAGAATAGAGCTCTTAATACTCATGATAAACTTGTGAAACCTTTATTTACGAACTTTAACTGCCCAAGTATGGGGAGATCAGTGAAAGAACAGTCAAAACAGATTTTGAGCTAAACTAGAATAGGCAACTTGAAACAAGTCCGAACTGGAAAAAACTAATGAATCAGATGTTGATACATTGTAAGGGGAGATGAAGCGCAAAGTGTTCATGAATGTACTGAAAAGGAGATAAAGGCTGATGCGTCAGTTCGAATTGGATTAGAAGAGAAAAGACTAATTTGAGATTAATGAAGTCGACGAATGAAATTTTAACCAATGAAAACTCTGGTAGATGTGATAGAGATTTAACGGGGCGAACACGCATAGAATTTGGATGAAACACTATTCTGTGTGTGCCGTATTCGTCAGTTTCTGATCTCCTGAGCTTCAGCAACAATTATCCAACATTTTCGAAATAAGTATGATCTTTGGTACGAATTCTATTAACTGAATACGCAATGCATCTGAAAGTGCATTGGAAATACTGAATAATGATGCTTTGAATTTATGCCAGTAAAAGTACAATCAAATAAAAATGAATCCTCAATCTTTTTGCAAATCTGTTATAGTTAACTTACGTTACGACTTAAGAAATTTAAACTAAATGTTACGTAAACATGTACTGGTAACTTACAGAATGGTTATATAATTCTTATATGATTAAGGAAGACGCTGCTATATAAATTGATCTGTAAAGAATAACAATGTTTATCGGAACTGAGACTGAAAAGAAAATTTTAAAAGGAATGCAGAATGTTGCAGTATTTTGCTGATATCGCGGTGAAGAAAAGTTTATTTGAAATGTGACATTCCAATCATTAAAATCGTCTAACAAAACCAGTATACTAGATGACATTTCAGACTTCCTCATTATAACGTTAACTGCTATATTCATTATGTTAAACCGTTTAAGAAACTGTAAATGTAAAAACATTAATGTCTTTTTGACGAGTCTGTCTGTATATCGTTTTGTGCTTACTCCTATGACATCCTTCTGGAAGTGTCTTCTCACAAAAATCGACTTTCCCAAGCACCATAGCACGGGACACAGGGTTGGACATTTGGGAATCTAGGGACAGCAATACAGGACCGAACAACGTGGAAAGTGATTGTCAATACAGTTCCGACCAACTATAGGGATGTCGAAGCAGGATTATATACAGATATTATCGACTTTGTGATGAAATTTAAATAAGAAAATTTAAACTAATTTAGACCACGGAATTTTTTTTTTAAAAGCATGATATAAATAGTATCAATAGTTGGATTCGAAATAATGTTTGGATCAAGAATCACTTGCTATTTTCGCAAAAATACTGGATAAGTTGTACCACCCAATCAGCGTCTTAATTGGTTACATTTTGTGAAAGGCGACAAATAGCCGTTGATTTCAGCTGATGGGTCAAAGTCTGTATAGATAATTATTCATAGCCAAATATTCTCTCCGCTTCCCACCGAAACAACATTATAGGAAAAAAAAACGATCGTTATTATCTGGACGAATAAGATTTTTAAAAAATTAGACCAATATAGTAAAGAAAGAAGAAAAAAAAAAAACAACAAATAGCAAAAGACACAATCGATTGGAATGGATCGATGTGTCTGCAAACCAATATATTCCATCAAAATCAGTCGGTGAATATTTGGCGGGAATGTGTATAGGCGGCACAAGAGGAAGACTTTTCTTGCGCGTCAATCAGATCCCCAAGCCACACACTAATATTGCAAGAGCAATAGAAAGTTCAGAGCAGATCTTTTCAGCTTTTCTGTCAAAGGGAAAGAGAGAAAAAAAAAGCAACCGCCTGGCGACGGAGAGATTTCACTTCAGGCGGGAGGGATGTGGGGTGTTATGTCAACATAGAGAAAACGAATTAAGTAAGTTAACGTCTTTTAAGAATGAAACTACAAAGGCGCAGCGTTGGGCACTCGCCTGGAAGTGTAACTCTCGCCCTCTAACTCCGATCTTTGTGACTGTCAGACCGGCCGGCCGGTTGTCCGACCAACCGGGTCTCCAGCACGCAGACTCAATTGACCACTTCAGAATATCTCTGCAGACATTTTGACAATGCCCAGTCATCGATTCTTACCAGGGAATTGATTGGAACAACGAACCAATCACTATATCACTGTGCACTATACAATGACCAATAAATAACAGTTTGGGAACATTCCAAATCAAAGTACTTCATCTCTTTATTTTTTTTTTTATTTCTTCTGTAAATCAAGAAAAAAGCAACACGTGTCTGAATCACTTGTCAATTCAAAACTATATCTAAACATTTTATTCTTCCAATTTTATTGTCTCTTTAACTTTTTCTTTTTCTCGATTGACTTGGCTGTCTCTAAGTCTGCGAGTCGGCCCGCTTTCGACGACTCTGCCAATCGGACCGGCACTGAACTAATTAATACATTGTTATTGAATTCGCCATTGATTTAAAGATGGTGGTGATAATCTTTTTCACATAACTATTAAAATTATTAAACTTCCTGTAGTTATGTTAAATAAACTAAACATTTTGTATGTGGAAAGTCTGTCTCATGTGGACAATTATTTAATCTCCGAATGTTTCTTTGTTCTCTTTTAAAAATATTATGCCTTAGTTAAATGCATAGAGACTGGAAAATCTGACTTCCCTCATTTGGTTTTTTGCTTGTTTCTTAGTATGAATATACAAGAGGAATTTTCCAACCTCATATTAATACTGTTGCAATCATTTTCAACATATCCAGCATCTCCAGAGCGCAGAATGTTTTAAAGTATTAGATATTTTCTCCCGATTTCGTTGTGAAGAGAAAAAATCCTTTTAAAGAAATATTTTCGAATAATAACGTTTTCCAAATGTTCTTTTTTACTTGGTTCGAAATAGATACTAGTTCTTTTCTATTATATTTCGAGTGGAATGAAAATTCAACAAAAAAAAAAAAACACCTTACATATGATAATTCTTCTCCAGATTCAAACAGAGTGTCAACTTAGTTTCCTCTCTCTGCTTTTAAATTAATGTCCAATTTGAAGCATCAAGCTTTATTCTGCAATGAGTTCGAGTTGAATCACTTAAGGTAAAACTATGAAAGGGCATAGCTGAATCAAAATTAACTGGCTTCGATTAAGTTAGTTTCTGAAATTATCGTAATCTTGTCCATTTTGGAACCAAGTTAATATTGTAGAGAATTATAAGTTTCTGCTATGATTTTTTTAAACTTTGAATAATCTCTGAAAACTTCAAAATTGTTGGACCACATCAAATGAAGAAATATGCTGTAAGAATTCTTTACTGGTATTGAATCAGGATATTTCTTGTCAAATTTGTGTCTTAAAAATAGAGCATGTTCTCGATCTACCTTGATTCTTGGCAATTATTTGAAGAAGACACTTATTGCTGATATCCAGTGAACTCTTGATGTTTTTTCCTGGCTTTTCTTTTCATTTTGACATATGTACCTATCTGTAAATGAAAAAAAACTTGATTATTTAAGAATTATCTAATATTCATGAACGAACAATATCAGACGAAATTACGTCATTCAATGACATCCTTAAGAAATTTAAATGAAGTGGAACATGAGGTTTTTTTTTATATGTAACGGTTTTTAAGCAATATATGAGTTAACAAATTGAAATAAACTCTCCAAAACCCTGCTGAGCGGATAATATCAGCGAAACTACGAGCTGAGCATTCTGGAGATTTCATTGGGTTTTATATATAGCTATTTACTAAGCGTAGCTTAGTTGCGGCACAATGTCAAGAGAATAGGGCACCCGGTGAGGATCGAACTCACTAATTACTACTTAAATTTGTGCGACAAGCTTGCTACCACTATACAACTTTGAAGTGCTCATTAGCTTATATATATATATATATATATATATATATATATATATATATATAAAAAATGAATGTGTGCTTGTTTTTCTTTATTGTGCAGACATATTCATGCGAAAGAAAACCTTGAATATACTGTAAATATGCAATGAGTTTTTACTGATACATTCCGAAGGTCAAATAAAATACATTGAATGAATTTCTTCGTTTTTCTATAAACAAATCTAAGACCATCAAATTGGTAAAATTGAATTTTTTCCTGTTTTCTAACCGACCATTTGAAAACAATAAGCTTATATACTAGAGAAAGACGGAAAAAAGTTAAAAATTGTTGAAGACAGTCATTTTTGTCGGAAATTTGAAGATGAGGAATTATTATGATATATTTTGATATTCGAACCAGGCTGCTCATCCTGGCGTTTAAATTGTTTCAGTCTCTGTAACCTTCCGGCCTCCTTCAGGTGTCTGGTGATTTTCGAATCGTAGCTTAGTTGAGGCAAAAGGCCAAAAGTATAGGGCCTCCAATGAGAATCGAACTCGCTATTCAGTCGTAAATGATCTAGCGAGACCAGCTTGCTAAACATTATACCGCCTTGTTCAGAAGTCTATGTACTCGGTAACGTCTTCAAAATGTAGAACGAAACCACTCCTTCAAGTGACGCAGATGAGTTATTATTATTCCGTTTTATATCCTTTGGTATATATTCTATGCTACTTATGTATATAAAAAATAAAATAATACTGAAAATTTGAACATCAAAGCCACAAACAGATGAGGATAATTTCGAACGTATCTAAACAGTGACATTCAAAAAGAATTTTAATGATCTGTTGTTCGAAAGCAAAAGCGTATACTTGTTTTCCTAAAATATTAAACGTTTAAAGTATATTTTTCAGAAAAGAAACTACTGTATGAACTGCGGTGAGATATGTTTATCATTTGGGATTTCTGGTTTTAAAAATATTTTCGGATTGGACTATCGAGGATACGATAATCGTGGAGACATTTTTTCCGAAACCACCACATTCGATTTGTATATGATGGTTAAATTTTTAGTTTGAGAGTAGAGGATTAAATTGTTGTTTCGTAAAATTGGTAGAATAGTAATTGTGAGTTCAATCTCTGAGCAGGGTAGTACAGGCTCAATAATCGATGTTAGCAATAAACGAATTGTACTAAAAACGATCAAAAATGAAATATCCATAGTTAATAAGAATAGATAAGTTCGCCTATTGTCTGGTTCATACTTCCCTCTGGTCTTATGAACAGCAGTAGAGATTTCTCCCTTGTTTCCTGTTCAACGTTGGGCTTCTGCTTCCTTCTGAAATCTTTAACGCCATACTTCTAATGTCTCCGCCTAATCTCTGAAATTTCATATACTAAGTCATTTTTTTTTATTTGATTTCCCCTCAATAGTAGTAGAGAGATTCGGCTATCGTCCAATTTACACACTTCTCTGGGAACAGGAATTGATGTTCATCCCATGTTTCCTGTTTAGGGTTAGGGTTTCCAGTTCCTTCTGAAGTCTTCTGATTCCATTTCCCTCCGAGTAAATCTTTGCGTCTTAGTGGAAGTATTCTTGAAGTGAATTTATGAAAAAAGAGTTAAGCTTAATGTGAAGCAGTCTATCACTGGTGATTAAATAAAGGACTCAGCTTATTACTTAGGCTTACAAATATGTTCTGGAATTATTAGGTAGGAAAATCGATAGGACTGTAAACTGGTGATTTCTGTTTCTGTTTATAACATTCTAATAATTTATCTCGGTAGCCTTTTAACCTGGTTATATTAGAAAAGCTAAATCTTAACTTCTTTTTTTTTTTAATAATCAAAAAACCCTGCGGAAAGATGTACGGTCAGACATGAATTATTTATTGAAGGTATTTGCTAAACATTTCTCGTCTTAAAACATAGCTGACATATTTGATTAACAAACTTGAATCGAGCGCGATAAACAAGCTTAAACTGTCACTTGCGCACACGTTCAATACCTGAAATTCACTTCTCTTTATTTCTTTCAAAGTCAGAAAGAAAACAAATCTTTGACGTTTGACAATTATTTTTGAAAAATACTCAAATTAGTGTCAACTGGCTTTTCTCTTTTTGTACAAATCTTATGAACTCCGTAGAAGGAATCTTTTGAAGAATATCTAGCGCTATTTGACGGCCTCTCGCGCGTAGTACAAGAGAAGGAGTTATGTTCAAAGCAAATCCAAAACAATTACTACACCTGTAAAACACTTCAATCATTTATCGACCAAACTAAAGAAATGATTAGCTCACATGAGTTGTATTTAAGAACTGTGATATTAAATGTGCTTAGCTTTCTGTCTATATTTCTGAGATGAGGTAGTGTAACTATTTACACTATTTAAATTGTTCGGACTGTTGTCCTCATCTTTATTGTTATATTCACATGGGCCAGTGGATAAAAGCGGTAGTTGAAGTAATCAAGTGAGCTTATTACTTAGCTACAGCAGAGGTGAACAAAAAAATTGGTGAGGCGATTTACTAAACGGAAATAATTCAAACCGAGATCTCGAGAAAAGGCATGGCACGTCGAACGAAATAAAGGTTTCGATTCGAAATTCTAAGGTATATCACTTGAAGAAGGCAGGAGCGTACGACGGCTGAAACGTCTGACATTAAAGATGAGGACAACAGTCCAACAAATGTAAATATTTGTTACCTTGTTTATAACAGAATAAAACTAGGGTCTAATCGCTACTACGTTTCGCTTGTTGGCAAAAGTAAGAGGAAACCTCACTTAAAAATCCGTATTCGAAATTCTGGATTTAATCTGTACTCGAACCCAACAGCTGTCAGTGAGTCAGGTTAAAAAAGTATTCTATAATCAGTTTTCTCTATTTTCTTATATTGGTTACTGTTGTAGCAATATGCACTCAGCGTATTTACATTTCGCTACATTTCCTTTTTTTACGAAAAACGCACAGAAAATGCATTGTATAGCCAGTTATTCGCCATTGTTTAAAGCAAGAGATTATTTATGAATGGGTATAAGGTTTCTTACAAAGGACTGTGTTATTTTATTAGTTTCCTGCGAACAGACCAACTTCATTAACAGCTGCAGTTTTCATGCGTGTTTCTTGGTGTGAATGATAAAACAAATAAATAAACGACCGAAAGAAAGAAAATGCAAAAAAAAAAAAAAACATTCGTTTCATTCACATTTCAAGGTCTTTCACATTTTGGGGCTTTTCTTGACAAAAAGAAGACCGAATTGTGCTAAATATATCGGAAAATCTTATTAAATGTTCCGTGCATACACAGCCGCTTGTATACGTTCTTCGCTGAGAGATTTATTTAAATTTAGCCTGTTACGTTCTGACGTGTAACCATGTCGACGAACAGTCAAATGCAGATCGCGATGTACCTGATTGCGCATGCGTACATGAACTGAACCCATTTTTTGCAACTTGCAAATTCGAATGATCAAAATGTGGACCGGATTTTAAAAAAGGACAAAACATTGAAATACTTTTCAGACAATTTCAAATTAATAACTTTCTTTCAATGTCTATAATTATCATGTAGTCATTTCTGAAGGGAGTAAGGAAGTCATGCATGTGATGTTCGTGCCATATTTAAAATTGTTCTGGACGAAGAAAAGCCGAATGAATATATCTGTCGTGATATGTTTTCCTTTTAATATGAATACAAATAAAACCGACGCTGAGGAGGAGGATGTATCAGCGTAGATTTCGCTGACGTCAGAGATTTATGTTCAAGTCCAGATAACGCCATTATTTTGAATTGTAATTTTCAAAGTTAACTCTGAGATAAGTGACACAATACAATCTCACACGAAACTACATCAGTTTGAGATTTCACATAACTAATATACCTGTATCGTTAATAATGTCACTTGTGACTGAATAGTACAAAATCTGAAAGTTTGCAAAATTATAAATGATCATTTCTTTTTAATAAGATTTTAGATCACTCGGTTTTTAAACATTGAGTCTGTTTGCATTTTGACGCCTCCTGCGATAGTGCAATCGTTTTAAGCGTAGCGGCCAATGGAGTGGAAAGTGTGATCGTCAGGGTGTGTCTAAATTCAAGCCGATCTAGCTGCTTTTGCTTTCACATAAATACTTTTGTTAACGGTATGAATCCCCCAGCTATGGGTTAAATATCAAAACAGGATGGGTTCTTTAGCTTAGGTTAGAAATCTCTCGAGGAGGAGGACAGCTCCGAATAAAAAAAACAAAAAAAACTTGTTCCGAAGCCGGTGCAACATTGTAACTGGCCATTGATAGATTTAATGGGGAAAATGCTGTGATCTGCATCCGACAGGTTTCGTTGACCAGTGTTTGTGAATTCTCATTGAATCCTGATGATTGTATTGGAAACTCAAATCACGAAACAGATTACTATCGTCGTTTATATTATAACTCTTATTATTATGCCTTCATGACAAGTAATTTGCTTCATTGGTTTTTCTTTTTAAGCATTTCGCCCCAAGCAAGGCGGAATGCCACCAGGACGCAGGGGTTACAGAGTGTAGCTATCATGAAAACAAGTAATAGAAAGAGAATTCCACAGATGAGAGGTGCGAGACATGAAGCTATTAGCGTAGAAGCGACGGCCTCATTTAACCGTTTCGACATTGAAAGAGTGGGATAGAGGGGTGGGGGTTCGGCACGTCTGTGAGAGAGCGACAAGACGAGATGCCAGATCAGGACCAACCACATTGCTTATCCGTCTCTGGATCTGGTCGAAGACCTTAAGGCGAACAGCGGGGGCACCCGACTATATATGGCAGCAGTATGCCGTACAAGGGCGAATGGTTGATTTGTAGATTTCAAGGATGGACTCAGGCGAGAAAAACTTTTGGGTGTGACACAGGGAACCAGTTTTTCTTGCGGTGGATGAAACGATTCATTGTAATTGTTCCACCTCAGGTCAGCGGACAGTGTGAGGCCAAGCAGTTGCAAAGAGGTTCTCTCGTGGAGTTGAGCATCAGACATTCTAATGGGCGGCAGGGATGCTTCTCTGTGGTGAGTAATAGAGAGCAGTTTCGTTTTAGAGGCATTAACGTTAACTAGCCAATTCCTGTCCCAGTCTACAAACGGTTGGAGGTCCTTTTCGAGACTAACGGCCATGTTAGTTTTGTCATTGTTACCAGATTTTCTAATGAGGCAGGAGTAAATAGTAATGTCGTCAGCATCCTTATCAGTTTGTTGTCCACTTTCATTTATTAACAAGACTTTCGAACATCGCAGTTGAAGTTCGGGAAAAACGAAATAAGTGAAAAATTATTACCAGCTCAATTCGTATTGGATCCATTTTAGCGAAAATTATCATCTCTATGATACTTTAGACTTAATTCTGTTGACAACCAAATGCATTCTGTTCAACGGTATTGACTGATAAAACGCTGTGTCTCTGAGACCAATCGTCATTACAAATAAAGGAATCTGATTAAATGCACTTTTCTTTAAAATATTTTTATCAGATTTGACACATCTGAAAAAAAAAAAGGATTACGAGCATTTTGATCGTCAGGTCTTTTTGAAAACTTTTCTTTGGTTGATTAGTTAAGTATTTCATCACTCCACCACAGGACGTACCTGCAGTAGTGATATTTAGTGAATTAGTTTCGTAAAATATGCTCGTAACTAGAAGTCGGACGACATGAGACACTACGTTAGCGAAATAAATATATAAACTTTAGGTAGCTTTTGTTTTGAGCATTCCTGCATTCAGTATTGCTGCCGCATAAACTTGAAAGAATCTGTTATGTTACCGGTCCTAACCTGACATCTCGGCACCCCTCCTTTTCCTATTGTCGTAACGTAGCTTCCCTTTTCATTTTCTATAAATCTGCTCGTGGTAATTGTTCTAATGAGCTTTCATCTTTGGCTCCTCGCTTTACGAATTTAAGCACGGTACTAGATTGGCAGTTAGGTCTCATCATTTTATAAGTGAAATTGCTTGGTGCAACCTTAAGTTCTATACTGACATTTTCTTCTCTTGCGCTTTTCGGTTGTGAAACTCTCTTCCGACTTCTTAATTTCCAGTCAAATTTGATCTCCAGAAATTTAAATAAAATATCACTCGTTCTGTTATCTTAATTCCTGTTCTTTTATTGGCCTTTCTCTTTAATTTTTTTATCAGATTCTTTCACGCTCACTAACCTCTTGCGTCTTAATAGCTTTACTCCCTTGCTTGGGGTGAAATGATTAAAAGAAAAAGGTATCACTGACCACTCTAAGTTACGTTTTCTTTAGATTGCTTTGTGAATAGTTTAATTTTGCTTAAAAAATGAAAATATCTTCGTTATCAGACGATCCAAATCCGAGAATGGTGGGAAAATAATAGATTTACATTTTGATGACATGAATAATAAATGTGATAATCCACGTTATTAATGACTAGAATGTAAATCTGATTTCAATGCTCTATATTCAGCCTCAGCATAAAGGCAAATAACATGGTGCGTATGATGACTGCGCTGTGCCAATCTGGAGAGCGCCCATTTGTTCTGAATATCAGCTTTTGAAATTGCGATATTTATATGGTCCCCATTATTGATCACTGGCGACGATGAATTCAGAAACATCGAAGACAGAACACGACTGCATATATGCAGTTGGAATAAACATTTTATGGATTTGTTTCTTCAAATATACTTCATTGTTACAGACTTTGTCACCGATGACTGAAGTAATTGGTTTACATTCGGAAGACTTCAGCAAATGCCTTGAGATTATAATGGAAGCTTAATCATTGCCGGCATAACAAAACAGAAAGTTTTTATTTTAAAGTTTTGATGCGCAGTAGATGGAAGAGAAGAATGTGCATTTTAAATGGCTTGCAATGCAAAAAAGTTCTTGGATTATCAAATCAAATTGATTACCACGAAATTCATTACAAACGTGTAAAAATAGCAAGTGTGTGGTGGTGTTTGGATGAATTATTTCTGTTGTTAAATATTTAATTGCACTTAAATTTATACACAAACATATATTTATTAATATAAATCTAATTTCTCTGTTATTTAGCCTTGGACACTTTTTTCTTACACCAAAGGATATATATATATATATATATATATATATATAATTACTTAAACGTTATTTTGAGTGGAAACCCGTATTTCAGTAGATACTCCGTCCATGTATTAAACAGTATATTTATTTTTGTCTACCGGTCTGAATATTAGGGAAATTTTATTAGAGAAAAAAAATGCTCTCTCCGGTATATTTTTCTCTATGAAGATTTCTCAAATATTTAGGCCGGTAGGCGAAAACAAATAACTATACTGTTTAATAAATAAACGCAGAGTCTACTGAATTACGAGAATCCTCTAAAAGATACTGTAATAGAATCTGAAGGATTAATAGATAAAGAAAATTCACCTATTTCTTTAGAAAATATATAATTTATTTGTTGAAACATTATTTTTTAAATGGGAGTTTACATTTGAGCAGATGCATTGTTTTTATTTACTAAACTGTATATTTAATGATTTACATCTACCGACCTGAATATTCGAGAAATCTTATTAAAAAAATATGTCCTCCGGCAGGATTCGAACCTGTGTCCCCTAGGGGAAACCGTTATTAGATCTAACGTACCCTCAATCAACAGAGTAGATATGCATATTTCGAGAATTGGGAAGAAATGTGTTCGAAAGCACTATTCGAGCTTTGTTTGATCAGGTGGTCCTACGCGGCCGATTTGAAAAAGACCCCTTATCTCTCAGCTTTCGTCGACACTTCCACGACTGCACGTCTACTCTATAGTAAATAATACTACCTAGAAAGTGGCATTGCTTGATATCATGTGTAGTGTCAATAATTTCCATTCTGGTTAGAATGTTAACAATATTTTAAAAGTAGGTTGAGCAACGATTCGCTGGATGTGAAATCGCCGGGCCAAATTCAAATTACAAGAAAATCTCTTAGGTTAACCGTCTCGTAATACTTTTCAAAAGGTATTAAGTCATATATTATTCCTCCAGAGATGAGTTAACTAGCACAGTAGTCTAGTTCCTTGCGTAGCAGTCAGACCAACTTAGAATTAAAACCCATACAGGAGAAAAAGGAACCACTCTACAGTCTTTCCTGAAAATCCATGGTAATTCACCGATAAAGAAAAGGTAGCTGTGAAGAACCATAATCGCTTACATTTTGAATGTATATGATACTAAAAAAATTTTCAGACTATAGTAACATATATTTATTGAGGTTTTATAGACTTGAACAACCCCATGTAATGAGTTGGAAGAGGACGTTGCCTGACATTTCCATGTTAGAAGAACCTGTCTAAGTTGAAACACATTCGAAAGTGAGTTTTTAGCTGGTCACAAACGCTGGCCACCTTTCTGCATATTCATACTTAACCCAACCATTGATGAATATAATTTCTGGGAGGGGACACTTTGGCAAGACACATTTCCATAAAAACTTGACATGCCGAACAAGTAGCAACGAAAATCTTTGACATTCAATTCCCACCTTGACAGGCACCAATCAATTACAACACAATGACAAACGTCAATGTATATTGATGTTACTATGCTTACTCCTTTTTATTTTTCCATACCTTATGAATAGTTTGGATGGCTCATTCCTTAGATATAAAATTATATATGCACGGGTAAGTTTTTTCCTGTCTCACTACGCTAAATGACTACGGCAGATAAATATTTTTATCTATACATTAGTATGGATATATGATTTTAAATATATTCATATGTGTCGTGTGATAGCAATAGTTTTCTAAAATTCCAGCGATGAATCTGCTAAATAAATACCATAATAATCTGATTTCTGTTTGAGCATCTGTTTCCATAACACAGCAAAACGGCACATGGTAGCGAGATTTTGTTAGCAAAATACTGTTAAAATCTGTCAATATTTCTTAGATGATGTATACACCATACTGTTCGGACTGTTGCCCATATCTTTCTTGTCATATTTACGACGTTTCGGCCGTTGAACGCTTCGCCCTTCTACAGGTGATATACATAGGAATTTCGTACCGAATTAACAATAAAGATGAGGACAATGTAACTTGGTTGAATTAATCCAGTGACCTGAACCAAATAGTTATGAGTTCATTATTTGGCCACAGTAGATGTGAAGAAAAAAATGGCGTTGAGTTACTAAAGGAAAATAACTGAAATATCCAGGAATGATATAGCACGTGAAACTAGAACAATTTACCCCAGTTGACGGAAGTATGTGTTCAGGTCGAAATTCCAATGTATATTACCTGAAGAAGGCCGGAGCGTACAACAACGGAAACACCGTAAATATGATGTTAAAGATGATGGCAGCAGTCTAAACAATGTAAATAATGGAAACCGCTAAAATCCTTTAACTTGAAAAACAAATTACGTATTTAATTAGCAACTGAATAGAAAATCCGATTTTCTTAAGACAAGTAAGATATGTGTCTGCGGTACTCGCTATAGTAATTATTAATTTTTTTTCTATCAGTGTTTGGTAAAATAAAAAAATAATTACTAATTGGTTCTGAAATTTATGATTCTCTTCAAATATGTTTGTTTTAAAAAATTTACGAATTTTATAAAGCAAATATGCACAACATAACCCCATCATTAATTTAAGTAAAAATAACAAATCTGTTCATTTGTTTTTCATTTTGTTCGTCCACACTAATAATTACCCTATATTTATTTCTTAATTACAAAGAATGTTTTCATTATTATTTAAGGCAGATATGTACTCGAATAAGAGTTCAGTTTCGCACAAGAGGTGGGTGTTGGAAAATCTTTTCAGCATCTAATAATAAGTGGATTGGAATAAGAGGCACTTTGGAAAAAACCTGAGTTGTTAGTAGAATTTAGTTAAATGAAGGCATGTTGTGTAAACATAAAGCAGATTGTTTAATAGGATTTACAGCAATTTCGTTTATAACAAGATTTTATCAGAGAAAATATATAAACCTAAATAAGCATGTACCTAATGCTTTTAATTTGTTTGTCTTAATTGATCGCCGTGCCTTGCTGTAGATAACGAAAAAGCATGAAGAATAAATTGTGTATACTAGTATTGCATTATAAATGTCCTTTGATCATATTTTCCAAATTACCTTTTTAAATAATGAAGGTATATTATTTTGATGTCTTATAATTCGAGATTTGAAGACTGTGCAAAGCCCAAGAGGCATGGATCTACATGGGGAAGATAACGGTTGATTCTAGACTTGAACAAGTTAAGTTTGTAATGGTCGGGGAAGCATCATCTTGGAACCTGGATCCACAAAGCAGCGATTTCTGGTAAGATCGTGCACAAGTGTAACTTATATCTCGCCAGTGGAATACAAATGGAATGAGGGTAGCTACAAAGTGTGTGACATGGCAGGGCTTAGTTCCACTGGTTCTAACTTAAACGGCTAAGGAATGTACTTCGTCTGAATACTTTCCATAGAAATAGCGATAGAGCAGCGAGACTGAGAACGTTTTGTCTTCGAGAAACGTATCGCTGATTGGAAAATAATTCATCACCAACAAGGACGCGCGGGAGATTTTGGAGTCTATCGAGACTGGAAAGTGCAGACTAGTCAGCACCTACTCATATATGGAATCAATACTCCACTGTCGGCCTGATATAGCTATTGTAAAGCCAGAGGATAATATGAGGAGTCTGGTACTTACTGGAGTGGTCAGTATCTTTAGCGCTGTACGAGTTCAACATGAGCTCTGGGTTGAGTTTCTCCCAAGAGGAGCTCAAGGCACGGGGTTTCCATGAAGGAACACAAGTTCATCGTGATCGATGAAAGTTCTGAGTTCGATCGTTGATGATGGAACGCTACCAGTTTGCGTTTCGAGGCATTGAATGTGACCAGCCACTCTCCACCACTGAGCTGTTAGAGCCAAGGCAGAGGATGGGTCAGCTGTACCCCCATATACCGTTGTATCATCACTGAAAAATACGAAAACTGAAGGAATCAACACATATGCTAGGCCACAAGAATCTGAGCCGACCAAGCATAGAAATGAATACAATATGAAAACTAGTAATAAGGATTGTTAGAGAAAAGCAATGAACAGCAAATACAAAAACTTGCAATATAAACTCTGGTAAAAAAAAACAAAAAACAATGCAATAACAACAAATTGCAATATGAGCACTGGTAAAAAATTATTGCTGAGACATTAGTTTTATAAGTCCCAGAAATTCATACTCACATGTCCTCAAGGACAAATGTCCCAATGGATAAAGAGTTATGAGTTCAAGTGAACCAAAACTTGGAAAGTTGAATTAAAGGGAAATAACTGAGACAACCTGAAGAATCATGACACGTGGAACTATAACAATCTACTCCTATGGACGGAATAAAGGGATCGGTTCGAAATTGCAATCACCTGAAGAAGGCCCGAGTATACAACGGCTGAAACGTTGTGAATATGGCAATGAAGATGAGGATAAAAGTCTGAATCATGTAAACAATGCAAATAATTATCATAGATATTAACAAATGACCGGTGTATACTCTTCGGCAGATCATTTATGTAAAAAGTAGAAAGATGGTTGGACGGAGAAGCGACTGAATTTTTATTTGTACAAAATTATAGAATCTTATTCAGTTGCGTAATTCGAAATGATCTTTTTTTCTGAGAACATTTTTTCGGTGTAGTTTCTTCGAAAATAAATAAAAGCAGGAGAGGCTTGAAAATAATGAATAAGCGAAGGACTATGATTATTACAAACAGAAAGGTTCTTGCTGACGAGAGATTAATAGAAGTAATGCTAATATTAAGCATAATTGAAGTTTGGCTAATTACAGTATAATTCTCAATGTTAATTTATTTGCAAACAATTATATAAAAAAAAAATCTATAAATATGGCGTCACCTGACATGAAGCTTAACATAAAATAAAATTGTTAATGACTAAAGAATTAGTCGGGTAAAAACACGGCAATAAAAGAGGGCAAGAAACGTAGATTGAAGAAAATTAATTAGAATATTCTTGAATTATTAAAAAAAAAACGCTTCATTTTAAAATGAAATTAAACTTGTGTTAATCTCGCAAAACTCGCCATCTAATTCCAATTTTTATTCACCAACAAATTAGTTGATATTTTTTTTAAGATAGTACTTTATCCAAATTATCGGAGTTTAATCACCAAAGAATAGTTTGATTAAAATGTGATGAAAAAAATGTGTAATTCCACATACTATAACTAACAATAATATTTCCTTGTATCAAAACATTATTCCAAGTAATTAATTTCTACAATTTATGCCCTTAAATTTTTGTACCTAATTTTAAATTAATAACATGTCCTTTATTGAAACTTTGCTCCCTGAACACAACAATCTTGACCTCTCTAGTCAAGAGTTAATCATTATCTTATCTCACTATTTTCAAATTACACTTCCTTTAAATTTCGCTTTTAATTTTATCACACATCTCATTGGTCATTGCCATTTTGATTGTAATGCCCTACATAGATCGTCTCTCGATCCTTTTTACTGGATGAACTCCAATAGAGAATAAAAACGGAAATAGCAGGAATAAAATAAGTTCTTTGCCGGATTTTTTTAGATAATAAAATGATCATTTAATATGAATCGTGTTATTTGGACTAGCATCTTGGTTTATATGTACTGCGTGCGTTTCGGTCTTTTATAACCTACAGTTTCCTATAGGTGTCCATCTTCGTACTCAGTGACTTTCTCGAATTTTGAATCTAACAATTTATTCAATACGCTGAAGTAGTCTTTTTTATTGCCGTATTTTCTCCGTGATGTAGAGATATTTTATTTTTATCAATGAATACTCAACTGCCTTATTCGCAACAAAAATGCAATAAAACGTCGAGTGGGAATAACCACCTTATTGTTGCTAGTATAACAAGACGAGCATACTTGTACGAATAGCAGGTATATAATAATAAACTTTCTTTTGTCATCCATTTTGAGGAGGGACTGTAGAAGATTATTTTTTTTAACAAAATCCTTTAGGGTTAAGCCAAGCAGAAAATAAAGAGATTTTCCCAAATATTTTGGATGAAGGATTCAACTCAGGATCAAATTCCGACTTCAGCATAGATCCGTAAATGACATTTAAAGCAAAATAAAAGACGGATTATAGAGGATTTTCGCACAGCGTTTTCCTATTAGTGAGAAAATACTTGTTAATGTTTGTTTTCTTTGTAATATAGCCATGTCAGAATTCGCCATTAAAGGGTGTTTATTTTTGAAACTCGTGAATCGGACGCCAAATGCCTCATCTCAATGTGACGTCTTCTCGTAATCAGGCAAGAAGTTTTACGCGGCAAAATAGGGAAAAACGAGTTAATCCTCACGTCTGAAGATTTCGTCTTTTCTTGTCTCTTATGCTTCATGGTATTTCTTCGTCATTTTATCCTTCGGGTCAGCAAGGTTTCGCAGTTTCTGACTGTGTAGTTTTTTCTCTTTTTTCCGAGTGAATTTGTGTAGGATTATGGCAATGCTGATTTTATTTTTGCATATACCGAACTTTTTTCCCCCGGCTGACCCTGTGCATATATATATATAAGAAAATATAGTTTTATCTCGCTATTGATCTGAATCAAAATAAGAAAACTATGCCGATTTGCATGTAAGTGTGGACAGTGTAACGGCTATGGGCTAGTAAAACTAAAACCAACGAGCCGAAGTTATATTCCTGTCGATTCTTTTTCATTCATTTGAAATTTCACGCTAGTGCTGTTGAAAATGCATGAATCCATCCTCTTACGTCTACGGAAACAAGAGTAGAACAGAGCAAGTTTATATATATATATATATATATATATATATATATATATATATATATATATATATGGGATCTTACCCATAATAATAATAATGGACTATTCCATACTTAATAAATACTGCGCCTCAGGGAGTAAGCAACGAATCACTCGCTCACTTTCTGAGCGAGTGTTCCGTTAAACTCTCTTCCTACGGGCAGGAGGAACCCGAAGGAGGCTACGCCGAAGGGCGGAGTCTCCTTCGGGGTGGTAAAATTCGGCCCAGAACCCGTTTATACGGGTTCAAATGGGCTATTTTTGGCCGAGCCTAATGGCTCGGGAATTCCCCCATGTTAAAAAGGCCTTGTGCCACATGACACCCTCGTGGGGGTGACTGAATATTATCACTCGCTCACTTTCTGAGCGAGTGTTCCGTTAAACTCTCTTCCTACGGGCGGGGAGGAACCCGAAGGAGGCTACGCCGAAGGGCGGAGTCTCCTTCGGGGTGGTAAACCGGCCCAGAACCCGTTTATACGGGTTCAAATGGGTTGATTTTGGCCGAGCCCAATGGCTCGGGAATTCCCACGTTAAAAGGCCTTGTGCCAAACCCTCGTGGGGGTGACTGAATATTATCACTCGCTCACTTTCTGAGCGAGTGTTCCGTTAAACTCTCTTCCTACGGGCGGGAGGAACCCGAAGGAGGCTACGCCGAAGGGCGGAGTCCTTCGGGTGGTAAAATAAGAACCCGTTTATACGGGTTCAAATAAGAGCGGCCGCCGAGCCTAATGGCTCGGGAATTCCCACGTTAAAAAGGCCTTTGTGCCACATGACACCCTCGTGGGGGTGACTGAATATCACTCGCTCACTTTCTGAGCGAGTGTTCGGTTCAACTCTCTTCCTACGGGCGGGAGGAACCCGAAGGAGGCTACGCCGAAGGGCGGAGTCTCCTTCGGGTGGTAAAAATCGGCCCAGAACCCGTTTATACGGGTTCAAATGGGCTTTTTTTGGCCGAGCCTAATGGCTCGGGAATTCCCACATTAAAAAGGCCTTGTGCCACATGACACCCTCGTGGGGGGGGGTGACTGAATATTATCACTCGCTCACTTTCTGAGCGAGTGTTCCGTTAAACTCTCTTCCTACGGGCGGGAGGAACCCGAAGGAGGCTACGCCGAAGGGCGGAGTCTCTTTCGGGGAGGTAAAACCGGCCCTGAACCTGTTTATACGGGTTCAAATGGGCTATTTTTTGGCCGAGCCTAATGGCTCGGGAATTCCCACATTAAAAAGGCCTTGTGCCACATGACACCCCTCGTGGGGGGTGACTGAATATTATCACTCGCTCACTTTCTGAGCGAGTGTTCCGTTAAACTCTCTTCCTACGGGCGGGAAGAACCCGAAGGAGGCTACGCCGAAGGGCGGAGTCTCCTTCGGGGAGGTAAAACCGGCCCTGAACCTGTTTATACGGGTTCAAATGGGCTATTTTTTGGCCGAGCCTAATGGCTCGGGAATGCCCACGTTAAAAAGGCCTTGTGCCACATGACACCCTCGGGGGGGGGTGACTGAATATCGTCAGTAGTTCAAGTCGAGTCAAGAGTCAAGTCAGAGGCAGTCTGAAACAGAGTTGCGTTCAGACAGTTACTGTAAGACATTGGAATAGTGATACTTGTCGAGACTACATTGTTCTCTCTACTAAACCTGATTGTTCATACGAACACTTCTACTTCTCTGTATATATTCCTGTTTGTAATATATCGGTATTATTCCATACCTGTGTTCGAGTTCTTCTTTATTGGTTCTACCTTGGACTATCACCGTGGTACAAGGAACCGGACCATAACAAGTCTTACTGAACATCTCACACACACATTATATATATATATATACATATATATATATATATATATATATATATATATATATATATATATATATATATATATATATATATATATAACCAAATGTGTAAATTAGATGTTCGAGCGAGAGATCCTATGCAAATACATATAAATACCCTACAGCAGGTGCCAGCAGCAATTTTGCTACGTTCCAACTTAAGGTTTTAAATCATTCCGTGTGCCAAAAGCATATGTATTTTTTATACAAGTTAAGGCCAATATACCGGTTCTACAATGTATTATTTAGTAATATATAGTATATATCCTTTAGTATATATTAAAATTGAAACCGATGAATATCTTCTTTGCCTTGTAAATTGAGTAATTCCTGTTTTCTGTCTCTGTATAACATTGCCTTTACGCAATCCTATAAGGAAACAAAATCCGTCTCTGAGAGAACATAATATTCAACAAGATTACGGTCATAAAACAAATTTAAATCTCAACCCACGCAGTGTTAATTTCTACTATGTATGTCAAATTTTCAACTTCAGTGTGCGATGGGTAAATTGTTGATATTCTGTATTTTAATTTGGCGCATGCGCTTTATTTTCTTTTTTTTTTTTTTTTTTTTAAATTATTTTGTCCACTGCACAGAATAGTAGAATAGTTGGGTACCTTCTGTAAGAAAAAGAGCCCAATACGAATATTTCATAGTGTTTGTATGTCAATCTGAGGACATTACAGACGATTCGGGAAGACTTGGAGGAGTCTAATAGTGATTACGAAGGTCTAATGGTGATCACTTGTGATGACAACGTACTTATGTCTCCGTTCATCTTTCCATATGACCTCAGGCTCAACATCAAGTGCCTGGAGTATACAGTGCTGCCCTCTGGCAAGAGGGTGGCTGTTAGATGACCCCTGTCTAGCTACAGGACTGTACGATGCCATACGAGCCCAAGAACCCAGTCATAGCTGTCAGACAATTTGTGCGAACACATCACGTCTTATATCTAACCATCTAACTATCCAGACTGTAAACCTCTTGAAGTCGTCTGGAGGCCGTTGTTGAAGCCTATAGAGATTTTATCGAATAAATTTACTCTTTAGTATTTCAAGATACATTTATCAAGTTTACACAAAAATATCTGTTAAAATGAGATGTCAGTGTCATGTTCATTTTTGCGTAACTTAGACGACAATTTATCCATCACACCCTGTGTTTGCTGTAGATATGTGTTTGTTTGCAGTTGCACAAGTGTAATAAAATAGATAGCCGTATTTGGACGGCCAAAAGCATCGTATTTACAAACTTTGTCTTTTAAGGTATATTCTGACTTGGAAGAAAAATTAAAAATGCAGAATTATGCGCAAGGAACTCATAAGTTATTAAATCCATTTTGTGTGCGTGCGTGTCTAATGTTAGGGGTCGTAAGCATTGACTACTGAATCAACCAAAACAAGTGGAAAGTCGCCAAACGTTCCTCTAAGACAGACCGCTAAAATTCAGTTTCAGCTAAAGTCGTTAGGAAAGTCATGAATCGACTTCTTGCGAGATATTATAACTACTTTAAAATTGGCAGGACCCGATTGTTTATGAAAAAGACTGGTCAGTGGGGCACGGCAGAAAACGACTCGGACGTTACTATTTTGTTAAACTAAGCAATAACATAAAAAAGATTAATAGTGATAGAAAAAAAATATATGTATACACAGACATATTGACGGAAAATATTATTGAAGCAAACTGAACATTGACAGCAATTTTATCTAAATTGTGAACCAAAAGTCTCTAACTATACGTACTGGGTGAGGATAATAATATTAATGATAATAATAAGAAGAAAAAGAAATATGAGGATAATAATTATAAGAAGAAATATGAGGATAATAATAATAAGAAGAAATATGAGGATAATAATAATAAGAAGAAATATGAGGATAATAATAATAAGAAGAAATATGAGGATAATAATAATAAGAAGAAAAAGAAATATGAGGATAATAATTATAAGAAGAAAAAGAAATATGAGCATAATAATTATAAGAAAAAGAAATATGAGGATAATAATAAGAAGAAAAAGAAATATGAGGATACTAATAAGAGGAAGAAAAAGAAGTATGAGGATGATAATAATAATGTTAATAATAATCAGTATGAGGATGATAATAATAATGTTAAGTATGGAGTCATTAGGTTTTTGTTTTTTTTTGTTTTTTTTTTTGTTTTTAGAAGAATTGCTGTAAGTTGGTCTCCGACGAAAACTATTCGATACTACTTTGATATGTCGAATTCTTTCGCAAAGTACGTGATCATAGCTGTCACCGACTTCATAGAAATGATTATGTTCATCTCTTTTTTTTCTTTTTTTTGTGTGTGATGTTCTTTCAGGACATGGTCAGTCATCATTCTGAACAACTTTCTTTTTATTTTCTTGTTCTAATTTCTTCATCTAGAATAGGTTCTGATTATTTAAGCTCATGAGCGGTATTTAGCAATTTCCAACTGAGTAGCACTTTATTTCGAATGCTTTGTATTTTTTATAGAATTTCTTTTTCCTACTTCTAGACAGCGGGTGTTTGTTCTGAAACTCAACTTCCGATATTACTCATAACGCAGTTGAAATTCATAAAAGATGAAATAATTTACCATCCGCTTTACTACGTGGGTGTCCTAACCAATCGAGTGTCGGTCCGCACACAACATAAACGTTCTTGGACGAGTATTAATTTAGAACCATGAGAATGAAAAACAAATAATGTTTGCAAAAAAAAAAAAAGGGAATCCGATAATTAACTGAAATATCTTCTGCAAGGCTGCTGTTATTTGCCATTAGTAGATCTATCAGGCGCTCAATAGTGTACAATATTTACCATTGATAAATTTTGCCGCCCTTTATGATCTTCTGCTTCAACGCCATCTTCATTCATGACGAAGACGATCATTGCTCTCCAAGTATTTCTGATTTCTCTCATCCGTAACTTGCTAGGAATTGTTGAATGAGATACTGAAGTGATTTGCCGCTATCTTCACCCCGATTTTGATTTCAGAGCTGTCCAAGAGTGACCAGTCTATCAAGTTATCTTGACCATACCCGAGAAGAAAGGTAGCTATCCCTTTCTCAAGTTCTTTAGTAGGAAGTAAACTCAACAGACAATGAAGGACCAAGAACTCGGTTCGCTGATAACCTTTAGGTTACCTGCATTACTAATTTATTTTGACCTGGTCTTAATGGACTTTAAGGTTAGAAGTTAAAAATTAAGCTTGACATTTGATCCCGTAAGGTATACAAATGGTAGAAATTCGTTTATAGATTATCATCGTCTGTAATGTTAGATATCTTGAACTTAGGATTCTGTATTTTGTGTATTTTAATTGTTTCAAATAATTGCATCTATTTATGAGTTCTAATGAAATAAAGATTAAGAATGAAATGTGTTCTCTTTAGTCTCCAGTGTTTTCAAGTCATATTTGTTGGCCTCATTTTAAAATCATAATTTTCATCATGAATTATTCTAAAGTTGTACTTGATGAATCTCACTCGACTAAAGTAAGTTACATGAAAACAATTACAACTCGAAATAGATATATTTGCACAGACATTCATCGACGAAACCAGTTTTTTTTTAATTTTTTATCATAATTTTGTTTGCAAAATTTCTGTTGTCTTCGCCCTTATCTTACCACTCCTCTGAGCGCTATTTTTAAAAGTCGCCGATCGATATACAGGTGTTACATTTCTCCTGTAAAAAGTGAGAAAACGTTTTTTTATATATATATGTCAACTATGATGGCAAAGAGTGCTTTTCAGAGAATCGGAGAATTTTAGATATGGAAGAATATGCGTACTATATAATATCAATGAAATGATCCAAATTTCAATGAATGAAATTCTAACCGAGAAATTAGCCGTGAATTGATCAACAGACTACGAATCTAGATTTGACTCAACTCTTAAACAGGCTTTGTGAAATGTCACAAAGGAATGGCATCAAGGACAAGAGATAAAATGAAAAAATTAAAATACACTTGGAGCTTAACGGTTTTTAAAAAGAGAGAGGAATCCTTTTTTGTATTTTTAATGGAGAGTATTATATTTTCAGCTGGACTTTCCATTAGCATTGCAATTCGATTGTGTAAGGTGAACAAGTTTGGTTCTGAATAATTTCATCCTAGGTTTAAGTACTTCGACATAGTGTAATGGTTAGCAATGTTGTCTAGCTTGATCAATTACGACTAAGAGTGAGTTCGCTCCTCACAGGGTGTCGCATACGTTCGGCCTTGTCACACGTAAGCTACGCTGAGAAAATCATTTTAGGCACTTTGACGTGATGTAATGGTTAGCAAGTTGTCTAGCCACATCAATTACAAAAAAGTATTGAGTGCTCCACATTTACAGCGCTGTACCGCGTCTAAGCTACGCTTAGTAATTTATTTAGGCACTCGACATGGTGTAATGAATAGTATGATTGTCTCACTAAATCAATTACGACTGAATAGTGAGTTTGATCCTTACTGGTTGACTCATGAGGCCTTGTACTACATATAAGCTACGCTTAGAAAATCATTTCATTTTCAGGTTCTTTGTTGTTGGATTTAGTTTACATAAATCACAATCAAAATACATGTTTATAAAAATTTGAGGATAACTGATTAGTTTAAGCCGCGTGTTTAAATAGGGAAAAAAATAAGCAAAACTATAAATTTGTTTTAGTATTTAGTTTAATTCATCGGGAATTTCGGACGAGTTTTCGGGATTTTCTATGAATCTAAATAAATAGTGGAACATTTTAAATTTCTATCATTTAATTGTTCGTTATCTAATCATTCTGTCGATTAGAGTCTATATGTTTAATTATGTATAATTATACAGGTTGAGTCAAAAATCGTGCATCATAAGAGTTCATTATTTTTGTTTTAAATATCTGATTTGTTTTGATTGATAATGTTGAGTAACCACCGATGTGACCAGACCGTACATATATAGATTTTCTTTTTCAATAGGGCCATCAGTTGTATACCGGACGCTCCGATGACATATTGAGAAACTTACAGAGAGAATTAAACATGAATGCAGTAAAAATGACAGAGGAAACTATCTGACGTTTTAATGAATCATGCAAGCACACAATTTAAATCTACTTCGAAAAAGGATGCCATTTTGAACAGCACTTATAACAATTAAATCATTAGTAAATAAAATTTTCATCTGTTATTAAACTTTTAATAAATATGAAGTATCCTTATAGTGCGCGATTTTTGCCTCACACTGTATATTCGGTGTTGAATAAATGAATGTTTTAATCTTGTTTATTATGTACATGTGGTATATATAATGATGGCAGCTTTGTGAAAGTTGCCCAGTCGTCGTGTCTGGTATTGGATTTTAAAATGATAAAATCATTGGTCGATCACATTTCGGATTTATATTAAAAAAATCATTATTCTTAAACCAGATATAGAGAGTACAGGCATATATGGTTTCAGTATATGTCGATATTTCTGAGATGAGGTATTATGTACACTATTTACATTAGTCGGACTATTGTTCTCATCTTTGTCGCCATATTTAATTACAACGTTTCGGCCTTTCAGTATCTGTCGATATTTCTGAGACGAGGTATAATGTACACTATTTACATTATTCGGACTATTGTCCCCATATTTATTACAACATTTCGGTTGTTCTTCAGGTGGTTGGTATGTCGAACTGAACCCTTTATTTCGCTCACTGTTGGTAGACTGTTCTAGTTCCACCTGCCATGTTTAATGAATGTCAGTTATCAGTTATCTCCTGTTAATTCCTGTCATCAAGTTTTCCACCGCCTTAACCACGTATAGAACTCATGCTCTTAGGGTCCGTTCACTGGATCTAACTAACGCCTTTATCCATTGTGCCATGTGTCCTTGTAATAAATATGGCGACAAAGATGAGGACAATAGTTTGAATAATGTATATAGATATGGTTTCATTTTCTACTCCAGTATGCTTTCTTTACTAGAAGGACCAGTGTAAGAAAAGAAAATGGCAGAATCTTAGAAGTTAAAATGGTACACCTGAACAGTATTGCGAAAGATATTATTATGATAAAGTGCTGAAGAACTCTTAGCCCAACCAAGAAATCCTTCAGAAGTAGAATGCCATGTAAGATAAGATTTTTTCAAGTAAATTGGTCTTGGAATAATTGAGCATCCTCTCGGATATATAATGGAGTAAACGACAGCCATTAGATATTTACATGAATTTTTCGTTAGTGGGAGTGGATGCTGTGCAAAAGAAAACATTTTCATTATACTTTAAAACAAATATTAATCAATCTATTTTCAGTTATAGTTTGAGATTATTTTCTCATATTTACGAATTAAGTAGAAAATTCAACAAGGAATTCAGATGTGGTTATGACTAATTTCTTTAGATCTCTATACAATACATTTACCAATCAGCTTTATCCATTGTGGAAAGCCCGTAGATACGAGCGGATGATATTCGTTCTACTCTACTCTTGCAATTTTGATACATATGCTTAGAAAATCAGCTTTCGAGAATTGCCTCCAGACAATGGTATGCAACTATTTCAGCCACGAAACGAACCGTGGGTTGCGACAGTATAGCAACAAATAAGGAGAAAAACCAGCAGAAAATGACAGCAAAAATGGAACGTGATACTAACATTTGCCAAAGCGGAATAAAATGAACGATTAATGGCAAAAAGCATATCATCTTTTGATGGAAACAACTTCTTATGAATGAAATTCTATAAAGACATAAAATAGAAATGATGCAATATATATATATATATATATATATATATATATATATATATGGAGTGTATGTGACCATATATATTTTTATGAGTAGGTGATATAATTTAATATGTATGTGTGGGAATAGGTACATACTTTTGTCACATACACACACGTGTGTGTAATTAGGTGCATAAATATGAGTATTTGTTTGTGCGTTTATGTAAATAGGTGCATTTATTATATGCTTCAGTACTGCGTACCCGTCGTCTTAAATGGTTCGGTTACGTCCAACACGCTTCGTCATGCATCAGGACTGTCTCGGAGTTCAGGGTCTCTGGTCAAAGCGGTAGCGGTAGACCTAAGGAGATGCAGAAGGACTGTATTGGGAGAGGGATGTGCAGGAGTGCGGTCATGTCGTATTAGCAGGGACACTTAAAAAAGAGTAAGGAGGAGTGCTAGCTAGCCAACTGATGCCTACCCGCAGCAGTATAATCAAAGTTCCGGAAGTTGACTATATATATATATATATATATATGATATAAAATGAGGATTGGCGGGAAAAACACTTAATATTTAATATTGTGATATTTATTTATAATATATGAATTTTTACAGAGAAGAATTAAAATGTTACTTTCAGATGGATTTTCAGTGTTTTTGTCTTAAAAAATACTTTGTTGTTTTCTTAAAACTTTTTTTTTTACTTTAACCAGTTTCGCTTAGCTTTTCAAAAGGTTTTTAACTGTTTCTCTCTCCACGTGTCGATGCTTATGTTTTGTACCAATGAAAGAAAATGAAAATCAAGGGGTATAACTGGCTATATATATTGTTTATGGTAAGGGGTTTTGGTAGAATCTATTTATGCAATGAATGAATTCTGGGTTTGAACTTGTTGATGAAAAACGTTTCCCTAAAAATCCGCCTATGTTCAGTGCTTCTGTAGTCTCACTGGTAAAATTTGGCAAATTTTGTCCTCCGCATTCCTCTATATTTTGGCTAAGGAGCATTTTTCTGGTGTGGGCGTCCCTGATTGTTGGCGACGAACTTTCATCTTTCGTCTATATAATCATGTGTGTCTGTGTAAATAGGACCCACAAATTATATGTAAATGTGGCGCATATATACAAGCGTGTGTGTGTGTGTGTGAGAGAGAGGGAGAGGGTGAATTTTAATATCTCTGATAAGGATGCTTTAGGATTCACCGGGAAACAAATGGAGGAGGAAACTTGATCCTTCATCTGTGAAACTAAGTAATGCTGCATTATGTTGTCCAGAAACCGGAGCAAGAACCTCACCGATTATCAACAGTTTGTCATTGAAATTCCATAAGAGACATCCAGCAGTATTTGACCTTCTGTGAAAACTTTTCCAAAAAGTGCACATCAAGAAAATCATTGCAGACGAAATTCACATACCAAGGAAAACCTCCAAAGCCTTTAGACCATTTTAGGCCGATTTCGTTCCATTATGCAGATAATCAAATCGTTTATTTTACAGTCGTTCTTTGATATTCAGTCTGTTGCTTTGGCCATAACACGTAGCTACATTTCTGCACGAAATTGAAACTTTCCAGTTTCTTCTGTAGCAGGTTATAAAAACGGAGAACGCAAGAAATCATTCGAGTTTATGATCTGGTTCGTCTTTGATAATGACTTGAGGTGAACGAAGCAAGTACTGAATTACAAAAGACGTGAGAAGTTTTCTCTCTTTATTCTTCAAATGCCTGTATTTGGAGCTTCCTAAAATGATACATTTTACCACACAATAATGGTTGAATATTGGCATCGTGGTGTATGGTGTATTTTTTGCATCAGTTATCAATTTACTCAAAGCAATGGCATACAACTGACCAAAAGATATTTTGAATGATTGCCTATACGCCTTCATTTATTTATTTCACTATCGAATTCTTAGCAGTAACAGGCCGTGATTTGGCCATGGTGTGAAAGCATTTATGATCAATGCTAGTCTACCTAGGAGCAAATAGTGAAAAGAAGTGATCCTTCGGAGAAGGAAATCCCAACGATCAGTAAAAAAAAAAAAAGCGATTAGAGTTTCCATCGCTGCCACTGGCGATGTCTTATTGATTGACATCGCTGATGAAGCAAGATTAATAAAATGAAAATGAGTTTATGCTTCCTCGAAAAATGCGACTTCATTCCCAAAGATATATTTTAGTATTTGTATTTTAATATGCAGAGCAACCTCTGTTATCAAACGTCTCACATGTCGAACAAATCGGTTTTCGAATAGAATATTCGAGGTGAAAATGCCTCGGTTATCAAACAACATTGCAGAACCGAGCCGAACCTCGTCAACCCGGCCGGAATCATTTCTTAGTCGAGCACCGTATTGCATACATTTGGGCGTTGTGCTGTACTTTTCTTTACCAATTTTATTATACCGCGACTTTTTTCCCTCTCGATTGCCCCTCAGTCATGGCTCTAAGGCTAGCAGCAATACTGGTAAAGGAAAAAGAAAAGTTAAGAGAAAAACAATTGTTGATGATATTATCGCTGTGATGATGATATTCTCTCTTCCCACTCAGTTTCATTTGGCAAAATCAATGATCTATATTATTCTTATAAATAAAGAGACGATCATGTCTTTCCGGTTTCTTTTCAAACAATAGCATCTCGTTCCTTTACCTTCCGCTTACACCATCAACCCTCCTACATAGAGGTACGGTAAAATTGAAGTGCTTGTCTATATTTTATCTGTGTATTGGGTTTATTTAATTTTTTTCTTAGAGCTAATGATTTTTATTAATTTTGTGTAAACATTTGTGCACAAAGTACTGTTGTTAAAGTTTAAATAAGCAATCATCTTGGCACCAGAAAAGGATTAATCCATTTTACATTGATTCCTATAAGAAAAATAGTTTCATGTTACGAACGGAATTCAGGAACGAATTCGTAAACCGAATTCCATTACAATCCCGAAAATTTTAAATCCGTTAGAAAACTGGAAGACTTACCAATTTTTCTCCTGAAACAATTTCTCAAAGCAGAAGCTGCAACTAATACACCTTGTTAAGGAATATAAGCTCAGTAAAGGACTGACTGAATTGAGGATCATTTATATGATGCTGTATCAAACAAATGGTCTCAAAGATAATACGCTTCTTGATAGAAACAGTGGGTGACATCTTAGAAACGCCATTCAAGACCTAACCGATGAAGTACATCTAGGAAGACTCCGAACCTTAAGCAAATTATCACAAGATGCATATATTTTCTAAGAATCCTCATATTAAGACATAATCTCGTATTGGAGATCTTTGTCGAAGCAAGAAGAAGATATTGTGCAGATATTAAGAGAAGTGTCACAATTACATTGGTAAAAATAAAAAAAAATTCAAAATAAGAAATATTATAGCATAGGATGTAATTAGTGTCGCAGTAGTTTTGAAAATGTCGTATCGTCTTTCCAGGTGAAATCACATTAACTGTAAAATGTATGAAATTTTGATTTTTTTTTTAATTTACCAGAAGATATAGATTGTTGATTTAACTGCTGAAAAAAAGTCATGACTAGGTTCATCTACGTAATGGAGAAATGTAAGCATATTTGCGGGAGGTATCTGCAACGTTGCTGGATTACCAATTTCCTTCGAAGAGAGATTGTTAAATTTTATTGGCAACTTTACATCGGCATAACTGAAAGTTCGAATTGTCAACGAGGGAAAAGAGGAAATATGGATTAGCAAATCGCAGTGCTTCACGTAAAACCAACAGTCTCGTAATATCGTGAGGCTTTCATGGTTAATGGTAATTGTCTCAGCCTTATGAGAAGTCGTGACTCCGCGGCCATCATCCCATAATAATATTGTCAGAAGCACTACAGATTTTTCACAGCATACACTGTATGATATATGATTAATATGCATGAATATCTTTATCTCTTTATACATCTGTGTACGTATAAGGAAAGTGGAAGTGAACGTTCTCGATCTGAGAAGCCATTTTAAACAATTCAGATGTTGGTTCATTTTGTCAGATTTTGGGCGGTGGTAACAGCTGAAAACTTGACAAGACAAAAGTTTTGTGACCTTACAAGCAAAATATGTTTCAAGTAAATATATATATATACGATCGGTTATCGATAAAAACTCGGCTCAAGATACTTTACAAAATTTGCCTAAATTAGAAAACAGGAAAATACTTTTTGGTATCTCTTCTTAGTCGGTTCAAGAATGTTTCCGTATCGTCTCGGATGTACTTATGTAACACAAGAAGCTTCAACCTTATTACCGGCTTATGGCTATAACACGTTGAAACACCGGTTCACGTACGATCACCCATGTGCCAAGATGGATAACCGTTTGGAAATACGAGGTTCTATAAGCTTGGATTTGCGAGTGATTTAATGGATTTAATCTGAGAACCGAGTTCCAATTTCCATTGGGTTCGGTATATTCACTTACGCGCAAATATACTTCGAAAGTGTATAAATCCGCGTCTTTATTTCGTTCACTTGGGTAGAGTGTTCTAGTTCCACGTGCCTTGCCTCTTCAGGTTGTCTCAGTTATTTCGCTTTAACTCAACTCTCCACGTTATGGTTTACCACTGCTGTGGCCAGGTATTGAACTCACAACTCTTTGGGTCTGGCCACTAGATCTAACCAACGTCTTTATCCACTGGGCCATGTGTCTTTTCAGTTTGAAATTCCAATCACCTGAAGAAGGCCGGAGTGTCCATCGGCCGAAACGTTGTGAATATGGCAGTGAAGATGAGGATAACACTCCGAATAATGTAAATAATGCAAGTAATAACTCATCTCAAAGATATCGATATAAGAAATTTTATTTCTGGAAGTTCAAAGCTTTTGCCATATAATATAACACGTTGAAAAGAAGAGCAGCATTTTCAGTAAGTGTAATCTTGAATTCTTTGCTGCCAGTTCTTCACATTCACAGCATTCATCACCAACTTAAATTTATCATTGACGTCAGCAAGTATTTCATGTCAACTAAAGAAATACAGATGTGATCGTCTGGATGTCGGGCGTGTGGTGTGTCCGTTGGCAAGGGTTAAGGTCATATACGTCTACAATGGAATGGTATCGTTTCGGGTAGCAGCAAAAGGTTTGATCGATAAATCGATAGTCGTATAAAAATCGGAAAGCCGGTAGAACGACCTCAGTAGAGCACTGAAGTGAAACGTTCGAACGGATTGAAGGTCTACTCATTGATTTGACACAATACTTTGGTGGCCAAAGAGAGATAGCTGTATTCACAAAACTGTTAGAATTTCCTTTCGTTTCTTATTTTTATTTTATTTTTTTGCGGCTAGAGGTGTTTCTTTTCTCTTATTTTTTTTTTTTCAAAATCACGCTTAATGCCAGGAGAAGTTTGTTGAATCGTGGGAATGTGAATAGGCGGGAACAGATACGCAAGTAGAAAAATTAGAAGTCAAGAGAACACAAGTAGAAAATAAAAGTTAATGAGAATAATACGTAATATTCTGATATTGCAATGTTCCCAACTCTAAAATAGATTTTACTATGCACTACATTAGTTTTAGTACTGCCACACGCTTCTGCAAGGGAAGGGTATGAAATCGGCACAAAAATTAACACGAAAATATGGTTGAATAATTTCGTTTCAATGTTTTAGGTGAGAAAACTAATCTCGCTTGTTAGGCGGAATGAAGTCAATGATAGAGATCAATAGTGGGAGATAAGAGCTCAAAATGGAGAAAGACTGACATCAAAAAGCAAGCAATGTTTGTTTACCACCGATCAAACCCTCTGTTTTTTTCACTGAATCCATTCCTTGATCAGCTTCTAAGAAAGTTGGTTCACGGTGTCGTGCAAAACAATTTTTCTCTCAAGAATCTACCTTACATATCTGTACGTCTACTATTCTCTCATGTTTAGAATATTGCCGGTGATCCTGTTATATATTTAGAGATTCTTGATAAAATCCAAAGAAACAGCAATATTATTGGCCCTGACTTGCCATCTTTGTTTCAGTCAATTTCTCATCGCCGTAAATTTGCCTCACTGTGCCTTTTTCTATAAATAATTTAATTTAGTTCGGATGAGCTCGTGGCTATCATACCTAGAGGTTATGAATTTAAGCGCAATACTGGGTTGGCAACGAGGCTTCATCAATTTACAGTGGGGTTGGCTGGATTTATTCGTAAGTTCTATGCTAACAGTTTATTTTCTCCCCTATTGAATTCTTTGCAGTAAATTTTAATCTTCAAAAGTTTAAATGCAGTGTCAATCGCTATCTGCTGTCCCCACCTTTACTGCTATGGTGCAGGGAATGATAAAGTAATGTTTCTGTTTTCTCATACTTCCACGACCCTTGTCTTAGTGGCTTGCTTCGGGTGAATTTGATGTAAAAAAAAAAAAAAAAACGTTAGAATTAACAGTTTCACTCACAATGAGGTTCAATATTTTGAACGTTTATAGGGACTGATATGTATACGATATATTATTTATTATGCTGGGCAAATTGTCGACTCATTCTACTGCTTCAGATTTACGTTTGCATCACGTTGAAACGCCATTCCCGGACGATCACCGAAGTGAAGCAAAATCCAGCCTGGTCAGTACCTAGATTGCCGACTGCTTGGGAATATGTTATGTAGTGGTTTCACAGTGGAGGCTTGTATTTGTACTAAGTCGGTCCTAAAATAGGTTCGACGTACAAAACGTTAGAAACTTGATATAATAGTTAATGACGCAGTAATCTAGTTGTGGTGGCTGATACTTTAACATCCGACTAACGGTCGTCCGACATCGACTGACTGACCCACTCACTGCCGACTGCTACTACTCCTACTTATTATAGGTGGGAGAGTCTATTAACAATAGAATAGGTGTGTTCCACTATAACAGAATACCGGGTGTTGTAAGCTTAGAATTGCGGATGCTGTAAAGGATAATGGCTCGGAATTGTTAATCGGAGAGATTAATTCCAATTCCGTTTGTTTTTTATTTTTTTTTCTTTTATATACACTTAAAAGACATGCACCACGAAACCATTATCTAAAAAAACATCCTAAAATATTTTCTGGCTATAAATAACCACCAAAGGGTTGATAAACCGTAGAATACTGATAAAACAATCAATCAATCTATTGCTTTACGATGTATCTGACTCTTTCTTTCTTTCTGCTACGCTTGATCTTTACAAGGGTCCGATTAAACTAAAAAGCCTATTACTGTCATATTCATGGCCTGAGCTGCTCAATATTCACTTTCAATGGTTGAAAAGGTTTAAGCAATCTGTTGGCGGAAAACATGCTTAGATACGCGGCCTCTTTCGCACAGGCACACATTCGCAAGCCTGCCGCTACTGGATCGCCATTTTTCATGACAAACTTGCGCATTAGCTCCCTTCTTCAGTTCCAAAGGTTCAGGCATTTACAGATCGGATGTATCATGTCACTTCCGCAGAATCGAATCGGTCTTGTTTTGTACGTATTCAAATATAAGGAGAATATTCCAATTAGCTTCCCCCCCCCAACAGCTGCTACTCGAGATTTATTGATCGAAAATGCAGCAATTGTGTCATAAAAATAATTTGCTAAGCGTACCTTAGATGTGGCAAAAGGCCGAAAGTTTTGGGTATCCAGTGAGGTTTGAACTCACTATTCAGTCGTAATTGATCTAGATCGACGAGCTAGCTAACCATTATACCACGTCGAGGTGCCTACCCAACAGCTGCGACTCTGAGGAAAAGATTCCCGCATTAATACTTCCCGGAACACTAGAACATTAACATCTTCAAATCAAGGGTCAGTTGTTTTTCTCATCTCCCTATCGTAATAACCTTCACTCACTACCACCTGCCATATAACTCTTCTTTTAAATGCCGTGTCCCTTCAGGACGTAAGCGATCATGACTCTCCACTTTCTTCTATCACTTGCAGTTCTCAATAAGCTTTGACTTTTTGCTACTTCTCCCAGACCCTGTTCTACAATCCACGTGCGTAAGCGCGCTATGTCACATATTGCTTCCCCTAATCCTTCTTTCTCTCTATCCGCCCTGTGAGTATCAAATTTTCCAAGCGTTCCTTTCTCGTTACGTATCCCAGAAATTTCAGCTACCTCTACTTGATATTAAGTATGTTTCCTCTTTGTTTGCATCCTCACCAAAACTTCATCGTTGCTCACATGTTCGGTCCATGGTATCGTTAGCATCCGTCTGTAGAACCATACCCAAGTTTCCTCGAGTCTCTTCTTCCACTTTGAGGAGACCGTCCAACATTCGCTGCCGTACAGGATTCACTTTGTTCATAATGAACTTTTTATCGATCACCTTTTACCTTGAGTGATTCATTTCCCTGTATTGGGTAAACTTGAGTATAAAAAGATCAGCATCTACGTACTTGGGTGTCTGCGCTAAAATCCTTAGTAGACACAGGATAAAAATAAATTCCATAAGATGGAGAGCCTCTCATTACAAAAAGAAAGAATTCATAGGAACAACGATTTCACTGCATAATTATACTGGTGAAGTCGCATACTCAGTTTTAGTTGAAACAACGAACAAGCAACGTGACTTCTAAGACTTTAGATTTCCACATAGGCAAATGGTTATAATTATTGTTTAAGTTTATCTAGTTAGTAGGTGCTAATAATTTCTTTTCCTAATTAAGGATGAGTGAAACGTTTTCAGTGGAAGAAAAAAAACGGCATTAAAAAGATATATTAACTAAAAGGAATTAACTGTCAACTATAACGAACAGTGACATCTTCATCAGCGGATTGAATAAAGGTTAGAAATTCCCAGAAAGCTATGAAACGACACTTGAGGAATTCTCTTAAGTATGAAATCTTTGAATAGTAACAACCAGAATTCAGAACACCGGTCAAAATATATCACTGTATAGAATAATTATTATTGAATGAAGGTCTTGTTGGTAAAATTATTTTTGTATCTTCATTAAAAAAATATTTTATAATCTTGACTAGAGAATAAGTGAAAGCAAAACATTTCAAATCTACTATGTTCATATCAGTGTTCTCGAAGACATTGATACTGACGTAGTTTGGTCATTGGTCCTGGTTTTGTTAGTTCCAAAATGTTTGCACGTCTTAAGAACGTATTATTATTCTAATCACATTTCGAGGGTGAATTTCCGCTGTAGCTATATTCCCTATTTTTTAATTACTTTTTACAAATGGTGATAATCGCTAAGATTCGAATGCAGGTCGATTGAACAATATTCATGGATTTCTCTACTTTACAGTTCTCCTTCAAATTTGCTTCAGGAACTATAAACCACTTTTTCGTGTCTCTCTCCCACTATTTTGGGATGTTTTAAAATTTGATGGTGTAACGTCACTTAGAATTGTTATTATCAATAAATAATTCCCTAAATTCAGGTCCACTTTACGTTGAAACACATGTTCTCATAAATCCCCGAAGTTAAGTAACGTCGAGCCTGCGAATAACAAGTGCTGTAAGTTTGGATGCCCGGGTGGTGTAATTGGTTAATCAGAGCTGAGGTCCAATTCCGATTGGGTTCGTTTTATTCACTTACACGTAAATACCCTTGGGGACGATATGAATCCGCTTATTGCCCAACTGTTGGTTAATTAATGAGACTTGTATCAGCAAATCATTATTACCTCCAAAGAATTCTGAATTGCTATTGTTTCCAAGTCCTCCTTGACCCGGTATGGTATCACCTGTTAGGGTTCCAGCTATGGGAAAATAGTGAACTCCAAGCAATATATTTTTTACGTTAAAATGACCAACAATATATTTTATCTGTAGCTGACGCCTTGAAATAGCGTTCAAAATATTTATTAGGTTGGTGCATAATTATCAGGCATAAGAAACCTAATAATTCACAATAGCATTTTTAAATGATAATTTTAGAGCGTATGATTATCGACACGCATTTTTAAAACCTGAAAAAAAAATTTTTTTATTAAAATTAGTAAATAAAATTGCAATTTTTATTAACAAATTACTTGCGTAGGAAAACGCCTGATAATTATGCACCAACCCAATAGATTTCAGCATTAAAAAAACCATCGAGGTTGATACACTGCTAAACAAAATCAATCAATTAATCAATCAAACAATAACCTTCAGAATTTTAACAAGCCGTAGCAAACAAATCAATCTAAATTCAAATGTTTTCCTCACAGCCATGAGATGATAATATATATTATTTCCTTAATCAAAAATATCTATTTAAATGTCTCCCCCTTTTTCACCTTTCCTTTCTTCGTGTCTACATTTTCCAGCTATTTCTTAAGTTTATTTGTTCATTATTTCTTCTTTTTCTATTGTTAATTCTTAATAGTGGGATTTCTGTGTTCAGTCTAATTCTATCTTCCTTTCTCTTTACTTAGATCCAGTCACCAATATTGCTGTAGCTTTTGGATTCTACATTCTGCTATTAATTTAAAATGAAATTGTATTTGATTTGATTTTCACCAGGTTTTGATTTTATCTAATTATGGAAACTGCTTTCGTTGTCATTCTTTTGAGTAATTGTTATTCCATTTATATAGTTTACTTTTCCCAAAATCTTTCAGGTTGGTCTCCTGTAACATTGAATAGAATCTGTGTAATTTTACAGCAAGACTTTGTATCAACGCTACCAATGGGAATGTCGAACTGAAATTTAGTCATTTGTTCGCAGATTCTTTGTTTTCTTCGAGAGGTTCTATGTGATTCCGATTTTTAATCCTTTGTATGATGCCGAGAGAAAAGCGATTTTAAATAGAATAAAACGGGAACAATATCAATAGAGATTTCAAAAGGATAGCGATATGGAATTATTTTTAAAGTTGTTGTTTTTTTCCATTTCTTTCAGCAAGGAATTTCACTGAGTGACTGTTTACAAAGAAAGATAGCTATAGAAGATTTCGAAATGTCTGCAAGTTTGTTTATTTTCCGTAATTCTTGATTTATAAGAATTCATGCATATTAACTATTACTAAAAAAAAGATACGTAAGTAGTGTATTCGAGGATCAGTGAATGAGCCGTTAAGATATAGAAACATGCCATTTTCAATATTACTCTCTAGCAGTCAATGAAGACTTGTATCTAACTATGAACAGATATTACCTCTTTATCTGTATGATATAGTAATTTACTAAATGGAGCCATGCTGGGTATCACTATGAACTACATCCGACAGCAAGCCTCTTAATTGCTACTGTTTCCAGGTTCACCCTGAACCTGGGTGTTTGCACCTTTTAAGATACTAGCTCATGGAAAATAAACATCCAAACTGAGATCAAAACACAATGAAAGTATAAACATTTTTTATCGTAAATAGACCAGCAATACATTTACATAGAAAAAAATTATCACCAAAACATTTTTGTAAAAAATGAAAACAACAAAATACCAGCAATATATTTTGAGGAAAGGAATTACTAATGCTCATAAGAAAATTAAATTTCGGCATTAAATGGTCCA
This sequence comes from Acanthosepion pharaonis, assembly GCA_903632075.3. Taxonomy (NCBI): domain Eukaryota; kingdom Metazoa; phylum Mollusca; class Cephalopoda; order Sepiida; family Sepiidae; genus Acanthosepion; species Acanthosepion pharaonis. Next base: position 1,024,705 of record CAHIKZ030004028.1, on the reverse strand, counting down.
TAAGGACTTCATATGACAAAAAGCAAACAAACTAAATAAAGCTAAAATGTAGCACTAGGTCAAAAGCATTGTGTACCCAGTGATTATCCAAATATTCAGTACTAATTATCTACCGAGATAAGCTTGCTAACCATTGCAGCACGTCGAAATGATCTTAGTCTCAATGAGATAGCACGCGCGACTACATATTGAGTGATATAAAATTCAAAACCGTGACATTCAGTTTGGTTTTTAATAAACCATTAACATCGACCAAACCGACAGTTTCTGAAAGTATATAATCTGGCATATACTTCGTGTTACGGCATTTGCACACAATGATTGTGTCAAGCAGTATGTGCATGGTTTACAGGCACACAGGAATGGTCACCTTTAGCCAGTAACGTTAAAAAAATTCAAATCTGAAATATTGGACATGAAATTTGAACGCTGTTTTAACAATGGTAACTCTAGTTTTTAACTACTCGGAGACACACACACACACACATGTACACACAATGCTAATTTCCCTACACTTTGAATAAATTCCTATTAATATGTGAATAAATTAATACATTTTAATTGGCCTGTATGTTAATAGATGCTGTCTGAATTTAATTACAATAAGACTTTTATTGTGATAGCTCTCGCTCGATCAGAATTTTTCCCTTAGACATTCATTCTGATTCTAAATGGACTAAGCAAAAATAATAAATATTAAATCATCACAGTTAAAATTTATGCAGACTTGATATATTTTTAACGTTCTGCTTTCATTCTAATTTGTTAAAGGCAAACTTAATTTTATAAAATGAGTAAGTGCTAGCGGTAACTTCGGTAAAGTCGGAATCAATGTAGAGCTCTGAATTACTCTACTAAGTTTGTCTTCGAATTCCTAAACTATGCAATGTTGTTTCGTCTTGAAAGTTTAACTTCAGTCAGGAATTTTGTTTCCGAAATCGTTGATTGCATTTTTTTTTTTGTCATTGTTACCGTTGAATTATCTTTGGAATTAAAATTTTATCCAAATAATTAATTTTTCGTGCAGTTGTTATTGAAAACTCTGATGAAAGGTTTTCACTTTAATAAGAATAAAGCATTCCATTTCTTATAGATATCTGAAAATAAATGTTGATCGTGTCAACCATTTGTTTCTGGTCATCACTGTCTTAATGTCAGGTCATGAATTTGCCCTACAGTTTCTAAAATAAAACGTATATAGATATTTCGCATCACCTGGCACTGACAGAAACGACTTTTAGTATTAAAAGGTCAGTATTTGCTGTTTATATTTTAGTCTTTTAGTATTTACTTGGTAGATCTCGATATTAGTGGGCGTTCGTACTCTATTGGAAACGTATATCAAAACACACGTATTTTAGGTTCCACCAAAGGGGTAGATGCTTCATATGTGTATACACAATTATATTATGTATATATATATAGTTTAAGAAAAACTAGGTAATCCGTATGGGTAAATCTAAGGAGGATAAAATCCAGAGAGCTCAATGTAAATCCAGAGCAAATAATAATAATATATATACTCTTGTGAAACAAGATCATCACGAAAATATCCCAGCGGTAACGAGCAGTTAACGATCGCTCGCAGACAACCCCCAAGAAAACTAGTCTCATCTGTTGTGATTATGTAATGGCATCCAAGTAAATGGTCTATTTTTATAAGCCATGGATTGTAATTTTTATTTTGCGATATACAAAAATGTGGCACAAGGCCAAATGTGGGGCTAGAGGAAGGCTGGTCTTCAGTCAGTCTTATCTTAAACTTAGCTAGCAACAATTACTGACCCAAACACACCACAATATATTTCTTACACCAAAACAACACATTCTTACCATTCTTATGACAGTAACCATAATACCTCAAATCTCTATGTAACTTGACGATTTGCCATGTGTACAATTTGTCTGGAATAAAAGTCATGCATTGTGACTAAGTGATTTAATTAAATGGGATATTAAGATAGATAACCCAAACAATGCAAGAAGAATATCAGAGCAAATAGCCAATACTATTCCTCTATAAGTCTCAGGCAGCTTTTGCACAGATTCCGTTGCAAAGGGCTTGAATCTATCTCCACTCTGTGCGTCTGGGTTAAATAGAGGGATAGGCTGGGTTTTTTGAATACGTAAAGTAACCAAAAATACGGAAAAGATTAAATTAAAACCGTAGAAAAAGCAACAGGAAACCAATCTGTTTTCCAAATATGCATATAAATTAATAGATAATAAAGAAGGAATCTGAGTAGCGATGATTGCCTACGTCCTAAAGGGTCATGGCCTTTTTTTAGATAGATCTCTCATAAGATGCCGTAAAAGGAAATAATAATTCGGTGTTTTGTACCTAATGTAAAGCCTACATTGCTGAGTGATTAAAAATAAAATAAAAATCACATTTATTTTAGCAAATACGTATTGAGAATAAAACTGCAAATAAGTCTACCTGAGTTAATGTAATCAGGTTAAACTAAGTAACAAAATATCCAAACTAGATTTAGTGTCACCTGGGAAATTCATCAAAACCTTCCTTTGAATTTCCCAATAAATAACAGAACACTAAGGGATTCAAATATGGAGATGTGTTTTTTTACCGTTTATAATGAAAGGAAGGTCGATCTGGCTAGAGTAAGCGGAACTATTGAAAATCCTTTTGGGGCAATGGCGTTGTGTGCAATTGATATGTCTAGTGTAGCGGAGAGTTGGGGTACTGGAGACATTGATATGATATTTAGCTTAATCATGGAACTGTATTATTATTATTATTTACATTAGTTACATGCGGACTATTGTGCTCATCTTTGTTGTTGTTATCACAACGTTTCGGCCGTTGTGTCCTCCGGCTTTCATCACGTGGATGTCGATTCCGTTAACCTACATGGAATTCCAAAAAGAACCCTTTGTTTAATCTATTTGTATTAATATCGACTGTACTTAAGAGGAAGATCAAAACAAAATTTTCACATTTCTAATTTAAAAAAAAGGGAAAGCAAAGATTAAGAGACCCTGGTTTGCAGTGAACAGTTGAAATTCCAGAAAAGATTCCCAAACTAGAAAATGTCCGCTTGCATGACTCTTCAAAATCCGAAAGTGACCGAGAGTTTTAGGGACAAAAAATAGGGAAATAGTCATAACTTACTGCACACCATTCCTTTATTATAGTGATTTTCTAAGCAATGATTAGATGTGGCACAAGGCCGGACGTATGGAGCACCCAGGGAGGATCGAACTCACTACTCAGTCGTAATTGTTCTAGCGAGCCAAGCTTGCTAACCATTACACCACGCCGAGATACCCCCATTCACTTCTTATATTTATCTATGACATTTGGCACTTGATTTAGTGTTAATCGAAACCGTTTATTTAACCTATCTGGACTCGGATTTTCATTTCATTTCATGTCATACTAGCAGCATAGCACAGCGTTGCCCGTGCTTGATTCAAAAATCGTACGTCTCATACAGCAATCGCTATCACTTGACTTAAAATATTTTTGCCTTTCCTTGCTTTTAAAGGAGTGCCCTTTGCCGTGCTGATGTTGCTACATGCCTTACTTCTTGCCTATCTCACACTGCGAATTTTTTCTAAGCTCTATACTAAACCTTAAATCTGTTACGAAAAAAGAACCTAAACAAAATGAACACAAACGATCAGCCTTTAAAAAGGACTCGTAACTGGAAAAACCGAATGAAAAAAGAATGTTAACAACAAATACTTTTTCACACCCAAACCAGTTCTGCCGAATCAGAATCAACGTTGAGTTTAAGCAAGCGAATGAGACAATTAGAGTAAAGTGCCATATAGATTTATTTTTTTTCCACTTGTGACGAATGTAGTTATCGATTTTTTTTGCATGCTAGCATGCTAATTAACATTCGTCTCAGTCAGCTATAGGCTCTCACGCTGGTCAATAGAATCTTCCTGCCTATTCGTTGCACCCAGCTATATGCTCTCACTCTGGCCAGTACAAAATGGCCGCAAACTACATGAAAACTGCCGTAGAAGCATGAAAAAATCGATTATTTCCACTATCGATGAGATTTGGGAAATGCAAAGTCGGTCTTGGCCTTCCCGCTAACTTTGTGCATATACATTTTGGTGCAAATCCGTCGAAAATTGCGGCCGTGCATTTATCACACACACCCTGCCTTTTTATAGATAGACATCCGACGTTCTTAGAATTTTAAAGAGTTTCCATTAAGAAATTAATACGAAAATGACAGTTCAATCCCTGTGCTTGGCAGTTTTTACTTGGAAGAACTAGACAAGATATTTTCAGATATATAGGTAGTGGAACAAGAACAGTCGATTAAATCAAGGCTTCAGTTCAGAATTCCCTGTAGGTTACCCGAATCGACATAAACCTGATGAAGGACAGAGCGGCCGAAACAAAGATTAGTACAATAGTACTTATATAAATAGTGTAAACAAATAAAAATAATAGGAATAGCCTGGGTACAGCGGGTAGATCTACTATTTCTTTGAATGAAAACAGAAATTGTGAATGTAACAAAACTCTAACATCTGGACATTATGGGTAAAAACAAGCGAACCGTTTATTTCTTTGTTGTGTCTATTGATAGCGTGTAACAATAGTCTCTGCTTATTTTTTCTAGACTCAAATTTTGTGCAGACATTTTTTCTCGTTAAACTTGACTTTTCCTCTGTTGATTTTTACTGCTCATAGCGTAAGCGATAATAAAAGAAAGACTAGAAAAACCTAACTTATGTGGGTTTATTCATTAAAAATCGATGGATGATTTAGTTGTTTGTTGGTTATAAAATGGCACGAGAAGCAACTAAGCTGTCGGCTGAGCCACAAAGTAATCTCTACACCAGACATTATACGACACACTCCCGACTGACGTTAATATGAATGACCGACAGCTTACTCTAATGAAAAATGTTCTGTAATTTCATAAACGTAAGTAATAACATTTATTTTTAGACAAGAATGTCGCCAAGCTGTCTCGTTTCTTAATGATTACACTAAACTTGACTATTTTATAAAATAATTACTTGCTGTATATATTTTGATTATCTAAAAACTATAAAGGCAATTTTGCATGTTAGGTGTATGTTTGTATTTGTTTCCTGAGATAGGATTTACAAATAACGTTTCGTTGTGCTGAAATCCTTGTACAGTATGGACAGAAGACAGGGACAAGAGCTAAACTTACACCAAATATTAACTCAAGTTAAATTTGAAGCAAATAGGAACAGTGCTAAGTTGGACAGACCTTAGCGACTGAACGTATATCTCTGACTGGAGTAAAGTATGAAGCAACGCTTGATGATACTTAGTCGTATACTCACTAGTAAACGGAACAAGCATGAGTATAATGAAGAATCCATACGTAGACATGGGACTATATAAAGAAATTAATAAAAAATAAAGAATCAAACAATTTTAAACCTGCCAAGACACACATATTCTATTATTTTTTTAAATAAATACAAAATCGGTAAAAAAAAACATCCAGACAAAGATATCTTCTAATTTGTTAATTTCGATATGGTTTAATGTTTAAGCTTTTCTCCGTAGATCAATTTTCTTTTAATCTGTTTCTTCCTATGTAAGGCAGTAAAGCCACTAAGACACAAGGGCTGCTGGATGTGGAAGAATTTGGAACAGAATTTTTAATGAGCTGGAAGATGAAAGAGTATTCCAGAGGATAGTATATAGCGATTAACATTGCATTTAAATTTTTGGAGATTACAGTTGGCTGGGAAGCCTGTTACGTGAATGTAGATTACAGTTGGCTGGTAAGCCTGTTACGTGAATGTAGATTACAGTTGGCTGGAAAGCATGTTACGTGAAGGGAGTTCGCCAAGCGAGAAAATGTTAGCATCGAATTAACGGTTATATCTAGCCATCTCAATAGTAAATTGATGAGATCTCGACGCCGTTCTAGTACTGCCTTTAAATTCATGGAGTCTATGTACCATAACGAAGCGCTCATCCGAACAATTACCATGAAAGCATTTATAGAAAAAACAGAGTCGGCGGTAGGAAAATGCCTGCAACAGAGTCGCCAGATCAGGACCAATAATATTACCGCTTCTTCTTCAAGGTAAATAGCAGGAGTACCGGATCATATGTAGTAGCAATATTCTAAGTATGGATGAGTGGTAGACATAGTTATATAAGATAGATTCTAGATAGAAAAATGTCTCGCACGAATCAGCGAACCAATTTTGTTAGCAGCTGACCTAGCAATGGATTCAATATAGTCTTTCCACTTCTTGTCAGCTAAGAAGTTTAGCCCGTGATGGCGCTTTCCAGGAGGTTGTCGTCAGCCATGATAATAAAAGGCAGAGAGAATTGACGACTGAATAGTGAGTTCGATCCTCAATGCGTCCTCCAGAAAATCGCTATATTTTCTTAAAATTATATAAGGTTTTCCCGAGTTTTCATAATGACAAATCAAATGGAACACGCAAGGAAAAAAATTATGGAACTCTACGCATTCCTCCCTCCTTTTTTTTTTTTAGGCATCTTGGTGACAGTACATTAATAATAATTAAACCTCCTCATAATTAACAGTTAAAATAATTATAATTAAGATTTTACTAATAAGGAGTGAATTCTCAACGGGCCGATGCTTCCGGAAGCCATTGTGAAATCAAGTATTTTAAAATCCCCATGTATTATCTGTATAACTTACTTCTGCGTGACATTTTAAACGAATTATTTTAGGAGAAATTCAATTGCTTCAAGAACTATACCGTGGATTTTGTACAAGGTGGAAATAAAAGAACGAGTCCTTAAGCGATAATGGAAATTATGACTTTACGCATTCATACAGATATATTAGTTTAAAACTTAAATAATAACATCTTTATAAATAATAATGAAAACCAAATGAAACACGTAGGGAAATAAACCACGAATAATTCATATAAAGTTAGAGAAATCAGTCGGTAGATTAGTTTATTATTTCATTAATTCGAGAATTAATATTTTCTAATATCTTGCGAATGCAAATTTTGCCTCTGCTTCGCCGCAGAAATTGTTAATTTTTCCTCAAGTTTAATCAGACAAATATCAAACTGTATTTGTCACTTGTAACTTGCATTAAAATTCAATGCATGGCAGATTTCGGAAAGAACTGTTGAGGAAAGGTCATTGGGTGGCTGCTTTAAAAGAAAATGGACGGTATGGGTAGGGAGGTGCGTGTAAAATGAAAAATTTCTGTCACATAAAATAGAGAATAATTTCAAGTGAATCCGGTTCACAGAAGAAGAAAAAATAGAATAAAATATTGAAAGCAAATAGTATCTAATGGTTTTATCTTTAGAAAAAGGACTTTTTTTTAATAGCTTTGTAAATGGGCTACAAAAGAACATGTTAAATTACATTTTAAATATCTTTGCTCGAAAGCTTTTTTTTTCTTTTTTTTTTTTAGCAGACTGTCCTATTATCAAAAATATAACTAGTGTGCAATTAATGGTTTCTGAATTCTCATAAAAATATACAGGATTTAAACATGTAAATACGATTACATGACGTGGGATGGTAGATAATAGAAAGAATTACTTCACTTCTGCTAAATATCCCTGCAGACATTGGCGTGATCAGCAAGATTAAAGGCTGACAATAAAAAAAATGGAATATGAACGTGAAAGATAAAATTTAACAATAATTATATAGAATAACAGTGAAATTGGTGAGCAAATAAAATACGATTAAAATGTGTAAAATACATGGAAAGCTAACAGATAAGCGTGTCGATGAGATTAGATTCTTCTTCTATGCGCTATCTCCGTTCAGGACCTGGAGGATCATAGCTCTCCACGACTTCATATTCTTTGTTTCACTGAGCAATGTTTGACTTTTTAATTTTCCTACTGTTTTCTGTTCTTTCGTCAATTTACACAAGCTAGATATTTCCCATATGAAAATATCTACGCGGAAATTACCGAATCAATTCTCAATGCCACTAATGGGACATTTTTTATACGAGGGTGGGTAATGGATTAAGTCTAGAATAGTATTCAGCGTGCCAATAATTATCGGTTTTCGAATCTTATTATTTTAAACCGACACAGCATCTCTACGTAGAAACTGGCACAACACAATCTTCCCAAATTACCTACTGTCCAGTGAGGCTTGTATCAGATTAATAAAAAATAATTATATGTCTGGCGATCTGTTTAGCATCCATTTATAGCGAAAACTAAAATGGATAGCACATGTTACTTGAAGAGAAAATAATGACATTATAAAGATGTTGACGTTATTTGCTACATTAACAAAATATTAGGAACGAAGACATCATCCACACTGTTAAGTGAGATAACAGTGAAATTGAAAAACGTATTTCCTTAAAAATCATTTTGAAAGGAAGTAGCACAGGCTGTTCGTTTAATGGATACCGAATGTTGAAGGAAATGCCTAATATTACTATCTCTATCTATTTCTCTTTTATATGCACGCACACAAGGGAATGCTGAAACATTATTGACAGGCTTGACAGAATTTTCGAATTTCGTATTTCGGTTGGACACACATTTCCCTTAACCCTCTTAAATAGCATAATTTTTTAATGTTCTGGAATGCGCATTGGGATAGCCAAAGAGGCATTTCAAAATCTGTGCAAAGTATTAAGAAACTGAATAATTTCGTTAGATACAAAGAGTATGAGACTGGCATGTAATATTAGTCCTCCTATATGGCATTGAATGCTGGACAATCTCCTCACAGACGAAGAACAGACCGACATTAACAGAAATGTGGTTCTATAGAAGGATGCTGAGGATATCATGGACCGAAAATATGATCAAAGACAAAGTTTTAGAAGAAAAATGGAAGCAAAAAGGAACTTATAATAAACATCAGGTAGAGAGAGTTGAAATTTCTAGGGCACATAATGAGAAAAGAAGGCTTGAAGATATCATACTCACAGGTCAGTTTGAGGGCAAGAGGAACAGAAGAAAAACGCATAATCTACCTAGCGAGTTTGTGTATATGGATGGCAAAGTTTTAGGAGGTATAACAGAAAGACAGAATTTATTAAGCGCTACAAATGACAGGAAATTGTGGAGACTCGTGATCACCTACGTCCAGAAGAAACGCGCCACAGGAAAAGAACTTTGGGTACTGTTTACTTTGTTTAGCTTAGTTGGGTACAAGAACTCGTATATGGAGCACCCGGTGATGATCGATTTCATTCGTAGCTGTAAAACTGTTTCAACTGCTATTACTCATACCAAAACACCCAAAGGACCGAACTCGAAAGTCATTTGTAATGAGACTTGTTCGCTGATCATTACCCCAATACACGCCTTTGTTAAAATATTTGTAACAAAGATGATGACAGTGAAGACTGATAGAAATATTGGCAAGATTTATAAACTTTTCTGATCAACTTATCCTTTTGTAACAAAGAAAGAAAGAAAACTCAGGATATTAGTCAGGGTAATCTGTAAAATGAAAACTTTGTTGGAAAACATCTTGGAATTTTCACAGTAGTATATCCGCTTTCTGTATATGTGTGTGTGTGTTGATGCGCGTGCGTAAGAGAATCAATGAAGCCTCCCAGGATACAGCACTGCAAACAGATCCATTTATTAGGGACGGCAAGAGCGCTTAACGCCGCCCGCACCTTCCAGTTAAATAAAGTTCTGACCGGCAATAGATGGCCCGAGAATTATGGATTATTTCGGTCTGAAATACAAAGGATGATTTAAGGAGGAGCATATGGCTCTAATACAGGTCGGCTATTTTGCAACCCGTCTTGGATGGTTCGCCTCGAAAACGTCAATTCTAATTTATTAGATAGGTCTGTCTTAATGTACACTGAAATATATTCTGGCCTCATATTTTAATGTTTTCTCGAAATTACACGTACACACTAGGCGGTGCTGAAAAACTTTTAGCTCAATTCATATCACAAAATCAGTTTTCTGATATTTGGTCATTGAAATAATGCCAAAACATTGGGAAGTGTGTCGTGTCGAAACATTTTCAACACTCTCTGGTACAATTATATCTAAATACATAAAAAAATGGTTTTCTATCACTTTTGTAGTAGTAGCTAGGGTAGCAGGAACAACACAACCGCTCGGAATGTGTTAATGATCAGCTATCACCTGATAGTCACCAGTGTATAAGGCGCCACTATTGATCTCCATAAATATCCATTTTCTGTCACCGTCATCTTTAACTTTTCGCCAGTGGACTTTGAGGAAAAACAGACAGAAAACAGCACTCTACTACTGAACTAGTTACAGAGAGATGTGATTAAAATATTGAAGTGGGTCAACAGGATTATCCACACTGGAAAAGCTGATAATAAATGAACGGTGCATAACTGCATGACTGGAATCAAATGAACAGTCTGAGAGGCTTTTCTTAGAAGAGTTTTCAATTTCCTAGACTGAGTGCATATATAGCCGTGGAGCGCTGAGTGCATCCCAGTAGGCGTAACGCGCGCTGGTTTATTAAACCAAGTATTTTTTGTCATCATATATATATATATATATATATATATATATATATACACACACACACACATCCCCCTTTTTACAAGGTTGTCTAAACACTTACAAAATACTTAAATTAATTTGAATTCTCATGTTACACAAAATGCCAGCTTGTAGTCAATGTCATTTTGAATACGAGAATGCTATATTGAATACTGGATAATGATTTGAACGGTTCAGAGTACTCGAACAAATACAGAGTCATCCTGGGCATGATGGTAAACTACATCCGGCAGCAAGGCCTCTGATTGGGAGATTTTGAGGAATGTGGAACCACCTATTAATTGCTATTTTTACCAGGTCCACTCTGATCGGCGGTCGGAGCAACTGTTAGGGTCCCAGGTATGGGCAAATAGTGACCCCAACCCCAAACTCGGGTTAAAACATCATGAAAGTAACAAAATATACATTTTTTTCTAGAAAGACTACCAGTAATACATTTTCATAGTATAAAAATAAACTACCAGCAATACATTATGGAAAAACATTGTCAAATCTCTCAAGAAAATATTTAATTTTGGCATTAAATGACCCAAAAGAAGTTAATATGCAGTTAAACAAACTAAACCCAACAAATACTGAAGGGACACGAACGTTGAAAAATTTATCCACAATTTTAATTTAGAGGTATAATCTCTATCTATAAAAGACTGTGTGTGTAACGAATGCACGGCCGCAATTTTCGACGGATTTGCACCAAAATTTACATGCACATGCTCCAAGTTAGTGGGAAGGCCAAGACCCACGTTGCATTTACCAAATCTCATTGATAGTGGAAATAATCGATTTTTTCGTGGTTTGCGGCCATTTTGTACTGGCGAGAGTGAGAGCCAATAGCTGGCTGCCACGAATAGGCAGGAAGATTCTATTGGCCAGCATGAGAGCCTATAGCTGACTGAGACGAATGTTAATTAGCATGCTAGCATGCAAAAAAAATCGATAGCTGCATTCGTCACAAGTGGAAAAAATTTAAAACTATAAGGCACTTTACTCCAATTGGCTCATTCGCTTGCTTAAACTCAACGTTGATTCTGATTCCGCAGAACTAGGTTGGGTGTGAAAAGTATTTGTTGTTAACATTCTTTTTTCATTCGGTTTTCCAGTTACGAGTCCTTTTTTAAAGCTGATCGTTTTGTGTTCATTTTGTTTAGTTCTTTTTTCGTAACAGATTTAATGTTTAGTATAGAGCTTAGAAAAAATTCGCAGTGTGAGATAGGCAAGAAGTAAGGCATGTAGCAACATCAGCACTCCTTTAAAGGCAAGGAAGGGCAAAAATATTTTAAGTCAAGTGATAGCGATTGCTGTATGAGTTGTACGATTTTTGAATCAAGCACGAGCAACGTCGAGCCTTGCTGCTAGTAATTAATATGATCAGCTTATTTGTAGTTAAGAATATTGGCTTTATTGGAGCAAAGAAGCAATAGGAACAAAATTGGACGCCAGGCGATTTTTTTTTATTTCCTGTGAGTCGGTAGGAAATGTTCAAAGATTTTTTTTTTTTAAATCTCAAAATATCATCTAACTTCCAATGATGTCATTGTCGCACAACACCAAACGCCTCTGAAGTAATAAACATTCAAACGGCTGAGAGAACCGAATCGTCTAAGAAATTCCTTGATCATGTTAAACGTCATCGAATATTTTGATATATGAAATTAAATCGGGATACGAATGTGATGGGATCCCAGCAGTCGCCCTAAAATGTACTCCCGCTTTCCAGATTGTTGGGAGTCCTCCCCTGTAGTTCCTGTTTGCAAGAACTCCGGGGAACTCTCTGATCACTTGAATTATCGCACTCTTAGTCTGTCAACTCTTTTTGACAACGTACACAAGGTTCGAATCAATGCTTAATTGCTTAAGCATCTTACTCCGCACTGCCTCCTTTCGGTCTAATAATGTCTTACGTTTTACGATTGCCGTAACACATCTTACTGATGTGTTACGGCCATCACTGAATTTTGTTTTTCAAGCTTTAAATAAGAACAGCGAAACTCGGTCTGTGGCTCTGGATATCTCAGATGCTTTCGACAGGGTTTTGTAGGCTGGACTTCTACGCAAGATCAAGGGTTAAGGTGTCATGCGACGAATATTTGGCTTAATCCAATCGTTCATAACAAACCGTGTAATGAATCCTCGGACTTACGTTGTTTCTCATCGTAGTCAAATACCAGCTCGATGTTATCAGGTCCCAACCAGGTATTTATGCAGATGACACAACCATTTACACCTGTCTTTTTTCCGATCCGACTGACTTGCTACTAAGTAAATCTAGCAACTGCACTCGAAAAGGAGCTCTAATCAGTGGTTAACTGGTTATGAAATGGCTTTCAAATTTCAAAGACTTCAAAAATGTCTGCTTTCATTTAATCACCACATATTATCTTTACTTTCGTCCATCATCATGGCTGATGCTAAACTCAAAGAGAGAAACACACTTCGCCTTATTGGACTAACGTTTTCTACTAACATGTAGTTAATCGTCTATATTGGATGAATTGCTGCGTCTACTGCCACGAAATTTGGTTCACTGTGTCGCAACAAAATATTTCTCATCAGAATCCATTTTGCAAATTATGAAATCTACCATTCGTCCTTGCATTGAATACTTCTGCCATATCTGGTCTGATGCTCCTGTTCACTATGCCGCGATTCTTGACAAAATCCAAAGAAAAGTCTGTAATGTGGCCGATCTTGACCAGGCATCTCGACTTCAGTCACTTTCTCACCGACGTGGCGTGGTTTCCCTGTCTTTTCTAAAAAAATATTTTCATGGGAAATGTTCTGATGAGATTTTCTCCTGGTGTTTCGACTACATGTATTTAAGCGTGCAATTAGGTCTCACCGTTTACCTGTCGAACTAGCTAGATGCTACCTCCACTTCTATTTTAAGTTTCTGTTCTCGCACTTCTGAATTGAGAAAATTCCTTTCAATTTCTTCCTTCCCTGTTACCTACAATCTTTAATCGCCACTTCTTGTCGTTCTGAAGCCTGTTCCATTATTGGCCTTTCCTCACTCTTACCCATTAAAGTCTTTTTATTCTTTTTACTCATCGTTCCAGTAGCATTATGCCCTGCTTGGGGGAAATTATTAAACAAAAATGATTTCTCTTTATCAAGCGACATAATTATGAGTTGTAATATGTCACGTAATTCGGACAAGACAGTTTTGAGAAATTGTTCCCCCCCCCGCAAAGGTTCATTCATCCATTACCTTTCTCATTAGTCACGGACGCATTTATTCATTAACTCTATCCTTTGATCTCACCATCCATAAACCCCTTTTCATCAAGTGGCACTTCCAAATGTATGTTAATTTTTTATTTATTAATTTGTATTCATTTTTCTATAAAATTATTTTAATATTTAAAGTACAGTCGTAATGTTTGCAACGTTTTGAACTTAAGGTAGCGTTGTAGTTATTTTTCTAAGCATAGCTTAGATGTGGCACAAGGCCGAAAGTATGGGGGACCCAATGTGGATCGAACTCACTATTCAGTCGTAACTTTTTCTAGCGAGACATGCTTGCTAAACATTGCACAACAGCGCTGAATACTGGTTCATGACTGTAACATGTGCATGTAAAACTCTTTAAATGCTTTTAAAAAGAAATAAAAATATAATTTTATTCTTTAAAAGAACAACTAATCAATAAACTATTTTGGCTTTTTTCATGGAAAGTCGTATTTAAATGTCAGCAGGCAAATTTCAAACATTCTTGGTTCATGACCCATTGTCTGGTATACAATTATATCTAAAGTTTTTTGAACTTTCAGGGTTACATATATAATTACTTGTAAAGACAATATAAATTATATGATAGTTTTTAACCGCGCGAAATTTATATTTCTTGCGTATGCATATGAAATTCAGTTAAATTGGAACAACATATTTTTCGAAACGAGCTTGATCATTCCTGTGATTTGTTTTCAGTATATTTCGTGAAATGCTTCGGCATGTGTGCGTGTTTAACAAGGTCGCATAAATAGCAAAATAAATGCGTTGAATGAGATAAACCTGTAGACGCCCCACACTTCGGGTGGCAATAGTATCACTCTAGGGAATGCTGCTTTGATTTCAATCACAAGTAAGTTTTCTGCATTTTTGAATAGGTACTTCATGCAGCTTGCACTATAAAACCGTTGTCTACTGAGAGCAAGGGTCATATTCTATCACACTGTGATATAAAGCGCTTGTGATGCTGTATATTTCGACCATTCTTTCAGTCTGAGTATAAGAGACATAATAAGATATTTGCCTGACAGCCACGCCTCCCCCGGCAGGATATTTTCCCAATCACTTCAATTTTGATCATTTTAAGTCTACCGTTATCTTTCCAACATAACGTCATGAATTGCACTCCTTGCCTTTTCTGGGGCTAACCAACCTTATTCCTTTCGTATTCCATTGGTGAGATGTAAGTTCTACTCGAGCAGCTTCTTCCCCACGAACCGCTGTCTTGTGGAACTAACGTCAAAGGAATGCTTCCTTGATCCCAACTTAAACTGTCCAAGTCTAGTTTTAACAGATATATTCCCTGGATAGTCTTATAAAATTTGCCGCTTATTGGGTAAATTTCTACCTTGAGCAGCTCCTTGGTCTTGTATAAGGATTAGGATTATTGTAAGATAAATACAGTAATCTTCTACCTTAAGTGTCTCTTGGAGATTATATTTGGTGCTCATTAGTTTAAAAATGCCGGGGTAATTTATGATTTTCATCAGCGTAAAAATCAAAATACTGTAAGAAAAATGACTTATGAAATATTTTCTTTGTTAAAGTGATTTTGTTTTATATCTTTCTAGTTACGCTTTGTAATATGCTTCGATAACACTTTTTTTTAAATTTTAATTTCATATAGAGTAACCAGTAATAAATAAAAACTCTGGCTACCCGAGTAGTTCTACTGATAAATGATAAACATTTTATATTAATAATTGGTTGATATCAGAAATGTACATCAAGCGATAACGAACAAAAAAAAAAAAAAAAACAACGGTAAAATATTGTGCAAAGTCTTCGGGGCTTTCTTTCCTTGACAATTTTCTCTTTCACTGAAAACAAACAATTTCAATGTTTCATAAGATTAACGATGCAAGTCTTGAATAAATTAGAGAACACTTTTGGTACCGCCATTTAACTGAGGATTGAGCATATTTGACATCAGGGAGCCCTGGACATTGCTAATGATGCTTGAGACGAAAATAAAGCAGCAGTGATGAAAAGACCACCAGGAATTTGGGAAATAGATGTTGCCTCAAATGAACATTTACAAAATACTGAACCAAACGTTGGAACAGATTGCAACAATTGGCTATATATATATATATATATATATATATATATATATAAAAATAAACCCTCTCTAAACTCGACCATTTCTCTCACACCACTCCTCGCTACCCTCTATGTTAAATTACATCAACTTAATACTACCCGTCAAAAGTGTGAATTTTCATTTCATCTTTCGTTTCATATTTGGAAGTGTTATCTGATGATCCAGCGTCCCTTAAAAGGGCTCAGGTGAAATAAATTATTATAATGGACCCTTAAATTGGTCAGTTTTTCTTTATATATATATATATATATATATTAGTGGGTTACATATTGTTGTCTCTACACTCTGGTGTACATTAAAAGAAATGAATTATTATATGCACAATTACGCAGATAGACATACATTAAACCAGTGGTTGCTGAAAAGATATCGCCCTTGACCACTTTCTAAAATCTGAACAAATAAAAAAAATATACAATCAGAAAATATTTCATGTTTAGCTAAAATATAGTTATATTCTATTTTCCTGTGGATCTTTAAACATCTCTGTTATGTTTCGTGTTCCAATTGATAGTAACTCCGGTTGAAAAATCGAATAGCCGAGATCGTTATATTCACTTACGTGCAAAAATACTTGGGAAAGATAGAAATCCATCTAATTCTCCAGATATTGGTTAAATAGTAGAACTTACATTTGGAAAAAAAATCATTGTTACATTCAGAACAGGTTCAATGCTATATTCACTCGCAAAAAAATACTTATTCATTGTATTCAAAATGTTTTATATAACCAATAAATGTTTGATAATGTTTTAAAAAGACAATCAATTACACAGAAATAAACTACGATATACATATATATATAAATAGAGACTCTGATAAAAGTTATAGAATTTTATAAGATAGAGTTAGACATTAGGCTTTGTTAACAACATTTGTATATTATAATGTATGTGCTAATCTGTAAATTTTACTGGGAAAATGGATTCAGTGAATACACAAAATAGGAACTCAGAAGGCAGACTGAAACCAGTCATACACAAGGTAATCGGGGGGAAAAAGGTCTGTAAGATGGTAAAATGCAATCCTATCAGCAAAAGAGCCCAAGATATAAGCTACATATTCGGAATATGAAGACAAAATAGGCACCGAAATTCAATGATCTCTGTGGAATATTGTCATAAGTCAGAACATGAATACAAATAGCGTAAAGTTGATTTTCAAAGGCAAAGTATTAAAATATTGAAAATTCAGAAATTCTCTTTATGAGCAAAGAAAAGAAGATGCTGGATGTGGGGCAATTTTCAGAGATGAATGAGTTGTTATTGACATATGTTTTTCTGTCAAAGAAAGATGAGAATATCATAAACATCATCTGGTTTGATTGGTTGTTTTGTTTAACGGCCTATCAACACCTTATGGGTCATTTAATACCAACATTTAATTTTATTGGGAGCTCTGAAGCAATAAAAATATGACATTCTGCTTTCAAAATTGAATACATGGTAGATAATACCCAGTCTTTGTGTATATACATGTTTGTAGAGACATAATTATTAGAGGCGGTGATGTGTGTTTATGTTGTAGTTAGATTTTGGAATACAGTTTGATTTCTATAATTGTAGGATATTATATGGATTAATGTCGCGAAAAACTTTTATCATATTTGATTGTTTGGCGGCATATCAACACCACTATGGGGTATTTAATGCTGAAATTTAAATATTTCGAACACAATTTTATGGCTTCAACTACAGATAAAATGTTCGTCATTTTACTATAAATACGTATTGTCAGTCATTTTACTATAAATACGTATTGTCAGTCATTTTACTATAAATACGTATTGTCACTCATTTCACTATAAATACGTATTGTTACTCATTTTATAATAAATAAGTATTTTTATACTTTCATGGTGTTTTGGTTTTGTTTGGGTGTTCACGTTTTGCCCATAGCTGGGACCCTAACAGGTGCTACCACCTCGGATCAGGTTGAACCCGCAAACAACAGAAATTAAGAAGTGTTTCCACGCTCTTTTAAACCCCCAACCTGGCGATCAGAGATCCTGATGTCAGATTTATCTTCATATCCAGGACTAGACATAATCTGGAAACAGGAAAAGAGAACGTAAAAGGACTTTTCTCTTTGCTATGCCTCTTTCGCTACTCCAATGCGTGTTCAGACTTCGGTGTGGCATTTTCCATAATATAAATAATGTTCACTCATTATCGCAGAAATTCAGACTGGAGTTCTATCTGTATAATACGGTCTATATTTCAAACAACCTATTCGTTTCGATGATTATAGTAAAGTTAGGATGAGATCAATAATTAATACTTTTTTTTTCTCCGTATACCTACAAGATATGAAAATTGACATAATCCCATATACTGTTCGTCATAATGGCGTTTCTGTCAACTCTGTCCATTTTGAAAGTAAGTATCATTGCACACTCTCGTCACACGCATTCTTATAACATTGATGTTTTCTTGTAACTACCGATTGCAAGAAATATTACCCATCTAAAAACAACTACAAATTACATTCATGAATTAGACTCAAACTGATAAAGATTTTACGTTAACAGTCATTCACAATATTAAAATATTACTATTAGTAAACATTTGTTTTTTTTGTTATTGTTGTTTATTAATATAGTTTTCAACTTATATTAAATCCCTAATTTACATGGAGAGAAGTTGAATATTTAAATTGCTAATAAGCATTAAATTAATTTTTTTGTGGAGTTTTTTTTTTTTTTTAACATTTAAATTACTTTTCTCGTTACTCTTAATGTAGAATAGCTTTGGTAAACTGGTATCTTTGAGACAGTAAATAAAGAAATAGGAGTGCAATTCATATTTCCTGTGTGTATATATAATAGGGTGATTATTGCATCTTAGAGAACCGTTAGCGCTGATGCGTGTTATAACTAATATATATATATATATATATATATATATATATATACTCACACACACTAGCGTAATCGCGAAATCAATATAAGAAAATGGCAGAAAACATAAACTTGTTAAATAGCAAATTGCATGAAATTATCTTCCCTAATTCGACCAATACCTTTTCTTAGTATATTGTCGCATACAGAAACATGATTCCATTTGGTAAATAAATATAAAATTTACAATTATAATGCGACATTTGGTTTAACATATATATATATATATATATATATATATATATATATATATATATATATATATAATGTGGACACTGAAGTCGACAACCAGTTTGTTACATGGTAAACAAAATTCTCAGGCCATTATATTTATATAGGCTCCATCCCTGATATTCATCACTTGTATCCATAGATTTAGCATACCTTAAATCTATATTATATCGCCTATATATATATATATATATATATATATATATATATATATATATATATTACTATTATTATTGGGAATAGTGCTCAGCCTCGGAGACTTAGCATTTCTACTTATAGATACTTACTCACAAGATTGCATTGTAATATTAATTGCATATTTTACGATTAAGTCTCCTCAATATTGGATGCAATCACCACGAAAGTCAAAGAAATGATAATGGAAAATTAAATTATAATTTGAAATCGATTTTTTTTATCTGATATTATTTCTTCTTAGTGTAAACGTTATTTTTTAGTAGGCACACGTGTTTGAATTGCTTGAGTATCTTAAACGGAATAGATAAAAACCGACCTAGATCTAGGCTTGTTGTTAGGAAATAACCTTCTTCTTCTTCTCCTTCAAAAAGGAAAACAAGTATAGCAACTAAAACATGTGTAGCCACTAAAAACAAGGTTTATAATAAGAAATAATATCTGATTAGAAAAAAAAATGTAAAATTGTGTTTCCCTTTCGTCTAATAAAATGAGGCCAGCAGCTACAGATTTAGAAGTTGTAACGATATAAATGCAATTTCTTCAATAGGTAATTGAACTTTACTTTATCAACATAGTTGGCCATGACCAAATTCGTATTGGAACATTTCGATATATAGGACTGGTTTCAATGATATGGGAATGATTATAAACTACATCCAGCAGCAAGGGAATAACGATAAACTACATCCGGCATCATGAGATTGGATTGGTTTTGAGGAACTTAATTGTTCTTTTTCCCAGGTCAACCCTGATCCGGAGTCGTATCACCTGTTAGGGTTCCTGATATGGGCAAAAGTGAGTCCCCAAACAAAAATACTAGGCAAATATATAAAAAAAAAATTAATAATTAAAACTCTGCAAAACATTTCTACAGAAAAAAGACGGACAGTACAAAACCAGTAATACTTTTTTTATGTGTCGTGGAAGGCATATAGTTATGTTGAAAGTGTAGTCACTTAAAGCCATAAACTTGTATTCAAATTATTTATATTTTGACATTAAATAACCTATAGTTGTTGATATGCCATTAAATAAAATCAAACAACTAATATGAATTTTCATGGCATTAATCCATACAATATATGAAATCAATTTGAATTTCATAATATAACTGTAAAAAAAAAATAAAATACATATCACAACATCTAGTTCTTATACTCATACAAACTTGTATATGAACAAATCTCACCTGTCATATGTTTAACTGTGTGTTATATACCGTACCTATGAAAACTAATGGATATGTCCCAGTCCTCATAAATACGTTTGACACTATTGTAAATGGGGGCTGGCGAGTATTGTATTTTGTTGATGGTATAAGGATTACCATTCTCTTTCCAACCTCCGTTTTGGCTATTCCTCATTCAAAAACCTTTCTAGTTTACAATACTGTGAAAGCAGAATAACATGTGTTTTTATTACTTCAAAATATCGGAAGAAAAGTCAATTTCGGCATTAATTGGCCCATGAGTTGATAGAATTCAACTAACAACCTGAGAGAAAATATGTATACAGGTTTGCTTTCTGTCGAGATGCATTTTAGTACGACTCTTCGATCAAGGCCGGTTGTTAGTTTCACCTTTTCTGAAAAAAAAAGTTACAAACAGGGAAAAAAGTTTACACGTTTACCCACTGAAAATAACGTTTTTAGTAACAGCAAATATATAAACTATTGACTAATCGTTAATTGTATCTACCCAGAAAACTCTTCAAGACCCAATTTAATAATTAGGCGAAAACTTAAATAGATAAGGGAAAGATATTTAATGAGTCTTTTTATGTAGGAATGTTTGTATGACCACTGCTATGTCGTCTCTTATAGGCCTGGAATTTATCCTGTGTCTGTGAGGAACCAGCTTCCTGTTTAGCTTCCTTTTCTATTAAGTAATAAACGTCACAGGCAACAGCCAGAAGGTCAAAGCCAGTATTTCTAATGCGAAATATTCTTGCTACACAGACAAACGCAGAATTAAAATGGGATTTGACAGTTTTCTTGAACAAAGCATAAACAACATCATTTTGACGAAGTGAAAATAACTTAACGTCAAAAGGCTTCATCTAAGTTTAGGAAAACACACGCGAACATTAAGTGATAGAACTTCATTTCATCAGCGCATGAAAACAATTATTCAAAGGCTGCCTTTTATATAACATGCTCCATAACTGCTGGAGATAACTCACCTTGTACAGAAAGGCCTTAGTACATTCACCTACGATTTTATTTGCTTATTTTTTTTTAATCAAAATTTGAGAGTGAGTTATATAAACAGAAATATGTAAATTTGTGTGGCCAAATAAAAATATATTTGTGGTGATTACAAATTTCTGATTTCTATTGAATGTATATAGAGTTTCACGTGTAGGCAATTTAAGTATCTTGTATGAAAACATCTGCGTACATTGAACAGGAGCAAATGTAGTTATTTAAGCCGTAGATAAGACGTGGGTGGTGATAAATAACGAGAGAAATAGCATTCGACCGCGCGAATCGCATATGCGACAATCTTGCCTCTGCTGTCTTGACACCCTCAAAAGCAGGTGTGCAATTAATTCATATGAAAGCAGATTTTCCAAGCGAGACTCAGGAAAGTAATATATGCTATTCGAATTCAGCCAGATAAATATTAAGGTAATTTTATATATAATATATATAAAATATAATCTACGCATAAATAAATATATATATATATATATATATATATATATATATATATATATATATATAAAAATCTGTATGTTTTTATATATATATATAGGTGTGTGTAATCTATCTATATAAGCTCACTCTCATACATATATATATATATATATATATATATATATATATATATATAATGGAGTCGTTATAGTTGTTCCAGCGAGAGAAAAGTGTATATAGTAAAGAAGAGAGAAGTCGAAAACTTTTTGGTTATGTTTTTATTTTTAAATATATCTTAGAATTTTCGGGGCTTGCGACCTTCATCAGGCGAGGATTGGTTATTCCCACATACTATTTAAAGGAATTATTTTTTCCATATGTTTTTCGATGTTTAATCATTCTTTTATGCGTGCAGTAGCAACACAAATTTTCTTCGACTTGTGTAGGAAATATTCTTCCACTTAAGAATTTAGGATTGATCAGAGAACGGGGCGAAGAAAGAAGATCTTTGTTCTTATCTTTTTATGACCGCTGTATCTTGTTAAACTTATCTCCATTTTGTGTACTGGTTGTGCCATTCTTAGATAGACTCATTAGAAAGTATTGAAAAATATGAGTTTTCATTGATTAAGTAGATTGTTCCACATCCGGAGATATTGTCTCTGTTTTGTACGATTCCTCTTGCATATGCGATTTTCTCATAATTTCTAGGTACCCACACTGATTTTTAAAATATTCTATTAGTGATTCTGTGTTGCAGTTGTGTATATATATATATATATATATATATATATATATATATATGCATCGCTACACAGAAATTACCATGTTTCATATCTAAAAATTAAGTTTTAAATTAAAATCAAAGGATTTGTTGCATTCTCAAGCAATGTTGAATAACTTTGAAAAATGATTTTTTTTTAAACTAAAATGTGTTACATTGTTTAAGTTAGAAGTGGGAAAGGGATTACAAAATTTTTAAAGTGTGTTGCTTTGTAACGAATCAGGATACAAGTCTAATTTAACATGCTAAAATGCAAATGTATTTTAAGGGTTAGGTGTGGGTCTATAATTTCTGCCTGTCGATACTGACTTCCTTATATGAGGTGTCATTCTGTCTGTGTTTTTTTACACACGATACACTAAAATACATTGGCTATATATATTTTAGTGGTACCAATATATTTTTTATATTCTTAATTTTATTTTGGTAGCACTAAAAATAATTTTAAATTAAGGTGGAGACAACATGTCATCCTTCAAAAATAATGTATATCGTAACCAAACATGCCTATCCAAATATTTTTGGCATGTAAAAGAAACAAATAAAACACCCGCAGTAAAATGGAAATTATTAAAAAAATATATATGTTTTTAAATGACCCATGTCCCTTGTGACTACATGAAAAGTTATATATTAAAAAGTTTCTAAAAAATAAAGATTTATTAAATCAAATAAAAGAAATGACTCTTATTGTAGATACTGCAATATATTTACTTTAAGATATAATTAATTTAAAAACTTTCATAATTATATATATTTATTATTTGATACAAATACGAAAATAAAAAATCCATAATTCTGGAATATATATTATATAAACGTATTTACATACATACATACATACATACATATACATACATATATATATATATATATATATATATATATATATATATATATACACACACACACACGTCTGTGTGTATATATATATATATATAGACACACAAACGTCTGTGTGTGTGTGTATATATATATATATAGAGAGAGAGAGAGAGAAAGAGAGACACACACACGTCTGTGTATGTATGTATATATATATATATGATTGCCATAAGACTATATATTATTTCGTACCAAGTGAAGATTTTTTTCTTACTCTAATCGTTTACATTTTTGCGCTGATCTTATCTGGTGATGCCTATCACCAAAGGTTTTCCGTGTCTTTCCTTCCTGCATTTTTGCGTTCTCATCGTTCGTCCTTGAGCTCGTATGTGCCTAATTCAAACAAAACGCTTTTGACTTGGCTTTGAATTTACGTACGAGATCCTTTTGCATTCTCTCAGAATCTAATTCCCATTCGCACTCGCAATCCGAGTCACACAAACGCCTCCACCGTGGAATGATTTGAAACTCGAAAGTGTAATTACTCAAAAAAATGTCAACAAAGAAAGCATACACGATTGCTGAATGCTCTACCTTACATCCTGGCAAGTCAGACTGTATTTCTCAAAAAAAAAAAAAAAATCAGGATGTTTTTTTGTTGTTTCCAATCGTGTTTTCTCTCTTCAATGCAAAATTTAAATAACCCTATGAAATACAAGCGGGAAAGTGTGTTTGTGTAGTTGTTACTAATCCTGCTAAGAAGACATGGTTAGGTAAGAAAAAGATATTTTTACTGATTTATGTATCTCTGAAAAGTTTGCTTTTAAAAGGCAACTGTAAACAAATCGTCCTAATTGTTGTGACCAAGTAAATGGTTAAAGAAATAAAAAAAATCAAATGTTACAGATATATCATATATTAAACAATAAGTACAACAGAAGAATATTACACGACTAGTGAGTGTGTGTCGGATGACCCAGCCTTTAATCTATTAGACTGTTAATATTTAACAGCACCCCCCCACACACACACGTGGGATGTATGTGGAACAAGGCCGAGTTTACCGTGGGTTCTCCGAGCCCGTTAGTTCGGACAAAAATATTCCCTTAGAACCCGTATAAAGGCGTTCAGGGTCTGTCTACCACCCCGGACGAAACTTCGCCCTTCGGCAAAGCCTCGTCCGGGTTCCTCACTGCTCAAGGCAGAGAGCTTGACAGCACAGTGCGAACAAATCTATCCGACTGCCCCCCCCCATGCCCTTCTCTCTTACTAATCTTATAGTAGGCGGAAGAGTCCAACTTTATAGGGAGGACACCACAACACTAATCAAAGTCAAAAACAGGAAAATTTCGTTAGAAACAAAAAAATAATTGTTGAACTACTATGTACTATCAATCCTCCTATGTAGCACTTGATGCTGGACAATTTCCTTAGAGATGTGGTCCTGCAGAAAGATAATTGTGTAGACCATGGACAGCGTATGTGAGCAATGAGGACGTTTAAGGATAATGGATGCACAAAGAAAAGTTATACTTAGAACCAGAAAGAGTCAGTTAGACTTTCAGGGATCCATAATGACTAAAGAAGGTTGAGAGAACAAATTGAAGGAAAGATGGTCAAAGGGAAGCAACTGTGGGTGGTATATGAAGTGGGATAGAAAATTTCGTTAGAATATTAATCGACATATATAGCAATGAAGGCTGGACAATTTCATTTAGAGAAAAGAAAATGTCAATATTGTTCTACAGTAGGAGGCTGAGAATAACGTGGACAATGCATTTGATCAACGAGGAGATTTTAAGGAAAATAGACGCAAAAAAAAAGAACTTAGACTGGGACACACATGACGGGAAGAATGTTTAGAGAAATTCACATTTACAGAGTATGTTGAAAGATTGATTTATTTGTTTGTTTAACGGCTTCACAATTTATTACGGATCATTTAATGCCGAAATTTTATTTTATTGGGTGCTTTGAAGGAATAAAAATATTATTCTGCTTTTACAATTGAATACATGGTAGATGATACTCAGGTTTTGTGCACATACATGTTAGTGTGGATATAATTTATAGAGGCGGTGATGTCTGTGCGTTGTGTTGTAGCGATACTGTAGAATACAGTTTGATTTCTTTAAGAAATTGTAAAATATTATATAGATTAATGTCATGAAAGAGTTCTTTCATTTTGATTGTTTGGTTGGCGACTTATCAGCCTCTATGTGTTATTCGATATCGAGATCTAACATTTTTAATGCATTTGTCTGCCTTCAACTACAGATAAAAATGTATTGTTAGTTATTTTACCATCAATAGGTGGTGTTTGTAAATTTTCGTGTATAAAAACGTATTGCTGCTATTTTTCTTTTTTTTTTTTTTTAACTATTAAAATATAATTTTATATTTTAATAGTTTATTTTATTTTGGGGGTTGCCTATTTGCCCATATCTTGGATGTGTTTCTACCCCGGGTTAATGTAGACCTGAAAATAACAGCAATTAAGAGGTGATTTCAGGTTTTTCAAACCTCCAATCTCCCGATTAGAGGCTTTGCTGCTGAATGTAGTTTATCGCCACATCCAGGACTATATATTGAAATCAAGAGGGACAAATTAAAGCACTGAGTAACATGCTGAGAAGCTTGTGTAAATGGATGACAGATAAAGGATTGAAAAGGATATTAAAAAGCAAACATTATTAAAACTACAATGGATAAGCATTTGATGAGAATGTTGATTGCCTATTTCTTGAATGGACAGTGCACATCGAAGTGTAGAGTATATTAAAACCTGAATGAAACTGATCAATTTAATTATTGTCGAAACTAAACTTTCGATGGTATTTTAAAAATACAATAACGTTTTAATTCACCAGGCAGATTTATCTCTTGCTAAGTTATAAAGTTCTGTTTCAAAACTTTCAGATTATCCGCACAGAAATATTTAAAATAATTTTTTTTCTAGATTTTTTACGGAATTTTTGTTTTATTATTAGGATTTTTTCTCTGCAGTTTTTATTTCCATTTCTTTTAATTTCATTTTATCTTACTTGGTAATTTGATCAGGAGCCTTCCTGATGATAGATTACTTGGAATTCCGTTTCAATAAGCATTTTCGTTACATATGGTCTTTGTAAGAAAAATTCGAAATAGAAACTTTGTATTCTTGGGATTCTTTCTTTCCACTCAGGATTTCTGTGCAAATTCTTGCATATATATATACTTATGCATTCACACACACACACACACACACACACACACACACACACACATATATATGCGTGTGATTTTTTTTTCTTTCAGAAACACGCTTCTATTCGACTCTTTGGAACCAGTTACCGTTGTTGGAAGAAGGGAGTATAAATAATCGCAGACATCTGAACGGATCTGCGATACGTTGCGACATTTTACGAGGCTGTAAAATATGAAAACACATCTTAATCTCTTTCTCTCCCTTTCTCTCGCCTACCAGGTGCACTTTCCATACAATCTGCCGACACGCATTTGAAGTTTACCTCCTTTTTGTCACCGGCCATCATTGTGGAATACGTTTTTGCTTGCTTTTGAATTCCCGTCTATTCTTTCCAAAACTTAGTTCACGTGGTTTGTATATATTTATCCTTCTTAAATAACAATTGCTCCTGGGGCCAGATAGCATTTTGTTGAGCGTCAGCGTAAGCGCGCCAGTTTATCTCGTAGACGACCGGAGCCATTTAAATCTTCCAGATATTCGGAATGCTGACTTGTACAAATAGTTGCTCTAAATAACTTACTTAGATTTTTGTTATCATTGCAATCATTGTAATAGAAAAAGTTTCAGGCGCCCGACATGCAACAAGTCTGACGAACTCGGTTGGATGAATGGAACAAGGATACGCTTGGAGAATTACGTTTCTGTCCAAGGGAGACAATAAGGAAGAAGTGAAATTACAAGGCTAGTCATGTTTAGCGACGTGCGGACACAGCCTAGAATAAATCGTTGTTGAGATATTTGAAGCAAGCTCCGACGAGTGCAATTTCTCGAGAACTGATAAACATGAATAGAATAGAAATGCAGAAAGAGTAGCATACACAAATAAACACGCGTGTGAAAATAAGCTTTTCACGTATACATAAACTAAAATATATATGCATACAATATAATTTTTCTGTATCTCTGAGCCAAGGTCCATACACTCCAACAGTAAGGTATGGAACAACTTCCTCAACACGATAAGCGTTGATGCTGCTGCTGCTTTCATAGCAAGTACTTTTTTTTTTTCGGGATGGAGTTGCTTGCCTCATGTACAATCGGTTTAGAATTTACACTTGTCATACTTCAAAACTGTTTACCAACCAAATCAGATCATCCCAGTCGGTTCTACTATTGAACCCATAGTTGGGGGTTTAAGAAATGGATTTTACACTACTCCTAAATATATTTGTGCGAAAGCGAACTTAACTCGCCTTCGAACTCTTTCTGCGGATTTCTTTTTCGAAATGCTGTCCCTTTCCCCACCGGAATATCATTTTCCGCCCATTGTTTTCTTCTAATAAAAGTGTTTTAGCGTTTAAATAATAAATACATATCTATAAGAAATACATTTCTATTCGAGATTGATATGTCCCGGAAAAGGATATATTTGAACGAAGTAGCTAAGTGGTTTTGGCTATTATAACCAAGTAGAATACGGTAGAAGTAGTCGATTGCTACGCGTCGTAGTCGCAGGTAAGAAGTGTAGATCAATGGCGTAATCCAATGGGCGTCGTTAAAGACTTAGCTCTCAGACTAAGGCTCTTGACCTACACGTCCGTCGTTATTTACGACGGACATGAGTCAATCATATTCTAGGGAGGGGGGGGAACACAGGTGTACGCATATTCCATTATATCAGATATATTGATATTTTTTTTCCCAAATGAGAATGTTACTTAATATTGTAAGGATAAGAAAGTAGTCTATGCATATTTATTTGCTAAGTGGCCCCTTCTGGAAGAGATGGATTCGGCGCATTCTAATCTTCAGCAAAGTAGCAAGAGATACATTTTTTACTTGATTTATTTAGCTTGGACAGCGAATTGACCCTAATTGAACTCTAACACCCAGCAGGATTTTATTATTGACTGACACATTCTCAACAACTTCATACACAGTTGATGTGTTGATGAATTCGGACAATTCTCACAGACACAGAGAAAAAGTGAAGAATTATGAAGCCATGTCTTAGAGGATAGCAAAAAGTTCTAAATATTAAACGTAAACAAGAGGGAATACACGCTCTTCTGCAAGATTGACATCACAATGTGTGACCTATGTATTGGGGATTACGAAATGAAGCCGCTGCAGGAACTAAACGTAGAAACGACGGAAATACCTCTTTGGAAGATGCACAGAAATCGCGAACGATGCTTTTAGAAAAATAGTAATTCAATGCAAATTTCCTTGAAAGCGAAACAGTGTTGAAATGAGATTTAATATCTAACATACTGTATGGCGGTAAATGATCGGCAATCACTTCGCGGAAGACAAGACTTAAAGCGGTTGAAATGCGATTCTCCCGATGTACGCTGAGAATGGACTGAATTTATCAACAGTGAAGTATTTATTAGAAAAATAGTCAACTAAAATCTTACTTATATTTACAATCATAACGAGAGTGAAATTTCCGGGACATGCAATAAGGAAATAGTAAGTTTACATATAACACAGCCTGGACACATTTAAAACAAAAGAAACTGATAAAAAAATTTTGTAGTCGATTTAACGAGATTAAGGGTATGAATGCAATGAAAAAAAAAATTACAAATAAAGTGTCAAAAGTTAAGACAAAAAGTATTACGTTGTGGAGCGCCATTTCTACGTATTCAAAGAAAATCTTATATAAAAGTCATTTAGATCAGTGTGTTGTGAATATTCTTAATTTATCATAAGCAAATTCGTCAATGTAATATTTTTCAGAATGTAAATATATTTTTGCGAAATAAGAAAAATACCCTATCTATATTTCTGAGATAAAGTATTGTAATTATTTACATTGTTTGAAGTGTTGTCCTCATCTTTATTGTCATATTCACGACGCTCCGACGTTCTTCAAGTAATTGGAATTTTGAAATGAAGACTTTATTTCTTCATATTTATGAATATGACAATAAAGATGAGGATAACAGTCCGAACAATGTAAAAAAGAAAGAATAGGCGCAATAGAAATCAGAAGAAAATGCTTAATCCGATTTTAAAAACATTAGGGGCTAACATGGCAAATCCAAAACTGATATATTGGCTTTGTCATTTTATGCGTTTGAGGATTTCCAAAGTGGCGAAACAGGCAAAAAGGGCTGA